>CAHIKZ030003314.1:295000-362500 GCA_903632075.3 Acanthosepion pharaonis | reverse complement strand
AATAGAGAAGAAAAATATTTTTGCAAATTTTAATTTTGTTGATGAGATTTATTCCAACAATTGGGATCAAGATCAATGGTTAACAGAGATTGGTGCTTAAACTTGATTCAGCGAGCAGGGTTCTATTTCTGTGCTTGTCTAGTGCGTTCACTTTCGCACTAATACCCTTGGGAAAAGTATGAATCCGTCTAATCTTTCTGCTCTCCCATCACCACCAGACGTGAATTAAGTCATAGGATAGACTGGACTCTTTTGCCTTGGATGGCTACCTTTCTAAGGAGGAGGAAAACTGAAATTGATATTGGAAAGAAGGCAGTTGAAAGCCACTTCTTTCTCATTAAATTATAACTCCTCGCAGATAATTAAGAAAAGTAATGTGTGGAGAGGTATTAATGCCCATCTTCTCAAGAAACATAATATTAAAAATTTTACATGGGTCGCTAAAAATGCCGGTGGCCGATATGACTGAGAATCAACCTACTTGGTAAAATAGTTACTATTTTCTGTTTATTATTTCATGTAAATCAAAAACAATATTATTTACATTAGTACTAATATCTTCATCTTTTTTTATTACTATAATGTTTCTGCCTTCTGGTATCTGTCGATAGGGTAAGCTTCAGCGAATTTTGATCTGGATTCAAATTTTTTTATTTTCTCTTAAATCTACAAGAGTCGTTCTGCTGTATTGTCTAGTGGAATAAAACGTTGTCTGGTGGATTCGGTGGCATCTTAATTCTGATCTGAGTTGTAAAGACAAAAAAAAAACGACTATGCCAAGACATCAAAAGGAGAAAATGTATCTCCATAGATTAAATAAATGTTTCAGTTCGAAATTCCCTAATTTGATTTTTTTAGATGATTGAAAATAAATCTTGTGTACAGTTCCTAGTGTATGATTGTTCCTACCCTATCGTATCTGTGTTTATATTTCTCTTCAGCCAGATTCCTGCATTCACTTATACGTAAAACTAATCATTTCATCATTTACTACATGGAAGCAGAACTTACTGTTTCAGAGGGTTTTATTTTATACTGACAAGCCACAGCAAAGACAATAAACTAATAATGACTGTCCAAAAACTAAGAACAAAAATATATAGATATTGTATAGGAATAAAGTGTTACTGCCGACACTTGAGTTTGAACATAGATCGCCAGTGAGCAAACACAGGCGATCCCATTATTGAATTAAGAACCATAGAGGAAACTCATATATGGGAGGTAGCCTCTGACTAATTGATCTCCTTTCCTAATCTATCCTCTATTACTATACGGAGCGCTATTCTCTACTCTATTCACTATACTATTTCTCTATTCGAATTCCTATTCGGTGGTTACTATTCGAGCGAGTATTATCGAGCAAGTACTATTAGTGCGAGTGATATTCGAAGGCGTCTGACACCAGTATTGTTCAACGGCGTTACTATAGTTGTATCTGCGATTACAAAGTCTCTACTACAACGAGCATTACGAAAGTGACAACGAGTATTCGTTGACATTAAAAAAGTGTCAAACGTGTGTTTGTTGACATCACAAAAATAGACATGGCATTGAACAATATACAATATACAGTATATTTAAATTATAAGATATATTCCGAAAGGGTTCATTTCGACATTCCAACCATCTGAAGAAGGCCGGAGCGTACAACGGCCGAAACGTTGTAATAAATATGGCAACAAAGATGAGGACAATAGTCCGAATAATCGAAATAGTGTTATTCTGAAAGATATACAATTGGAAAGAGCCAGAAGCAAGCGGACCCTTCGAATGTTGATACATGATCGTTAACTGGTACATACATCTATGGACGGGAAATAAAAGGCTGGATGATTTGCTCTATATCGATAAAATGATTATGAAGGAAATCAAATGAAGACAAACAAAAACGTAATTGAGTGGATTGATTACAAGAAAATGTGCGACATGATTCCTCATATTTGAATCTTAAAGTCTTTAGTTATTAAAGATTAACAAGACATTGGCAATTCAGATTTAGCACAAAGCTAACTGCATGGTTTATTGTAAAGTAAACTTAGTCACAAATGGAAAATGAAATATGAAGAGGATTTTTAAGGTGAAATCCGTTTCCGATTAGTTGGCGTCGCCATGAGAAAACAGAATCTAAAATTAAAATTCTGCGAAGAATATTAATTGCCCCAATACAAGTGATATGGATGGCGTTAAAATCGTGTTAAATGAACAAAATGTTGACTGAAAGAGACAAGTAGTGATGGCATCGGAATATAGCCTATTGTCCGGTTCACATTCCTTCTCGTTCTTTTGAATAAGAGTAGAGGCTTATCCCTAGATTCTGTCCCCACTCCCACCACATCCATAAAAATGGAAGAATCCAAGGGACTGGTTTTCTCGCATACAGAAGTTTACGGTGTCCATTCCACATTTTGCCGCCTCGAATTAACTAAAAGTAAATCTACTACATTATGTTACATCTTAAAAAAAAAAAAGTCAAATTAATTACTAAAGCTTAACAGTTATAGTGCCACAAAATCGTTTCATGACACGAAATTGAAATATCACGTTAAGTATTCATATATATATATATATATATATATATATATATATATGTGTGTGTGTGTGTGTGTGTGTGTGTGTGTGTGTGTGTGTGTGTGTTTGACAGAGAGTCTGGGAAACACACACACAAACGTATATTTTTTTTAGTCAAATTGGAGTAGATTTGAATAGCGAAATTAAATCAGAGCATTTTGTTTACTGATGGGGAAATCTGATCTAGGGCAGAAGTTGTACCCATTGAATCTGGGTCATCAAAGAACAATGGAAATGGTCGAAATAATTTTTATCGATTAAAAATTGAAAGAGAGCTGAGTAAGCTAGAAGGAACTTTGGAATTCACATGAGTAAGCTAGAAGGAACTTTGGAATTCACATGATTTTCGTTGAAGCAGCCAGAACCCCGTGGAAATCGTGGGTGAAGAAATCTTTATCCCTCCATCGCAAGAGTCATATATCGTTCTGAGACGATTTAACAACAAGATAATCACATAAACTCTCTCTCTGTCTAGAATCCAGTGTATGAGTTTTTACGTTAAATACTTTTCTTTTCTGTAACCCGTTTCTCTTCTCTACTATTCTTTTCTGCTATATAAAAGACATTAATAATCCAACTATTGAATCATGAATCGTTGTTGTCCAGCTTCCTGCAGATATTAATTTTTCTTTTTTTTTTTTTTTTTTTGCTGCATTCTAAATTTCTTAGCGCAGACTCCCCACCGTGTTTACATCTTCAGTCGACCGTGAATGGACGGGTATCACTTCTGCTTTCTGGATCAAACAAATCACAACGTGGGCAGGAAGCAGGATTAAACCAGCGGACCGGGCGAATAATCTACGGATGCTCAGGGGACCTATGGCCACTCCCTTAAGTTCAATTAGGACCGAGTAGACACCTGGGGCGAAAGAGTTATATATATATATATATATATATATATATATATATATATATATATATTAGAATATTAAAACAACATGTAAAAATCGCTACACAATTGCAGTTGTATTTCGACACATACCAATGCGTCTCCTAAATTACTGGCGGGTGAACAATTAACCCGAGAACACTAATCATGGGTATATAGTACCCAGCGCAAATGACGTTATTGAGCGTGTGTATGGATCCCGCGCTCTGAGGGGTCCCAGCTGCTTAGTAGCTTCAGTTGCCCACTTAACAGTGTACGGGAAGGTTGCGCCGTCTCGATCTCTCTCCTCCCCAGTGCTGTAGGCCTGCGTTTGGGTAAGGTATACCCATGGTTGGTGATACGCGGTGTTGTGAACGGCGGTAATAGCCTATCCAGGATAGTGTTTACGTACTATTTTAGTGATCAACGGTGGGATGAAAAACAGGATTATGAGGCTGTGTAAATAGTGATTGTGTGTTACTTACAAATATATTTTTTATCCTGATTGGGATTTGGTTTCCGGTTCCTTCTAAAGTATTCTTATTCTGTTTCACTCCCACTACCCCCTTGCGTGGTAGTGGTATTATCACCTTATTTGGGGTGAAGTGATTATTAAAAAAAAGTCCGGCAGAGATAAATCCGGACTCCTAATAGTAGATTATACATGGCTGCAGATGGAAGAAATATGTGACGAGAGTTAAATGACAGGTGACAACATAGATTTGTATTTTTTACTGCTTCACCCTTTGGGAATTATGTAAATCCGAAGTATATTTCGGGTTGTAAGATCTAGAAATACATCGGGATGATGCCCCTCAAGATATCAGCAGTTATGTAATCCTGAAAAAATTCAGGAATTACAGTCATCAAAACCCTTCATCCAATTAATCCAGCTGGTGTTGATGAAATCCCAGCCTATGGACCCAGGTAACGAGATATCCTAACACGACTTCATGAACTAATATCGATATTGATATTTATTGTAGAGATGTTACATTAAGTATGACACAAGGCTGACATTGAGGCAGGATGATCATCTGTTTTACTTTTAACTTAGCATGTTTCAATCACTGACATCCTCAATCCGATAATGTTTCATTCATTATAACACAAAATTCTTACATACTATTCTCACTGCAGTCACCAAAATACCACAACTTCTCCATGAAGTCCTGACTTGCCTCCATATATACATTTTTTGTCTGAGATATCCATTTCATTGAATATATCTATTGTATTTACAGAGTTTATATATATATATATATATATATATTATTCGAAAATTATAACATAAATATGTTATAAAATCACTACAAAAATAGCCATTTTGTTTCAACACTTCTGGTGTTTTATCAAGTGATGGTGTTTGCTATACTCTGTATTGAGCACTCTTTTAAGAATAGTATTTTTTGGTTATTGGAATTTATTCCGCATACACCAATCCTATACTTGTGTGTGTGTGTGTGTGTGTGTGTATAAGTAAATTCCCCCCACGGCCCTAAATTTGGATCTTTTATATTCATTCACCCGAAAATAAAAAGAATTTATATTTACTAAAATTCACACGAAAATTCAGTAATGTCCTTTAAAATTTGTTCAAAAATGCATTCATTGGTTATGTTCTGCCTTAAGTCTCCACAGAAATTCACACAAATAAATGTCTATCATGCTGCGCTGAATTCCAAATATGGACTTATTCTTCATTTTGGCGTTCCGTCAGGTACTTTCGACTGTTTGCGTGTGAGATGATGTTTCTGGGTCAACATAATTCATATTTCATACTGCGATTTACAGTCAGATGAATATAATTTGGATCATCCTTCAAAAGATGTATATCCTTTCCAACAATCCGACATAATTGTAGTCTTATGTAAAATACAGCTTCGGATTGTGTTCAGTAATGTGGAGGCTCTTCTATACTCCAGCAACTTCATGTCAAGATAAACTTGGATTTATATAATTTCTTGGGGTGAATTAATATTTGAGATAAGTAACTTTACATTATTTGGGATGAATTAATAGAAATGAATTAATATCCCTAAAATGTAGCAGAAATATCAATACATCAGATGAAAATAATGCCGGACTGAATAAATATAATGCCATTCCTACTACCAACCACTCAGTCAAACAAAGTCAATAACAAGTTCGAGACACAAACACGAAATACAAAAAAAAAAACAAAAAAAAATCTAACACTTAACGGGGAGGAGGGGATTAAAATAGAGAGGGGATTAAAATAGAGAGGGGATAAAAATAATAGGAGTCCGATGAGTATACACCCCCTAGTTATCTGTCTATATTTCTGATGAGGTATTAAAATTATTTACACTATTTACATTGTTCGGACTGTTGTTCTCATCTTCGTTACAATATTCACGATGTTTCAGCTGTTATACACTCCGACGTTATTCAGTTAATTAGAATTTTGAACTGAACTCTTTATTTCGTCCAGTGGGGTATATTGTTCTAATTCCACATGTCATGCCTCTTCCAGATGTATCAGTAACAATCTACTCCGGTGGACGAAATAAAGTCTCAGTTCGAAATTTCAATCACCTGACGATGACCGGAGCGTACAACGGCCGAAACGTCGTGCATATAGTAATAAATATGAGGACAACAGTCCGAACATTATTAATAATGGAAATACCTTAGATAAGTTAAGAAAAAACTTGCTAGACGTTTTTCATAATGTCTCGACTAATGTACAACTAGAAATACTAACACCAATTTTGACTTGGTTACGATACACACTGGCGGGTTCGAAAGCGTTATAGCGCCTAATGAATTTTTACAATTTACTATTTTTACAAGAACAGTTTTCCTTTTTCTTTTCTTTTTTTTAATCATAATAATTTATAAATTTTTAATCTTGTAAAATTCTCTATTAATTTGTACCGGTTAGCCGATTGGTATTAAGCAACAGCTATATTTATGAATCATAAATGGAAAAGCTTGATACAATTCATCGACAATCAATACAGTGTAACCCGGATATAAGAGAAACCCGGATATAAGAGAGATTTTCTCTGGTCCCAAATTAGAGCCTGTGTTAATGTAAATAAAATAGACCAAACCCGGATATAAGAGAAACCCGGATATAAGAGACTTCTTCTCCGGTCCCGACAACTCTCTTATATCCGGGTTATACTGTATTAAAAAAAAAAGCCAAAGTGTTTAAAACAAAATTAGTCTGAACAAAAATTAGTTAAACAAAGAAATGGAACTTAACAGAATTCAGGGTTTCAAAACGGTCATCTTGGTAAATTCCAGAAAGTACAAAGCAAAAACTTGGTACTTATTCCAATAACCAAATGTCGAATAAGGGCAATTTAGTAACTACGATCGAAATTTACAATATGGCCGACGTTGAAATTTTCTAAAATATACAGCCGGCAAATCCTCCAATCAAATGCATTTCTGTCCCCCTCCCACCACATCAATAGGAATGGAAGAATCCAAGGGACTGGTTTTCTCGCATACAGAAATTTACGGTGCCCATTCCACATTTTGCCGCTTTGAATTAACTAAAAGTAAATCTACTACTTTATGTTACAATACATCTTTAAAAAAAATGTCAAATTAATTTCTGAAGCTTAACAGTAATAGTGTCACAAAATCGTTTCAGGACACGAAATTGAAATATCACGTTAAATATAAATATATATATATATATATATATATATATATATATATATATATATATATATATATATATTTGGTTGGATAGATGTGAGTTTGTGACCCTGGGTTTCACGCTTTAGCGATCGTCAGACAAGCTGATTATATTTTTTAAAAATTTGGGTTTATGTAGATTGCGTGTATTGGTGTTATTGTGGAAGTGGTGGGGGAAATGTCATCGTACTGACGCAAACATCAATGTATGTTCATACGCCTAATGGAGTACGCAGACACATATACATACTTGGTCGTCCGTCGGGATTCATACATATATAAACATATGTGGACAGTTTCGGATATGACATATGTATGTATACGGGTGGTGTTGTGTCTATACATACGCATTTGTATGTTGAAATTCAAAGAATTGGGATTGTAACGAAAATTTCGTGAATGTCTCGTGGATGTATACATGTCATATTTTATTTTTCCGCTGAATATATCTTATGTGTATACGTGTGGTGGGGTTTAAAAATATAAAATAACCAATAAGAATTACAAATTTCTACCTGTTACATATACACGGTCATCAAAATCAAACAAATAACCACCTTTAAATATAACAAATAAACCCTCTTTTTTTTCAAAAATTTAAAAATAAATATAAATAATAAATATTGTTACCTATCATAATTTTATACAAACCCCACCACACGTATACACATAAGATATATTCATCGGAAAAAATAAAATATGACATATATATATATATATATATATATATATATATATATATATATATATATATATATTAAAACAACGTAAAAAAATCGTTACAATTGCAGTTGTATTTCGACATATCAATGCGGCTCCTCAGGCGATTGTAAATTACTGGCGAGTGAACAATTTGGTTTCAAAAGAAAAATACACCATCTTTTTTTCGAAAAAAAAAAAAGGTTACAATGCATGGGGATTTTACCCTGTTAAACTAATCGAATATGACCTACGTTTAATTCAAAGAAAGCGAAAAAATTAAAACTTTCTTAGAAATGGGTAATGGTCGAGAATTATTTGCTGACTGCAGCCAGACATTTAAATTCAAGATGTATACACTTTGTAACCATCTGTATCAATGTCAGACGGTCAACTTTCAAAAGAAATAAAAGCGGACGGGGTAGAAAGAAAATTTAATCAAATGCAAACTTTATACATATGCTTATTTTATATGTGAATTTCCTACATTTTTTTGTTGTCGATAAATAAGGGACCTCTTTAAGAAACTAATAAATAATTCAAATGTATATAGAATTATTTAGTAAATTAATATGCAACCGTTAAATAAATAAAAAAATTAAAAAATATAAGAAAAAAATGATTTTATATAAGAAAAAATTTTTCTTATATTTTAGTTGAACTGCGTGGCACCTGATATGGTTGATTTTTCTATTTATAAAATTTATTTAGATTTAGTATATAATTCTGCATTAATCTCCTGTTAGTATTATTAACACCTTTTATGGATTTATTGGTGGTTTGTTTCTATTTTTGACATTTTACATTGATTGATTGGTATTATTAACATTTTTTATGGACGATCTTTACTTAACGGTTTCATATTAATTTCCTAACTAATTCCATAGTATAGAATTCAAACGTATAGAATCTATACGTTTGAATTATTTGTTAGTTTCTTAAAGAGGTCCTTTATTTATCAACTACAAAAAAATTGTATGTAGGCAATCCACAAAGCATATAAAAAAGTTTGCATTAGGTTAAATTTTCTTTCTACCCCTCCCCTTTTATTTCTTTGGAAAGTTGACTGTCTGACATTGATACAGATGGTTACAAAGTGTATACATCTTGAATTTAAATGTCTGGCTGCAGTCAGCAAATAATTCTCGACTTTAACCCATTTCTAAGAAACTTTTAATTTTTTCTTCGTCGCTTAGTTTGAATTAAACATAGGTCATATTCGATCGATTCTTAAGACTCCAAGCCTTATATCCTATTTTTTTCGAAAAAAAGATGATGTATTTTTCTTTTGAAACCAAATTAATTTTCACTCTCCAGTAATTTACAATCGCCTGAGGAGACGCATTGGTATGTGTCGGAACACATGTTTTAATATCCTAAAATGATATTAATCTATATGAGCCCGCTTTTAAATTAAATGTAATAACATTGGAATATTCGTTCTCATATTACAGTCTTCCACAGACAAATTGTTTCCATGTATCATAGCTCATCAGTGTGGCAAGACATGCGATTGATTCAAGCAGGGATCGAAACTCAACCAATTCGACATCGGTCAAAGACTCTCACCCTTAGACCATAAGCTCGCTGGATTTATTAATCCGACAAATTTGTATCACGTTAAACATTTTTATTATTAATATTTGAGTAGACGCTTCGTTTACATATTAACCGGTATATTTATGTATTTATTTTCACCTCAGTCAGTCAGTTATGTGCCATGCATGATACACGATCATGCGATCATGTATCTTTCGTGACATGAATGACGAGGCAGATTTGTTTCCGCAGTAGATAGATCAGTTGCCATCCAAGGCTATAAAACCAGGTCTGTCCCGCTATTTACACATAGCTGGGGAGAGAAGAAGAGGATTCATATCTTTCCCAAGGGTATTAGCACATAAATGAATGCAATCGATTCGACTGAAATTCGAACTCGATTCCTCAATCCGAGCCCTATTCATTACCCTGCCTACTCTTATTTTCACCGACCGCACTAAAATTTCGAGACATCTTATTAAAAAAAATGTGCGCTCTTCGGCAAAAATCGAACCAGCATCGTTCAGAGTAAAGAGAGCTACCATTTAAGCCCGGTGTGCCTATGCCGCTTTTTAGAAGAATTCAAATTGGATGATTTCAAGCGAAATTTCTCTTATCAAAGATCTCTCGAGGTTTTTCATATTTGTTCTTCTCCGAACGTAAGCAAAGAGCGATTTTTTTTTAAATAAGATTTCTCGAAATTTCAGGTCAGTAGATGAATGCAAATAAGTATACTTTTAACATATAAACAGATCGTCTACTCAAATATGAGTAACCACTAATAATGTTTAAAGGGATGCACACACATCATATATATGTGTGTACGTGTGTGTGTGGTACTCGAGTGAAAGGAACAGCAACGCGCGCGTAGATGAAAGAAAAAGGTTTATTGTAAAAGAGAAGACACTACTGCAAGACAGGAAATCGGTTATCAGGCTAGTCATTCCCGAAGCAAGGATATCTATCAACCGCCCCACGCGGTCAGACGTGGCACGAGGCTGAATTTAATGTGGGGTATCCGAGCCCGTAGACTCAGCCAAAAATTCCCCGTATAAAACGGGATCGGGTAGCTGTTTCCCGAGACGAGATTCTGCCCTTGACTCGTCTGGGGGTCCTCTCTGTCCGTAGGCAGAGTGTTTGACCAGCATACCTAGAGACGAATCTCCAACTCTAGACTAACTCCAGAAGCACGTCGCCAAGTAGATCCTGTGCTCAATATATATATCTACTGATATAGTCAGTCCACAAAGGAGATAGGGAGTGTGGGACATTCCATTGCAACAATATATATATATATATATATATATATATATATATATATATATAAGTAACTATACTCGTCTCGAAAAAGGTTTTAAAAAAAGAAAGAGCTAGAAACATGAAAGTCTGTCGAAAAAAATCGCACAGATACAGGTTCAAAGCACAAAGAAAAAAACCCTGACACGAGTAAACAACTAACTAAAAAGAGCTCAATACAACCATAGAGCAGACCTAGTCAAACCTAGTGAGCCAGACAAACCTACCCTAACTATATATATATATATATAGGGCACCTCGGCGTGGTGTAATGGTTAGCAAGCTCGTCTCGCTAGATCAATTACGACTGAAAAGTGAGTTCGATCCTCACTAGGTGTCCCATACTTTCGGCCTTGTGCCACATCTAAGCCACGCTTAGAAAATAACTATATATATATATATATATATATAAATATGTGTGTGTGTGTGTGAAAAGGTTGTATTCTTGCAACTATAAGTATAAAAGGAAGCGAAATTGCCGAAAAAAGTGTATTTATAAAACATCTTTGAAAAATAAGGTTCATGTTTATGGCGTCGTCGATAGGACTTTTAAGTCGTTTGAATGAACCAGAATTTGTCTAGGCATGGATCCGATGTTTTGGCAGCACAGGCAAGGTCTAAAAAATTGAAAGACAGCCAGGCAAGAATGGGAGAAAATGAAAGAACTGCCATCTTTCTAGCTTCGGCAGTTTGTGAAGCTATAATGAACATTTCTGTTAAGGCATACTGCAAAGAATTGGATAATTTGACCTTGCTTCGGTCTCTTAAAGAGAAACAAGAGGAATGAATTATGCAAGATCTTCACAGATTAAGAGAAGCTAGAAGACTCTGCGAATTTCGGAAGGTTGGAACTCAAGATTTGACTATTGAGGATGAGATGAAACTGAAGTCTCCATAAAAAAAAAACAAGAGGGAGAGGAGTAAAGAAGTTATAGGAGAACAACCAAAGGCATGAAACCTCTTCAGTTCAGGGAGGTGTAGTGGTTTGGTAAATAGTCTTGTACCTAGTTGCATATGTGGAAGTGGAAGATATATAAAGTGTATAGTAAACTAAGAGACTAGCAAGAAGTTGACTATTGATCACGTGTCATAGAATAACACAACACAATACATCACAACACAACACATCACAACACATCACAACACAACACAACACATCACAACACATCACATCACAACACATCACAACACAACATTATTATAAAGTTGAGTGCCCCCCCCCTACTCGTACACAGCGGGCGTTGTGGAGTTTCAGTCTTGCTTCATGTGTCGAGATTTCCCGGGCTTGGTAAAGTGTCATATACCGTCTGGGTAGGAAATCTGATCTGAATAAAGATAGAATGCCAAATGGCCGACTTTTGTCCCATGCACCAATGCAGGGCCAATACAACTCGGTTTCCAAACCTTACTTCTTACACTTGCTCTCACTTCAAATAGGAGGAGGTATTGACGTTCTTTACCAGAAGCTATCTATATATAAGTTTTATGGTAAAATCCCAGGTCAGTTTGTATTGCCAGAGCCTTGTACTTCAATCGTTCCTCTAGAAATTGCACTTCGCCCGAATCTTTCTATTTCTTCCCCGTAGGCACTTCAATGTCGGCTGCCACTATTTTAGAGTCATTCGAGACCCTGTAAAACATCGCCTCTTTTTTTCCTAGTGATCATAAATCACTAAGTAAGAATAACTACTTTTTGGCCAATAACAATAATTTTTCCAGATAAAAGTCCTACTATTTAACCCATATCGAGGGGTAGAGATGAATTCGTGGTTATCTCAGTGTTATTTGCCCGTAAATGAATGCAATGAACCCGACTGAAATTCTATCTTGTCTTCTCATTCCGAGCCGCTATTCACTAAACCAACCACACATCCACACGTAACAACAGATGGAATCGATTTGCTGGAAAGAAATTGGGACAGTAAGTACAAAAAAGGACCAAATAAACATGTCGAAAAAGACTCAATAAATTAGGAATAAATGTATGTAAATTTAACAATCGAGTATGATAAGAGAAGAAATATACTTCAATTGAAACGGGAGTAATTATATAGAAGAAATACGAATCAATGCATCGACAATTGAAATTAATATTGTTCAGGCACAAGACAGCTGTGACACCAATGAACTATACAGGGTGGGCCTAAAGTAAATATACTCGCGTATCATGCTACTGTTGAAGACCTTATTTTGAAGCTAATTTTTAGGAGGTTGCATCATACATGAGATATAACATTAGCCTATGTACTGCTGGCCCTGGCTACCCCCGTTGACCAAACTATAGATCCATTTACTGTATTCAGATTAGCTTCAAAATTATCTCTTCAAAGGTCACATAATACGCGAGTATATGGTATATATTTCCCATTATTTTTCTTTTACATTTTATTACATTTATTTATTACACTTACATTTGTTTAACACTGTAATCTCATCTTCATTCATCGTTGTCCGAGGACGTCCAGATTTTCCTTCATTAACCAATGAACCCCTTTTTTTTTTTTTTTAAATTTATCTCTTATACGATACATTGTCGGCCATGTTGGTGGAACAGTGAAAAAATCTTCTCCCCTCGCTTTCCTCACCTGCTCGGCCTTTCTAATCATCCAATACTACTTTAGTATTCACTTTCTTTGTTCTCGACTCAAATTATTTGACATTATTAACAATACTCGTAAAAAATTAATAAAAAATTACGTCAGCGGAGCATATAAGTCGACCTTTAAAACCCCAAACTCTCCCTTAAATATTGGGGTATCGTCTTATACTACAATTCTAAAAAAAAAAATTAAATTCGGAATGATGTTTGTCGGTAGGCTTAGTTCGGCTTCGTTGCGATAAATAATAATATACATGAAAAGATTCACATTATCAAATAAACTGATAATAAAAGTAATAAAACCATTTCTACCTTATATATTACTGGTATAACTTCATAATAAATTGCCTATTTGAAGAATAATTCCATATCAATGAAATCAACTTGTATCCATGCAAGCTCAGCTGAGAAAATGTAAACATCAAGTTATAATTGCATTCACAGCAATAGAATGTACTATTATTGTATATTATCATACTGTTATTAGCATTATTTTTTGACTGCCGGTGAAGTATAAGTAAATGGCCATTAGTACACCAGGCTGTTTGTAACTGTTCGGATACAGGGAAAGAAGAGGAAGAAGAAGAATCAGTATTCGCAAGAGATCACGTGATAAAACGTTAACAAAAAAATGGTTTCCCTTTTTAGGGGATGTGTGTAGGGAAAAAATGATATACAATCGGTTTTGTTATTTTGTTTATTTTGAATTTCTAAGGATACAATAAGTAACAATATTTCCAATAACATCATCTTTATATAATCAATAAGCTGAAGGTATAGGATAAATTGATGTAAACTGGCTATATTTTTTGACCAAGTCTTATCTAAAAGTCGACTTATACACGGAAATATACGGTATATAAATAATTAAACAACTGTCTATCTACTATTGGCCCACCCTTTTACATAAAAAGGATACATGGAAGATAAGCTGTCAAGTGGCCACAATGGTATTTGAAACATAAGGAATGCTCCATAGCGAAAATACGAAATTACTGGCGTCAGAAGATTAAAAAAAAACTGCAAAACGCAAGAAGAAGAAGAAGAAGAAGAGGACGAAGAAGAAGAAGAAGAAGAAGAAGAAGAAGAAGAAGAAGAAGAAGAAGAAGAAGAAGAAGAAAAAAAAACAACAACAAAAACAACAACAAGGTTATATTCGTTAAGTTCTCACATGAAAGTTCTCTCGGGAGATCAAGTGACAATTAGAATTCTCAATATTATATCCCACATCCCAATACTCCAGGCGTTCTCATTAAAACTACCGTCTTGAGGGTTTGTTACGATTCTTCCAAGAATTTCCAATTGACAGAGCTCTCTTGTGGTCATCGTTGGTAAACTAGTGACAGAAACTTTCATCAATATCGACTGGATGGTTTCGATTCTTAAATAGATTTTCTGTTTATATCAGATATTTCCATCATCGGTGTTGAACAAGGTAAGTCATCTACAATATTCTACCTCTCTCCTCAATAAGGCTTTTGCTGATTTTAGTGATGCTGTCATCAGGAGGGTTTCGATTCTTCTATGGATTTCCATTTCTCATCAGATCTTTCTGGCAGACATCCTTTGCTGAACGATCCACAAAAAGTTTCCTTAATACACCAGCACTCTTCTCACTCTTCCCTCTCTTCTCACTCTTCCCTCTCTTCTCACTCTTCTCACTCTTCCCTCTCTTCTCACTCTTCCCTCTCTTCTCTCTCTTCTCACTCTTCCCTCTCTTCTATCTTCCTCTCTTCTCTCTTCTTCTCCTCTTCCCTCTTCTTCTCCTCTCTTCTCTCTTTTCTCTCTTCTCACTCTTCCCTCTCTTCTCCCCACTCTTCTCCTCTTTTCCTCTCTTCTCCTCTTCCTCTCTTCTCCTCTTCTCATTTTCCCCTCTTCTCCTCCCTCTTCTCACTCTTCTCTCTTCCCTCTCTTCTCCTCTTCCCTCTCTTCTCCCTCTTCCTCTTCCCTCTCTTCTCCTCTTCCTCTCTTCTCTCTTCTCCTCTTCCCCTTCTTCCCTCTCTTCTGACTCTTCTCACTCTTCCCCTCTCTTCTCCTCTTCCCTCTCTTCTCTCTTCTCCCTCTTCCCTCTCTTCTCCTCTTCCCTCTCTTCTCCTCCCTCCTCTTCCCTCTCTTCTCCTCTTCCCCTCTCTTCTCCTCTTCTCCCTCTCTTCTCCCTTCTCCTCTTCCCTCTCTTCTCCTCTTCCCTCTCTTCTCACTCTTCCCTCTCTTCTCCTCTCCCTCTTCCCTCTCTTCTCCTCTTCTCACTTTTCCCTCTCTTCTCCCTCTTCCCTCTCTTCTCCTCTTCTCCTCTTCCCTCTCTTCTCTCTTCTCTCTCTTCTCCTCTTCTCCTCTCTTCTCCACCTTCCCTCTCTTCTCCTCTCTTCTCACTCTTCCTCTCTTCTCCTTCCCTCTTCTCCTCTTCTCCTCTTCCCCTCTCTTCTCCCACTTCCCCTCTCTTCCTCTCTTCTCACTCTTCCCTCTCTTCTCACTCTTCTCACTCTTCCCTCTCTTCTCACTCTTCCCTCTCTTCTCTCTCTTCTCACTCTTCCCTCTCTTCTCACTCTTCCCTCTCTTCTCACTCTTCTCACTCTTCCCTCTCTTCTCACTCTTCCCTCTCTTCTCTCTTCTCACTCTTCCCTCTCTTCTCACTCTTCTCACTCTTCCCTCTCTTCTCACTCTTCCCTCTCTTCTCACTCTTCTCCTCTTCTCCTCTTCTCCTCTTCCCTCTCTTCTCTCTTCTCTCTCTTCTCCTCTTCCCTCTCTTCTCTCTCTTCTCACTCTTCCCTCTCTTCTCCTCTTCCCTCTCTTCCCTCTCTTCTCCTCTTCCTCTCTTCTCACTCTTCCCTCTCTTCTCCTCTTCTCCTCTTCTCTCTCTTCTCCTCTTCCTCTCTTCTCCCTTTTCCTCTCTTCTCCCTCTTCTCACTCTTCCCTCTCTTCTCCTCTTCCCTCTTCTCACTTTCCCTCTCTTCTCCACTCTTCTCACTCTTCCCTCTCTTCTCCTCTTCCTCTCTTCTCCTCTTCTCACTTTTCCTTCTCTTCTCCTCTTCTCCTCTTCCCTCTCTTCTCCTCTTCCCTCTTCTCCTCTTCTCACTTTTCCCTCTCTTCTCTTTTCTCCTCTTCCCTCTCTTCTCACTTTTCCCTGTCTTCTCCTCTTCTCCCAAGAAATTCCCTCTCTTCTCCTCTTCCCTCTTCTCACTCTTCCCTCTCTTCTCCTCTTCTCCTCTTCCCTCTTTCTCCCACTCTTCTCACTCTTCCTCTCTTCTCCTCTTCCCTCTTCTCCTCTTCCCTCTTTTCTCCTCTTCCCTCTCTTCTCACTCTTCTCACTCTTCCCTCTCTTCTCACTCTTCTCACTCTTCCCTCTCTTCTCACTCTTCCCTCTCTTCTCACTTTTCCCTCTCTTCCCTCTCTTCCCCCTCTTCTCACTCTTCTCAGAATTTCTACTCATTTTTAAGATTTACAATTTCTCCAATTTTCTTCAAATGCATTTCTGTTTCAAGTGCACCATATTTTCTCCTGATTATTTCCTGAAAATTTTCATTTTTCTTTTCTTTGTGATTCCTTCTTACATTAGTCCGTTTTTCAGTTCCTATCTTGAATCCAATTCCTCCCTGAATCGTAAAGACAATGAAATTTTTCAATACCCTCGAGCCTTTTTTTCTTCCCTCTTTTATTTCCCTATATATGTTTTATGCATTTCTATCAATCTTTTCATACAATTTCCTAAACTTTTACTTGTCCAGTTTAAGAAGGGTCCCGAACATCTTACAACAGAAACTATTTATATTTATTCATTTGACTAAGTTGCTCCTGGTGAATTTAGTTTCTGATGTTTTATTTGTCCTTTTGAAGATCGTCTTGTCGGTTGGGGTTGACCCCCCCCCCCACGCAGTGTGTTGCACCCTTCCAAAAGGGTCACCCGTTTACGGTACCAATTTCTACCTTTTTAACTGTAACTGAGCTTATGCCTACTTTTGTGACTTTCGCGCCAACTGAACTAATGTCTACCTCATTGTCTACGTTATAAACCGGATCTATGTCCACCTTTTTATTCGAGTTCAAGCCTGAATTTTTTTAACTCTTGCAGAAGTGTATCTATGTCTATATTTGATGCTTATCAGTTAGTTATGTGCTATGCGTGATGCACGCTTAGGCGATCATGTATCATTCGATATATGACTGGCGAGGCAGATTTTTTCCCGCAGTAGGTCGCCATTTCTTTCTGCGGTAGACCAGTTGCCATCCAAGGCCATAGAACCTGGACTGTCCTGCGATTTACCCATCGCTAGGTGGAGAAGAAGAAGAAGATTCATACCTTTCCCAAGGGTATAGCACGTAGGTGAATTTCAGTCAGTTATGTGCCATGCGTGATACACGTTGAAGCGATCATGAATCTTTCGATGCATGACTGACGAGGCAGATTTTTTTTCCCGCAGTAGGCTGCCATTTCTTTCTGACCAGTTGCTATACAAGCCTATAGAACCCGGTCTGTCCTGCTATTTATCCATAACTTGGTGGAGAAGAATAGGATTCATATCTTTCCCAAGGGTATTATTAGTTCGTAAGTGAATGTAATAGATTCGATTGGAATTCGAACTCGGCTCTCCGATTCCTCAACCCGAGCCGCTATCCATTACTTCACCATGCCTACTCCTCTTGACTCTTATGCAAGCCGGAAGTATGTCTACCTTTTTGACACTCATGCTTACTGGACCAGAATTCGGAACGAAATAACCTGGAGTAGGTTGATATACTATAATATCATACCAAACCTTCTGAAGAATTCTTTGCGGTCTTTAATTTCACCGCATTCACCTTAATTGAATCAACTTCCATTAGTCCTAGGCAGTTGCAGTTTTCTCTCTTTCTTCATGATTTCCTGGTTGGATAATTCAATTCAACTTTATTTTCACTGATTAACCGTCTGGGAATGATCCTCCTATCGCAAGACTTTTTTGTGATTTGTGATCTTCATCAGCCCTCAGGTGTATTTGAATATTTCCGACGGCCGTCTTTGATGTCAGTCACTAAATGAAGTAAATCTCCGATTTCTGTTACCAGCAGAAGTTAATTACAAAGCTCTACCAAAAACCATCAGGATAAATTCTTTGAGTTCGTTTTCGGTAAGACAGGAAGCAGAAAAGAAAAAAAAACCTTGCCTGACTTGTATTATTGATCATACAATAATAATAATAATAATAATTGATAATACAATATCGTCCGTAAATTATACATTGTAATAATATTTAATATTTCAGTTTCTTTATTTCAGGTGACAAGATGAATTATTTTCTAACAAAGACAGTAACAAGAAATAAGAAGAAATAAATTTCAATATGAATTTGGTTTCGTTATTGTTTTTATATAAGATTTTTGTCTTATGTCTAGATTTGTTTCTTTTTTATTTTTTAATCATTTCACCCCATGCAAGGGAGTAAAGCCATTAAGACACAATGGGTTACTGGGGTGAACGAATAAGAGAGAAACATTATTAAGTCATAGGAACAATAAAAGGAGAGTAATAAAGAAGGCAGTAGATAACGATTGACATTGTATTTGAATTTTTGAAGATCAAAGTTGGCTGCGAAGCAAAAAGCCGGTAGAAAGTTTCACAAGCAAGAAAAGATATTGTTAGCATACGGTTACATCGAACTATTTCAGCAGCAAATTGGTGATACCCTCTTGTCAATCTAGTACTGCGCTTAAATTCATAAAGTCTGTTATGAATAATCAAGAGTGGTCTCCCCTTGTTTTGTTACTCTCCTCATTGAGAGAGCTATTTCTGTTTACTGGGACTATAAAAGGACACTATACGCGAACCTTGTATTCTCAACTGAATAAAGCTTTCTTAAAGCCTACACCTGTGTACTTTTATCATTACGAAGTCTACGTACTCAGGCGGAGCGTTCATCCGAACAAATTAGTATGAAAGTGTTTAAAGAAAATATCAGGGAAGCTATATTTCGGCAGTAGGAAGGTGGATAAAGCAAAGATGATAGGTCAAGACAAATAATATTGCTGATTCTTTCATTAATATTGCGATTTTATCGAGAATCTCTAAATATATAGCAAGAGTACAGGACCATATGTGGCAGCAATATTCTAAGCATGGGCGAATGCTAGACTTATAAATATGTAAGACTTTTTCATTTTCTTTGTTTTTCGTTTCTAATCTTCTTTAATTATTCATACGCTTTTTAAATCTTTTTTATTTACTCAATACGTTTTTCTTTTTTCTTTACGTTTTTCTTTTTCATTTTTCTTTCTTTTCTCATCAATGTTTTCTTTTTTGAGCTTATTTTTACTTTTTCCCTTTCTATTTATTGTTTATTGGTAATCTTCCATACATTTTGTACTTCTGTTTGTTCCACATTTTTCTTTCTTTTCCCGCCAAGGTTTTCTTTTCATTTTCTTTCCTATTACGTGTTTGTTCCTTTCTGGGTTTTTTTTCTTCTTCTTTTCCTATCTTTTTTTAATTTTTAATCTTTCTTTCCCCCCTCTATTTACTCTCTGCTTCTTTTCGTCCGATCAATTTTTTTTCCCTTTACGCTTTTCTTTGTGTTCCCCCTTAAGGTTTATCACTTCTTTTATTTTATTCCATAAATATTCTTTATTTGACATATTAAATATGAAAGAGCAAAACTCTTTTTTGCCTAAAGCGTCGAGATATAAAAGGTTCTATTCTCCCAAATTGCTTCTTCGGTAACGTTCGCATAATTCAGCCGAATTCCAGGAGAAATTCGCCAGTGGAACAAAAACGTTTAAGATATGTAAAAAAAAAAAAAAATACAAAATAAAGTACAAACAATTTAAAGGCTTTAAATATTTATTCATATATTTACGGAAATTCAAAATAAAGCATACAAGCAATTTAAAGGTTGACAATTTATTCATATATCTAAGAAAATATAAAAGAAAGTGCAACCAATTTAAAAGTGAAGAATATTTTATTTATTCGGATATTTAAAACAAATTCAAAGTAAAGCAATATAAAATTTAACGATACTTACTGTGAGTATAATTTATAATTAAATGGAACTATGTAATTTTCATTTGTTATAAAATGCCTTATATATATATATATATATATATATATATATATATATATATATATATGGTTTACGAAAAGTAGGTAATCTGTACAAAGATTGAAACGAAAAAAAACCTTTGGAAGTAAAGTCTAATGATCCGCAGTCCTTTGAAAGGGCTGTGGTGAAATAATTTATTACATAGAACCTTAAAGTGGCCTGTTTTTATTTTAAATATATATATATATATATATATATATATATATATATATATATATATATATATATACTAGCAGTAGAGCCCGGCATTGCCCGGGGATATAACAGTAAGAGATAGATCAAGTATCCACCATCATAAAGACTGAAAAATAAAATTGACAAAGATTATTGTTTAAGGTTGACGGACACGCATGTCTTAGTTTTTTGTTTTTTTTACCAATTGGTCAAACCCAAACTCAAACAAAAACATTGTTTTCAATCATTATGAGTCTCCCGATTGAATAGAATTTTATTATAAATAATTGTCTTGTAAATGGAATTTTTAAAGCATTCTGAATGTTAAAAATAAAGAAAAAAGTGTGCAAGCGAATAAGAAACACTACCTGCCAAAAAAAGTGAAGTTTTGTTTTATCGGCTGAAAAATATAGGAAATCCGCTCCCATATTTAAAGGAACCCACACACACAATCAACCTGATGTGAGTTGTCCCCCTTCCATTTTCACGATGTCTCTTAATCGTGTTTTCAAATTGATTTTGTGCAAAAACAATTATATTTTTCCCATTTTTGGTGCCGTTAGAACCACCACAAGGTAATTTTATGTAGTCCTGTGAAGTTTTGTTGAAATCGGTTGAAAAATGTAGGAAATCCGATCCAATATATAAACGTCACACACACACACACACACACACACACACACACACACACACACACACACAATCTGTGTTTTATAATAAGTAAGATCCCAGCTAAGAAAACAGCAATGGTAATTTTGAAGAAATAACTTTGAATTTGTCAAGTCACTCCATGGAACTCCAAAACCTCAAGTGAACTCTGATTCGGGCAATGATTCCAGTTCTGACCAAAGGAGGGATTTGAACCAAAACTTCGATTTGGGCCAAAATGCCAATTCAGACCGAAAATTGAGTTCTTCAAATTACAAAATCCTTGGAACTTCAATTTAATTGAGTTCTTCAAATCACAAACTCACTTCAAAACCTGACGTCACAAAATCTCTCAGTTTAAGAAATAAAATTGATTTCATCAATTCACATAGTGTTGGAGATATTTTAAACTGAATTTAAAGATAAAATTTTTAATTTCACAAAATTCAACATAAATTAAAAACTTTAAAAAACATTAATTTTTTTTAGTTGTTTTAAAATTTGAATTTTTAATTGTTCCCTTCTCATCCTGACACAAATCCCAATGATATCTGTTCAAGCACCAGATGAAGGACTGATTTTCAATCCCAGGATCATCCTGATTCTAAAAATGTATAATATTTCTATGTAGAGCAAGTATGACCCGATTTAGACGGGTTTCACACACGAACGGACAGACAGAATTTGCCGTTATATATATACTTGGTTGGATAAATATGTTAGCTCTATCTCTGATATTGAGCACTTTCTAATAAGTACCGCGCATATAATATATAAATAATTATACATATATATATTTATTTATATTTATATACACTTTTCACACATATATATATATATATATATATATATGTGTGTGTGTGTGTGTGTGTGTGTGTGTGTGTGTGTGTGTGTGAAAATATATAGAAAATAGGAAGGAACTGGTTAGGTAAATAATCCAAAGTCCCTAGTATTTTAGTTATTATTTTTTAAAATAGTGCTCGATACAAAAGTAGAGCATAAATATAATTATTTATTTAAAAATATGATTCCAAATCGCTACATAAGAGGTCTCATGTTTCAAAACAAGAGCCGAAAACTTCAATATAATCCTTTAAATTAAATTGAGTTGAAAGTAAAATGGACTCCGTTCCATCTTCAAGCGAAATTTTTGTTGGAATAACGTATATCTGAAATTTACTTGTTTTAAAATTGAAATCAAAATCCCCATGGTAACAGCTCGGGCGAATTGTCTAAAATGGGTAGGCGAGTGTAGGGTGTTTATAATAAGTAGCGGTATAGAGAAACTTTCAAGGTGTCAAGTCGGGGAAAGCTGGGGGTGTCAAAAATGAAACGGAAGATGTATTGGCCATCGTCTAGTTTGCTTGTCTATGGAGATTTATTTATTTATTTTATTTTATTTTATTATGAAAGGGAATTGTGCATATAAAAAAAAAAAAAACTTTCGTAACGTTTGTTTTTTGACGACTTCATAAAGGGTTATCTTATATGTAAGGTATTTAAACTACTAATTTAGGCTATGGATTATGAAGTGTGTTATGTTGTATGCATGTTTGTAGTTAATTATTCCTACTATGAATCTGATGATTGGGCTATTTGTTAAACAAGTTATATAAAAATTTTTATCTAATAATTCAAACCAAAAATCTGATGATGCCTACAAAAAACCGTTAAATCGTGTCTATTATTTAATAGATTATTATTATTTAGAAGTTTAATAATGTGCAATTTTTCATGGAGGCACAAAGGGCATGGGTCATCCCAAGCTTTACATATTCTAGCCTTGTCAATAATTTACGGAGCCCATTTTACTTTCAACTCAATTTAATTTAAAGGATTATATTGAAGTTTTCGGCTCTTGTTTTGAAACATGAGACCTCTTATCTAGCGATTTGGAATCATATTTTTAAATAAATAATTATATATATATATATATAGAGAGAGAGAGAGAGAGAGATAGATAGATAGATAGATAGATAGATAGATATACACGTTTTTGTGGTGGTGGGGGTTTCATTCTAATACATTATAAAAAACATTGGGAAGTGAAAGCTGTAGTATGAGAAATGCTGAATTCCACACTGGACAAAGAACTTTTATTTATTTATTTTTTTTTTACAAATGACAGCAGATTTTTAAAAAATCATTAAATCTTAGTTTCTACAAAATCAATTATAATTTTGCAACCGTAGCTATCGATAATCCATACGTTTTTTCTTTTTGTTTTGTTAAATGAAGGTTTTATTTTGTTAAATGAATCTTTTGAACATGTTCTTTCTTTTGTTAAATATTTTGATGTATTTTGCTAAATGAATTTTTGTTTTAAACCTTTTCTATGTTTCCTTAAATGAATGTTTTCGGAGATTTGATCCGGGTAAATCGTTTCTTTTTGTTTTGTTAAATTAATCTTTAGCTTCTTAAATCTTTTTTTTTTTTTACTTTCTCTTAGTTAATCAATAGCTTTGTCTTCAATCTTTTTCTTTCACTTGTTAATTTAATTATTTACTTTTTCAGTTTTTCCATTTGTCTTATTGAAGAAAAGCTTTATCTTTGCTGTTTGTTTTATTTAAGTAAATTATTTTCGATTTTTCAGTCCTTTCTAGTTGTCTTGTGAAATCAATGATTTTGCCTTGAATCTTTTCTATTTGCCTTTTTAAATTAATTAATTTTCTATTTATCTTGGTAAATAATTTTTTTTTCACTTTTTCTTTTTAATTTCTACTTATCCTGCGATCATAAAAAATAATAATAAAAAAATTTTAATTACCATGATTCCATAGAACAAGGAAAGCGTCCTACTGATGGGAAATTTGAGAGACTTTTTCCTTTTCATCCGATTCCTCATAAGGAAAGCACGTGAAATCAAGCTGCTCTATAAATGGAGAATACAGATAAGTCGTACAGAAATCTCACCTTCTTTCATGTTTAATTTTACCTTTTAATGATTGACGTATCACTAGCAAATAATTTATTCAGTCACCAAGACAAACACAAATAGAAACGACTACAAGGACTTTACATCTACCGAACTAGTACAACAATCCTTTTGAAAATAAATCCTTACACACACACACACACACACACACACACACACACATATATATATATATATATATTATGATATTACAACAAAAACATGTAAGAATCGCTACACAATTGCAATCGTATTTCAACGCATAACAATGCGTCTCCTCAGCTGATTGTAAATTGCTGCGAGTGAATAACTGGCCAGTAATTTACAATTGCCCGAGGAGACGCATTGTTATGCGTTGACACACAACTGCAATTGTGTAGCGATTTACATGTTTTGCTTGTATTATCCTAAAATAAATAATATTGCTCTACTTTGTGAGGCCTCATTTAAATTAAATGTTACGAACGTTCTCATCTTACCTGGGTGGGTGTATATATATATATATATATATATATATATATATATATATATATATATATATATAGAGAGAGAGAGAGAGAGAGAAATGGGAAATAAGATAAAACATACTTTATACTTGCACGTATATATATATAGTTTTTTCAGGTGTGATAAAAACAGTGCTCGGTGTTATATAACAGAGCTATTAAGTATATATTAGTGAATATAAATAATATCTCACGTCGATAGCATGACTCGGATACGCAGTCTTCAGGTGCAGAATACTCACTGACCGTTAAGCATTATAAAATTCCCGTTCTATATATATATAAATAACTAAAATACTAAGGGACTTTGGATTATTTACCTAACCAGTTCCTTCCTATTTTCTATATATTTTCACATATTATATATATATATATATATATATATATATATATATATATATATATATATATATATATATATATATATAATTTACACTGTTTACATTTTCCGACTTTTGTCCTCAAGGACACACAGACCAGTGGATAAAAGCGTTTATTGGATCCAGTCACTTGACTCAAAGAGTTGTTACTTCAAAAACTTGGAGAGTTGAGTTAAAGGGAGATAACTGAAACATCTAGAAGTAGAACAATCTACATCGGTGAACGAAATAAAGGGTTCAGTTCGAAATTCCAATCACCTGAAGAAGGCCGGGCCGTACAAGGCTCGAAACTTTGTGAATATGGCAACAAAGATGAGGACAACAGTCCGAAGAATGTAAATAGTTTCAACTTAAAATAACTCACCTCAGAAATATAGACATATATATAAATGTTTCAAATATCAAAGAAGCCTAATCATAACAAATTATAACAAATTATTTATGTCATTTTTCAGATTGTTATATTTATTTGTTTTATTAAATAAATCATTCTGTTTTCCTGAATTTTTCTCTTTGTTTTGAAATTTATTTTGACTTTTTTTTACTTTTATAATCTTTTCTATTTATCTGGTAAAATGAATAATTTCGTTTTCTTTTGTTAAATAATCTTTTTGTATTGTTGAAACTTTTCTCTAATAAAATGAATTATTTTGCCTTTCAGAATTTGTTATATTTGTCTTGTTAACTGAATGTTTTCGTTTTGTTTTGTAAAATTAATCATTCTGTCTTCTTGACACTTTTCTGATAGTCCTGGGAATTTCTTTTTATCAATTCGCCCCAAGCAAGGCGATATTGCTACTAAGACGTCGGGGCCTACTGGGAATGAAATAGAATAAAAAAAAAAACTTTAGAAGGAATTGTAAATAGGAAACAATGCTAATTCTGTTCAAAAGATCGGAGAGGAGTGTGAACCGGTCGATAGACGAACCTATCTACTCTTATTGAGGAGAAAAATATAAATAAATAATTAGTAAATAAAATTCAGAGTTCAGATAGAGACCTTAGAAGTATGGTAGATTTTAGAAGACACCGGAAACAAAGGATACATTTCTATTCTTGTTCAAATCCTGGGGAAGATGTGATCTGGGTGATAGACGAATGAACCATTTCTATTTTCTTGTTAAATGATTCTATTTCTTCCCGAATCTTTTCTTTCTATCTTGCGAAATTATTGTTTTATTGAAAGCTAAACAGCAAGACGTTTCGGCCGATGTGGCCAGGTACTGACCTCAAAACTCTTTGGGTCAAGTCACCGGATTATTTCAAATAACACTTTTATCTACTGGACCATGTGTCCTTCGAGGCAGTAGAGGTGAATAAAAAAAAACTTGGAGAGTTGAATTATTAAACGGAAATAACTGAAACGGGGATATCTTGAAGAGGCATGACATGTGGAACTAGAACAATCTACCCCGGTAGACGAAATAAAGGGTTAGGTTCGAAATTCTAACGTATTATACCTGAAGAAGGCCGGAGTGTACAACGGCCGAAACGTCGTGAATATGACAATCAAAATGAGAACAACAGTCCAACCAATGTAAATAATGTAAATGTTTAGCTAGTGGTGAGTTACATTTTCATGATTAGTCAAGTCTCTTTCTGAATCCCTCTGTCAAGCAACTAGAAAGAGGTTCTGGTTTTGGTCATAATATTTGTATGAATTACAATCGTCTGACCTTAAAAAAAAATAAAGATTCTCCGTTATAATTGTGATAAAATATCTATGCAATAATCGCACCAATGTTTTTGTTTGTTGCTTGAAATGTGAAAAAAAAATTTCGAAGAGGATTCAGATTAAACATAATTTTTTCAAAAGTTCATCTATATCTAAAATTCTCAAAATATGTGTGTGTGTGTGTGTGTGTGTGTGTGTGTGTGTGTGTGTGTGTGTGTGTGTGTGTGTGTGTGTGTGTGTGACCGGATGTTCTTTTTGCGTTTCCACATTTTTCATCCCGATTTCGATGAATTTTTTTTTGTTTCATAGATAATTCTTCAGCGACGGTTTTAAGTCCAAATTGGCTGGGAAAAAAAATTACAACCGTAAAGATGAAAAATCGAAAAAATTGATTTTTTTTTTTTTTTGACTTTGCTCAAAAATCAAAGGCAAAATTTAATGTCTTTAAAAAACAGCGTACAATCAATTTAGAGAGTTGAAATCTAACGCAAAAGATTATTAGAATTATAAAAAAAAAAATTATATTACAAATAAAAATTATCGTCTATTATTATTATGACGGTCCATGGAAGAGGTTCCTTCCTTGCAAGATTGAGAACGCAAAAACGTCTCTTTTCAGGGTCACCTCACCAATCCATATTGTTAACCCTTCCATTTGGGGATGTGCCGCAGTTGCATCCAATTGTTGTTACCAATATTGATTTTCTGTGTGGGCTGACTTTCAACTTAAACTGCTCCAATTGAAAGGCAAAAATTCCCAGTAAATGAAACAGCCGGTCAAAAACAGGTTAAACTGCTAATAATAAAAATAAAATAAAACCTATTTTTGCATACTTGAAGTTTTGACATTTACAAAATCATAACAATATGCTTTCAATAACTAAGTTTTTGTAACTGTTTTTTCATGGAAAGTGAATAATATTTTACTTTAATTGTTCATTTATCAATAAACGAATTCATTTTTTTTTTTAATAAATAGAACAGATTTTGTCAAAGGTTCGCTATTCTTTACATGAGGATAATTCGATTTACTGTTCTTGATATGGAAATGATGGCAAAATCCTAAAACCTATTTTTTTACCTTTTATTTTATCTATTAAAAAACAGCAAATACAAATGAAGTAGGAAACATGGAACAGTGGATAAAGGCGTTGGTTAGATCCAGTGACAGGACCCAAAGATTGTGAGTTCAATACCCGGTTAAGGTAGTGGAGATCTTGGAAAGGGGAATTAACAGGAGATTACTGATAACTGACATCCATTAGACATGGCATTAGAACAGTCTACCCCATTGAGCTAAACAAAGTGTTTCAGTTCGACATTCCAACCACCTGAAGAAGGCCGGAGCGTACAACGGCAGAAACGTTGTAATAAATATGGTGACAAAGATGAGGATAATAGTCCGAATAATGTAAATAGTGTGCATAATACCTCATCTCAGAAATATAGACAGATAATGTATTGCTTGTAATTTCATTTCAAAAATGTATTATTAATAATGTTTTTGTATAAAAATATATTGCTGACATTTTTACTATAAAAATGTAACTATTTATAATACCGTTCAGACTCTTGTGCTTATCTTTATTGTCATATTCACGACGTTTCTGTCGTTGTACAGTCCAGACTTCTTCAGGAGATATACGATGGAATTTATTAGTCCAAGAGGATAGATTGTTCTACTCTAATTCCACATGTCATGCCTTTTTGGGGGATGTCCCAGTATCTTTTAACCATTTTTTGAAATTTTTAATCAGTTTTCAAAATCTGTTTTCTATGAGATTTTTTCGGAAGCACGTGCTCAATTAATTGGGGTTTCATAATTATTTATTCTAAATGAAGAATAAACGGATATATACTTTTATTAAGTAAAATTTTGTTTTTTACTTAAAAATGGATATATCCATTTATTCATTAAGAGGATTCTTTCTTTCTGTAACCCAACTTCAAATAAAATCTATTTTCGTACACAAAACAGCTAATTGACATTATAAACAGACTCCCCACCACTTCTAAATCGATAACAAAACAATCTTTTCAATTCTGACAAGTGTCACGACCCAAGAAAGGTGTAAAGAATGCTAATCAACAAAAGTATTTCCCCAAAATAATTTTCCTAGTTACTGGATCAGTCTGTTCAGGAATTGCCATATATTTTATCGATGTTGTCTCTTCAGATACTGTCTATAATTCTCTTAATTTATAGTAGCGTGGGGCTTAGGGGTCAAAACGAACAGTTGGTTTACCCATGACAAGAAGATTAATGGGGAATGATCATGATGAGGAAACACACGGTCAATTTTAACAAAACAAGGTAAGGAATTTATTTACACGCTTGAAGTTGTGTCAGTTGCTCGTTTCAGAAAAATAAATCAGAAAGTTTCTATTTTCAAAAAATTGTCATAAAGAGGAAACGTTCATACAACACATTAAATGATCTAACACAAAATAATATTAAAAATGTTTAAAATAAAGGTATCTTTGTTCACAGATGGGATACACGTTTGCATACGTTTAAAAGTAGAGGAAGGGAAATAGTTTGAAATATTTAACTTTCTTGGATTATTGAAAAAAAATTCATTGAAGTGCCTTGATTAAAAGCCGATAATATAAATGGTGAGTAATTTAACAATAGCGAAAGTTTCAAGCTGGACACTTGAACAAAAACGAAACCTTTTACATTAATTCAGAACTCTTCTCTTTGAATTTAGTTTTTCAACTCATTTTATATATATAAAAAAAGGATTTTGCATAGGCTCGCTATTTTCATTTCTTTTTTCTTGGTTCAACGGCTAATTTCTGTGAAGACCAGGTTTTCATTGGTGCAAAAACACTTTCACTCGCGAATTTATTTCCTTCGTTTTCTCATCTCACCGGCCAATCTTTGTGAAGGCAAGGTTTTCATTGGTTTAAAAAATATCACATATACTCACGAATTCCTTTCCATTTTTTTTTTTACTCAGCTAGCCTGAAATTGAAGGGCGTGGGTAAAGGTGTTATTATTTCGTATTCACTACAACTTCATAGCTTCAGACACCGTCCAGAACTGCGTTGCTTCATAGCTTCAGATACCGTCCAGAACTCCGTTGCTTCATAGCTTCAGATACCGTCCAGAACTGCGTTGCTTCATAGCTTCAGATACCGCCTGTAAGTTATGGATCGTACAATTGATATGAGTTAAAGCTCTAATCCTAATATTATTATGCGTTATAATTTGAAGGTCAAATGTAGATCAAATATGGATCAGAATCCGACAGGATGATAAAATAAAAGAACAAATAAGAAACGTATATCAATTTAACTTGTTTCACTTGTATTAAAGCTTCGTCAGAGACTGAGAGAAAACAGATAAAAAACCAGAAAACACTTCAATCATGTTTGGGTCAGTTTTCATTGGTCAAACACGTGTCACGTGTATTAAAACCGTGGATAATTATGTGTGTATGCGAAGAATTTTGTATATTTAAGTGGGAAACGAATGATAAAGTGTATTTGTAATTATGTGCGTTTGTCTGTCTAGGAGGGATTTTTATCTTAGCCTCGTAACAGGAAGTCGCATGTTTCTGATTTTATAGCTAGCTTCTTTAGGAATGTATTCTTTGTATTGAATAGATATAAGTTAGATTCTTTACGAATGGATTCAATAAGACGGCGATGCAATGAAATGATTTAAGCGTGTGTTTATAGTTTTCAATGTTTTTTCCCCTTAAAGTATTATGTTAGTTTTTAATTAGGGTGACATTAGTGAAATCAAGATTATGTCCAGCATATGCAAAACGAGACAGTGAGATTCATTGTCTGAATGCAAGTTTTCTTTGGGTTCGTAGATACGGGGTTTTAGATCATCTAATGTCTCCCCAACATAAATACATTCTGACCAATGAAAACTGATCCAAGCATAATTGAAAATATCAATGTTTTCTGTCGTTTTGTCTGTTTTCTCTCGTCTTGTTTGTTTTCTCTCGTCTTGTTTGTTTTCTCTCGTCTTGTTTGTTTTCTCTCAATCTCTGATGAAGCTTTAATAAAAGTGAAACACGTTGTAATGACGAAAGTACGCAGGCGAAGGCTTTAAGAAAACTTTATTCAACTGAGAATACAAGGTTCCTTTTATAGTCCCAGTAAACAGAAATCTATCTCTCTCAAAGAGGAGAGTAACAAAACAAGGGGAAACCACTCTTGATTATTCATAACACATCTTATACTGATATACATTTCCTATTTGTTCTTTTATTTTAATCATACTCTTTTATGTTATATATATTTCATTATCACATTATTCCGGCTATTCGTATGTTGTTAATTAAAATAACGCCGATTTTAATATGTATATTTCCTGTTCTGCTTCAAGTTTAATTCGAAAATTTTACGTTGTCATATAAAGAAAGAAATGATCAATATTGGAATTTCATTTCCATCTGAATATTCTCGATTCTTTATCTTTTAAAGATTAAATTAAATTAAAGAAAAAAGATCTAAGAGTCATTTCAAGGAATTTGTCTGAGAATTAAATAATATACACTTTGGGTTACCCCCGAAATGTAATCGCTCTCTGTGATTTAATACCCCATAACTTTTCCTAAGCGTCTTTACAAGAAATTCACATCAAAGAAAGTAAAGAAATTGTTAACCTAGATTTTCTATGGCGCTTATTTTAATCCAGAAAAATAAACAAAATTATTTTGAATTACGTATTTTCCAATTACACAAGGCTGTTCGTGATTTGATCAGCTATAAAGAAATAAATTAAAGGAATAAATCATAATTAAAGTAAAACAGATTAAAATCTTTTTAAATTTGTTAAAAATACACGCACTTACTTGCATACACACATATATAAAGGATAATAATTACTGCAGCGATGTGTTCAAATGGACTTTGAATTTCAGAAGCGAGCAGGCGTTATCTGCGCATGCTCGCGATTATTGGCAGATTTGAATTCGTTAAAAAATTCAAATTTTGTTTTGATAAATGAATTTTGCTGTGCACGTGCTTACACAGGTGTTTTACGGCATTTTATTTACTTAGGTGAATATTAATTTAAGTTACTCTTTTATTTAAAAAAAAAAGAAGTCCAGTTTTATTTCAGATTGCATAAGCACTGAGATGACATGTTCTGATTCTATGTATGACGCACGTGACATGGAAGCTTTTCGACGGGAAAAGCGGATTAATTTTAATGAAAACATCACATCAGATGCTTTAGCAAAAACTGCTAAAACATTTTCTTAGCTTTTGAGTAGATGGCAAATTAAATACTGCAACTTGTTTCAAATGATTTTAGGAGATTACGATTTCATAGGAAAGAGTGGGTTTTGACCGTTTCTTTGCCTATATATGGAACTAAATTGAAAGATACTAGCCAATGGTTCTGCGAATTTGAATTGATTGACCCAGCTGTTAAATTACGTAAAGTTTCTCATGTCTCGCCACATATTTCATACATCTATCGGAATGTTTTCTCAATGACTTTTATAGGAGGCCATAAGTAATAAGTCTTAACGTCTTCAACCTATTCGGCAGCAACGAACACGCACACAAACAGATACACACACACACGTACATATATATTGCTCATTTAACAACAAGCAAGGCAATGAAGCCACTAAGACGCAAGGGGTTATTTATTGAGTGTAAGTGAATATGAGATAAAAACACTATTAAGGAGAGAGAACAATAAAAGAACGGGAATTAAAAGACAAAAGATAACGATCAATGTTGCATTTAATTTTTTGAAGCTTAAAGTTAACTGGGAGGCAAGGCAGTTATACAAGCGAGAAGAGCGAGAGAAGAAATTGTTAACATAAAACTTATATATATATATATATAGATATATATATATATACATATATATATATATATATATATATATATATATATACCATTTGGGCCTGATGAATTGGGTAACCATGAAAACAACTACAAACATAGATATATGTGTATTTAATATATATATATATATATATATATATATATATATATATATATATATATATATATATATGAACATTGATGTCAACACTCAGAGGCGACGGACTGTCGAGCCTGACGATTGAAATGGAGACTGGCGTTAACACCCAGAGGCGTCAGTCCGTTTTTAAACGCATTCTTCAAAGAATTGTTGATATGAAGATTGTGCTTAAGCATGAAACAGACTGTCGCTGATGGGTGCTGATTTCAATGTCCAATTTTATAGTTACATAAGCCCTATCCCTGATATTGAGCACTTTAAGCCATAATATATAGCTTGCCTTAAAAGTATATTTTATCAAATATATATATATATATATATATATGTGTGTGTGTGTGTGTGTGTGTGTGTGTGTGTGTGTGTGTGTGTGTGTGTGTGTAAAACATCTTTAAAACATATTATAAAATATCTATGAACCCATAATTTAAAGAAAATTTTGGTCGAAAACTCTAAAATTCTATATAAATAACATACCGGAAACATCTCGCTATTAGTAGGAGAGATATAATTAAAATACTATCAACCTTATCTTATGACTTTTATAGGAGGCCATAAGTAATAAGTCTTAACGTCTTCAAACTATTCAGCAGCAACTTTCACGCAGGCACACAGATACACGCACACACACACGTACATATATATTACTTATTTCACCACAAGCAAGGCAATGGGGTTGTTAAAAGTGTGATTTTTTTTAATAGAAAGATGCACACGCCAAGTCCAGCCGCGCTCAACCCATCGAAGCCTCGGAATAAACGTTCCTATTCAAAATGACAGAAAATAAAATACAACTTAAACAGTGGAAACATGAGAATAAACTAACAACACCAAATGCAAACCCTCTTGAAAATAGCTAAAGAAGTGGCCAAAAGCGCTTGAGACAGTAGAAATTATGGAAATTTTTTGTCCTCCTTTACTTCTACAAAACGGAAAAACGTCAGGATGCTGGAAAAACTCAATCAAAAATTTACTAATCGTTCACATATTTGCTGCACAATTGGAATTATCAAACTATCTACTATCGGCCAATGCCTGCTGGATTATCGAATTATGCAGCAAAATACATGAACAATTCATCCACTCTTTTGTACAGAGCTAGGGCCGTTCAATGATTACTTGAATGGTCAATATTAAATTAGATCAACCGTCTCTATGCAAACAGAAAAAGAATTTCATTTTCTCTCTCTGTCTTTTAGAAGGTGCGTGAACAACTCTTTTTTTCTGTTTTACACTCACCTGGAACCATTTAGCTTTTATTCGTATATCTCCCCACCCCAGACACACACACATTTTTCTCTTTTTCTCCTCATTTTATTTAAAATTTATACCAATAAATTCTAATTTTAGTCATGGTTCCTTTTGCCTTCTTATTTTCGCGAACCAGTGTGAAATTGAACATTTTATTGCTATTGTAAAAGGTGTTCCAATAACTTGAACCGATTTTAAATGTGTATTTTTTTTTTAAGCATTTCACCCCAAGCAAACCGGGAAGCCACTAGGACGCAAGGGGTTACAGAAAATTTAGAGCAAGATCAGATAGGAGTGATAGAAGAAAGGATGAGGGTAGTGGATAGATCAAGGCAACTGGAGATGTCGATTGACATTACACTTGAATAGCTGGAGATCATCGCTCACAGGGAAACAGGAATAGGGAAGGGAGTTCCACAGGCGAGAGGTGCGAGACATGAAGCTATTAGAGTAGAAGAGACGGCTATATTTAGGAGTTTCGACAGTGAAGGGGTGAGAGCGAGATGCCAGCCTCGTAAGTCGCTGGAACTCATGACGTCTGGGAACCAGCGAATGCAGCTCCTCGGAGCAATTACCATGGAAGTATTTGTAGAACAGACAGAGGGAGGCGACGGCGCCTCTGTGAGAAAGTGACTGTAGACGAGACGCCAGGGCAGGGCCAACCATATTGCATATCCGCCTCTGGAGTCTATCAAGAACCCCGAGGCAGACAGAAGGGGCACCAGACCATATATGGCAGCAATACTCCATGCAAGGGCGAATTGTGGATTTGTAGATCTGATTTAAACGTCTAAAGATTTTTTTCTTTTTTTATTTCACATTTAACAACCATTTGGCAATTTCAACCATGGAAAGATTAACAATCAAAGAATTTGTTAAAATTATCAAAGCTTATTTAAAAAATGGACGTTCAAACAGAATTTGAATGAGAATTTCCCAGGTTGCATCATTTCTCGAAAGAGCGAAGTCAATTTGCCACCACGATCGACTTGACGCCTTTAGATTTCTTCCTTTTAGGTTATCTCAAAAGTAAGGTCTATGTCAACAAACCAACAACAATTCAACAGCTGAAGGATGAGATAATAAGGCATATTGGTGAGATCAAGGAGCAACTATGCAGAGACGTCGTCAAAGATTTTGACCATCGAGTGGAGGTGTGCCGCCGAAGCCTTAGCGGACATTTGGGCGATATTATTTTTCATACATAATTGCCATGACTTAAATAACATGATCCAATAGAGAAATAAATGCATTTCAACCAATAACACTGATTTATTTACTGCTGACTTTGATCCGTCTTAATGAAACACCCTTTATATTTCTGAAAAGAACATATGTGTTATTTCAAGTGACTTATAGCAACAACAAACATGAGTAGACGGATGCCAACACTGACATTTAAAACACTAACAAAATAGCATTTTTCTATGACGTCACTGACCATATGTTTGAATAATATTTTTATATCAGAGCGCAGTTTGATATGGCTTTATGGTGGACTTGATTTCTGGCAGATAAAAGATGTGTATGAAGTCAACTGAAGAAATGACTTAACACAATATTTTATCTTGCCTCAAAAGACAAAATGAAAATGTAACGAAAGAGAAACGAAATTAGGGAAAAGTTGAAAACAAATTCTAAACTCAGTTAAGTTCCATAGAAAACGAAAGGAATAAAACGTGAAACTTAAAATAAATGAAAGAAAAAAAGAAAATTAAAGAGAAAATAAAGATTAAAATAACAAATTGAAAAGAAGAGAAAGAAGAAACGGTTGGCTGATTTTGTTTAGCGGCATATCAACATATACGAGTTTAATGCTGAAATCTAAATATTTTGAACGCAATTTTATGGCTTCATCTAAACACCATTCGTCCATGCATTGAATGCTGCTGCCATATCTGGTTTGGCGCTCCTATTATTTATTTCGAGGTTTTTGACAAAATCCAAAAAAGGATCTATAATATAATCAATCCTGACTTGGAATCTCGACTTCAGTCACTTTCTCACCAACGTGATGTGGCATGGCGTCCCTCTGTCTTTTCTACAAATATTTTCATAGCAACTGCTCTGACAAGCTTTTTTTCCTTTGGTGCCCTGACTACATGAATTTAAGAGTGCTACTTGATTGGCGTCTAGATCCCAACCTTTTGCAATTGAAAGAGTTAAATGCAACCGCCGCTTCTACTCTAACATTTTCTTTTCTCGAACTACCCGCCTGTGGAACTCCCATTCGTTTACTTGCTTCCCTGATAATTACAATCTTTAAAACTTTTAATGCAACGCCAATCGCCATCTTCTATCTTCTTGAGTCCCGTTCATCTTTTGTCCTTTCCTTAATCCTTTCTATACTCATTCTTTTCTCTCACCTTCACTCCATGCGTACTAGTGGTATTCCGGCCTTGCTTGTGGTAAAATATATATATATATTTGGATCGTGATTACGATTCCAATGTAATAAATTATAACCATGGAATATTATTGTTTGAGCCTTTTTTATTATATATATATATATATATATATATATATATATATATATATATATATATATATTCCTTCTTTTCTTTCCTCTTTCTTTTCCTTTTATTGATTTCTTATTTTTTTTACCATTTTTTTCTTCATAATTTTTTGTTTTTTTTTTACCTTTTACGGAAAGGTGAACCTTGATGTAAAAGGCAAAAAAAAAAAAAAAATAAGAAAATAAAAATTGAATCGAATGAATAAGAAGAAGACTGTTACTCTGACAAAACAGAACCGACAACTAAACTAATAATCAAATTTTGATTTATGTGCAGTCAGCTATGATCTTTCGCGTCTAGAAACGATATGACATTGAAAAATACAGGTGCAAACTTTCATTATCTTCTGAGGATGAAAACAAGATCAAAATTGCTTGAAAGAATGTCTTGGGAATATGTACTTCATTTTAAAATTTGTTCTCCTTTGTCAAAATGCAACTTTTCTGACACTCTGATGTGAAAAGCGAATCAGTTTGGAAATGACGTAGATAGAAATTTCACGCTTGCTGTCGACGAACCCAAACACGACTGTCTCTGTTCGGTTTATTTCTCTGCTTCACTTTATAATTCGCTTTTCCACACAAAATCCCGACCCTTTTTCTATGAATTCATTTTTATAATGTTTTTATATTTTTATAAGTTGTCATCATCTTCACGCAGACCAAACTTTCTGTCTTTTATTTTATTTTTTATTTTATTTTTTTTTTACCACGGCATCCAATTTGATGATTATTTTAGTCGGGAGAGTGTGGAATGTTCGTTGAACATTTTGTTAATACATCGATCAACATTGATGTGCATTTTACGAATTGCTGTTGATATTTTTCGCTTATGTTTTTGTTGTAATGTTGGCATTGTTCAAGATAGCCGACAATTAGGAAGACCGTACATAGAGTATACACACACACACACATATATATATATATATATATATATATATATATATATATATATATATATATATGTATATATATTTGGTTGGATAGATGTGAGTTTGAGACCCTGGGTTTCAGGCTTTAGCGATCGTCAGACAAACTTTCTAATAAGTACCGCGCATATAATATATAAATAATTATACATATATATATTTGTTTAAATTTATATACACTTTTCATATATATATATATATATATATATATATATATATATATATATATATATATATATATATATATATATATATATATACACAAAATAAAATGTATTGTTCTTCATTTTACTTCAAATACGTATCGTTGGTAATTTTACTATAAATGTATATTGTTGGTAGATTTTTATAAAAATATATTGCTGGTATTCAATATATATAGTCTCGTCGAGGTGAGAAAAGTCAGTCAAATTGTCGAACTGGGCCGAACTTAGAACGGTCTCCCTGAGGAAATGCTTCGGAATATAATCACAAAACTCCTCACGTATGCCCTCGGCCTCTCGTCCATCGATATGACATAAGCGATAAACCGATCATGGGCGCCGTGATGTTGCACCGCACGCAGTTCTGCGGCTATACTCGTTGCCTCCATGGGTTTCTTACCTGAAGGTCTCTGTTGATTTTTCATTATGCAACAGGTTTGATGTGGTTGTTTTTATTTCTATATAATGTTTATTAGTGATTAAAATGTACCATAAGTGCCGAGTATAGTGTGAGTTTGTATGATTTGTTTTTTTTTTACGCAAAAAATATGATGTCGTACTATACACAAGTAAGCTTTTTAAAAAGGTTAAAAATCGTGCATTTTCAGTTACCGGTTGCACTATATGTAGGAAAAGATTTTCTGGTTGAGATAAAATTAATGCAATAAAAAAAAAATTCAGAGGTCGCACTATACATGTAGTAGACCTATACACGAGTACATACGGTAATATCGGTCGAAATGATGTTTCCTTATACTTCTTTTATTATTATTATTATTAGTAGTAGTAGTAGTAGTAGTAATCGTAGCAGTAGTTTTAATATTAGTATATTTTATGTATTTGCATCTTAACAGTTCACAGTTGATGTCTATTGAGTCTTTCCAAAACTCCTGAACGTTTCTCAGTTGTTTTTATTTCTTTTTACATTTCTTTTTTAATCGTTTCTATCCAAAATAAAGGCAATAAAGCTACTAAGATGCAAAGGATTATTGATTATGAAAGAATATGAGGAAAAAGAAAAACATTAGTAAGAAGTAAGAACAATCTACTTTTGGCAATGTACTAGAGGCTTTAATCAACTTTGGATTGGTTAAGCGTCTCACTTACCACGTGAGCCTGGTCAGTGCCTAGATAGATAACAGCTTGGGAATATCAGGTGCAGTAAACTTGGATGTACGTGTGGTGTAATGGGTAATGTCTTGGAATTGTTAATCGGAGAGCCGTGTTCGAATTCCGGTTGGGTTCGTTATATTCAATTAATGCGCAAATAACATTGGGAAAAGTATGAATCACCTCTTCTCCTCCCAACTATGGGTTCATTAATAAGACGTGCATCACTAAAACTATTATTATCCTAAAAAATAATTGCATAGAAAATATCTAGATATCGGCATTAAATAATCCATAGAGATGTTAATATGACGCTAAACAAAATAACCAACCAATCGACACTCCATATGGCTGTCTTTCGGATAAACAATATGGCTTTCATTTTTCTTGGTTTACTGCTGATGTGGTAACGGTTAGTACTCATTTTTCTATCAAGCTTTACATAAGGAAGGCGAGGCTCTGACGATATTCAGTCACCCCCCACACACACACACACGAGGGTGTCGTGCGGCACAAGGCCTTTTTAACGTGGGAATTCCGAGCCCGTGGGCTCGGCCAAAAATATGCCCATTAAACCCGTATAAACGGGTTCAGGGTCGGTCTACCTCCCCGAAGGAGACTCCGCCCTTCGGCGTAGCCTCCTTCGGGTTCCTCTCGTCCGTAGGAAGAGAGTTTAACCGAACAGTCGCTCAGAAAGTACTTACTCAACTGACTGTGATTTTAGATATCTTGAAGGCATTTGAAAAGGTTTGGCTCAAGTGTTATGGTATCTCTGGACGAATATTTGGCTTAATCACTAACAAATCGGATAATGAAGGTTGTGTTGGACGGACAATCTTCTATATCATTTCATATTAATGCTGTGGTTCCCCAGGGCTCGTTGTTTCTTATTTTCATCAATGAACATCCCGATGTCATCAGTTCCCAAATAGATAGATATTTACGCTGATGATACAATTATATGGTCCTGTGCTCATATCCCTGCAATAGTCATTAAGAAGTGAGCTGCCGAACTGTCCTTAGTTATCTCTTAACTGTATAATAAATGTCTCACTGTCTCCTACATTCCCGCCTCCTGAAAGTCACCATCTGTTATTTCAGTTTTTAAGAACTCTGCTGACCAATTCGGCTCTTCAAAATATCGGTCTATTAGCCTTCTACCATTTATTGGGGAATTCTACAGACCCTAATCAATGCTGATTTGGTTCATCATATCTCATCACTGGATCTTTTCTCAGACAAGCAATATGGCGTTCCTTTCACCGGGTCAACTGACGATAATTGCGGAAAGTCTGTAATGCTCTTGATAAAAACGGTGAAGCCCAGGCTGTAGCATTTGACATCTCAAAAGCCTTTGACAGGGTCTGGCATTCAGGTCTTTCCCACTACCTGAAATGTTACGGTGTCTCCGGACACTTTTTGGTGAATTGATTCAGTTTTTTCTATGAAATCGTGAAATGAAAGATAACCTGAACGGCCACTCGTCTAAATCCTTTCATACTAACGCAGGTGACCCCCCCCCCAGGGTTTCATCCTTTCTCCTACTCTGTTTTTAATTTTCATTAATGATCTTCCTGAGGACATCAGCTGTCACCATTAATCCTGCCTGGATATTAAGGCTTACCAGCTCGACAATATCAAAATGTCAACCGTTGTCCAAAACAACCCCAAGTCCGTCGTTGAGGAAAAAGATGGCTTGTTAATTTTAACGCCTCCAAAACTAAACTTCTCTCCATTAATCAACTGAGAGCCCCCTCTCTGCCGTTCATCAGCATGGCTGATGCTATTCACCAGAAAAGTGGCACGTTGCGCCTTCTCAGGCTAATGTTCTCAGCTCACATGAAGTGTAAAGAATATATTGAATCCATTGCTAGGTTAGCCGCAAAGAAAATTGGTTCTCTATGTCGGATGAGACAATTTTTCTCCCCGGAAGCTATCTTACATATCTATAAGTCTACCATGCGTCCATGCTTAGAATATTGCTGCCACATATGGTCCGGTGCCCCTGCTATTTACCTTGAGCTCTTTGAAAAAATCCAAAGAAGAATCAGCAATATTATTGGTCCTGATCTGGCGGCTCGGCTTCAATCTCTTACTCACCGCCGTACCGTAAGGTTACCTCTCTGCGTTTTTTGTTATAAATACTTTCATGATAATGGTTTAGATGAGCTCTTCGCTATGGTACCTAGAATTTTTTAATTTATGCGCAGTACTAGACTAGTGTCGAGATCTCACCAATTTACAGGTGAGCTGGCTGGATGGATGTAGCCGTAAATTCTATGCCAACAGTTTCTTTTCTCGCACTTCTTGCTTGTGTAATTTCTTCCGGCCAACATTAATCTGAAAAATTTAAATGCAATGCCAATCGCTATCTGCTGTCTTCCTGATTACACTCTTCTCTTTCTGCTCATCATTAATGTTTCTGTTTTTAATTCTTCCACACCCTGTAACCCTCTTGTGTCTTAGTGGCTTTACTGCCTTGCTTGGGGTGATACTGATTACAAAATATATTTGGCGTTTTGTATTAGGGTTTACCGCTTTTCTATTCGTCATTCTGCTGTTGCTGCTATTAATATTCTATGATTCTCTTGTTTTTTTTTTTTAACTCGAGAGTGAATTCGATGTCATTGTTGATAAACACTCTCCCTGTTCCTTTCTTTTTCACGTATAATTTATTAATTACAGTTCTTCGGTACAGGGTTTTATAAATTGTCATTAATGTTTTTGTTTTTTTATTCAACTTAAATAGGAGGTATCAAAATCAAACAATTGCGGAAATTGAAATATCTGGGAAGTGTTTTAACAGAGGACGGATAGAACGATACCGAAATTCGAAGGCATATCAGGATAGCCAAGGAACAAGGAAGGAGTCTAAATGCTAAGCAGATTATTAAAGTAATACGAACAGTTCGCTAGAAACAAGGAAAAGTCTACTAAACTGCTATGCGATATCTTTACTCCTGTATGGCAGTGAGTGCTGAAAATATGAAGAGAAGACTGGAAGCAACAGAAATGTGGTTCTACAGAAGGATACTGAGGATACCGTGGATTGAACATTTGAATAACGACGAAGTTTTGGAGAAAATAAAAGTGAAAAAGGACTTAACATCAGGAAATGACAGTTGAGGCTTCTAGGTCATATAACGAGGACGGAGGGCTTGGAAAATCTGATACTTACGGGACAGATAGAGGGTAAGAGGGTAAGAAGAAAACAATGAATAACATACTTCATGAGCTTGATTAAATGGATGGCGGAACAGGAACGAAGAGAAATAACAGAAAAACAAAGTTTATTAAGAGCTACAAGGTACAGGAAGTTGTGGAGAGCCATGATCGCCTACGTCGTAAGGGAACACGGCACATAAAGAAAAAGAACTATTTTTTCTAGTTAAAGAACGATCCTGAATATCTTGTACTAGACACTTCCCGAATGCTCTTATATTACTAGGATTATAAATGTCTCATATATACATATGTCCACTTGGGTAGTCTCGATTGGAACATATTCGGAGCCTTTCTTAAACTAACCACACAAAAGATATTATGTAATGCACAAAATGCGTACAAGTGATTGTTTTTATATTGGTCATATGTCTTCTTCTGAATATAAGACCAATATAAAAAAAAACAATCACTTTTAGTTATTTCATATTTCACGATTTCAGTTGTCTACTTTAAGAATGAATCCCAATATCTCCCAATAGAGACAAAACAATTGGTTGTATATTACTTCTCGACATATGAACAGCCACTTAAACGTATTTGGAGGAGGCACGGTGGAGTAATGGATAGCGGCTTGGATTGAGGAATCGGAGAACCGAGTTCGAATTCCAGTCGAATCCATGACATTCACTTACGTGCTAACACCCTTGGGAAAGGTGTGAATCCTCTTTCTTCTCCCTCCAGCTACAGACTGGGTAAATAGAATTCAAACCTGACAGACTGAATGGAGTCTCTCTTGAACTTGTTGGCAATCCATTTAGGGTGTCACGATAAAAACACCCTCTAGAAGGAAAACCAAGATTATGCCACCAATCAAAGTATTGGTGAGTTCAATCTCGACTTGATGATGAAAACGTATTTCGATTTCAGTTTCTTGTCTAGTTTAGTTTTCTTCCAACAAAGATCCAAGTCTATAGTCTACCACTTCGTCCCCAGTGGTGGATTGAGGTGTCCATATGTTCAACTTAGTCGACTGAGGGATATGGACAAAGTCCTGCCCGCTGCCCACGTTGTAGTTATCCAGTAGGGAAGTTTCGAGAAAAGTTGGCAAAAATAAAACAAAACAAAAATAATGTCTGTAGAAGCCAGACAAAAATGGGGGAAATATTGATGTCTTTTATATAAGATGATAACGCCAGAACAGAGGTTACGGGGAGAATAAAAACATTTAATATAAATGAGAAAAGAAAAAGACAAAATGCATCCAGGGAATTCCCAACAGGGTTTGTGTGTGATAAACGCGTATTGAATCGCCTGGGGTAGGTTTATGTCTCATACAGACTTCTCAGAACAGGGGGGGCAGTCTTTTTGTCTCCTCTAAAATTCTCCCGCAAATCTCTCCACTCTCTCGACGACAGTCTCTTTCCCCGACTCCGCTTTATTAGCAAAATCCCGAGTTAATATAGAAAAAGGATTAGCTGATCACAATTTACCCTCGGCCCGGCACGCAGCTAACACGAGTGCCAAAAACTATCCCTCGACATGTAAACCTATTCTCCAATTATTTACCTTATCTCAACCAAGAGTTCTTTTCGCTTCCCCAAAATTATACTTTGGGATATCTAAACATTGATTTAACCTTTTCATCAAAACAAATACTGTTAAACAAAGCCAATTATCTCGTAGCCTGAGTAAGCTCTATTTCAATTTCTGACTGATAAATTTTATTTAGATCATTTTTTCATTGTTTTTTTCTACTGACCGAGATTTAAAACATCGCCTCCTGCCCTGAGATCGTGTTTCTCATCGGTAAACACGCATCTTAACCCAAATTGTACTTTGATATATAAACACCGTTTCCACTTCCAGTCAATAAAAGCTATATTTGCGTGTGTGCGTTCATGTGGGTGCGTGTGTATATACCTCTCTCTGTTACAATAGTAGTTCCGGACATATGACCTATATTATAAGAATTACTTGTATGTGTTTTATACATTTCTCGATTTCATTTACTTCTCTAGAAGAGAGAGACTTCCCAAGTTGTCTATTCTCCTGCAGTGAACTTTAATAGTATGCATATTAAATACACCTCGTTGAATCACTCGAACGTATTTAGGAGATTTTTCGACATCAGTTACAGTAAGCGTTTTTATTCTGTTGCATTATTTCACCAACAGAAATTGCACAAGACAAAAATATATACTAACAGCATCTTTTTTAAAGAATTCCAAATCTGCTTATACAGGTACCAAACAAAACACAGGGTGGGACGTATTTTCTGAAAACTAACTTCAGTTTTAAAAAATAACGTTGTAGCTTTTTACTTCTGCTTTTCTAGAACAAGCTAACCAACTCCGCAAAAGAATTCTTCTTTTATATTATCCATTCGGTGGCGTCACTTTGTCGTCTGTTATTGATTATATAAAAAAAACAAAAAACAAAATGGTATTTCAAGATATATTAAGAACCAAAATATTAGTCCAATATGACAACGTATACTTGGTATCATATATTATTAGATGTTCAAATCTAGTTACACGATTAGGAGTAAATATACAATGTGTATAAATAGGTGTGTGTGTGTGTGTGTGTGTGCGTGTGTGTGTCTCTGTGTGTGTTTCACTATTTCTATGATTCAGCCAAAAATTTTGTACTGATCAAATATTAGGTTGTCAACATAAAGTGACGCGTTTTTGGGTTGGTTTTTGATTCGATCGTCTAACGCAGTAACCTCCTTAGAATATATTTAAAAAAAATGAATTATTCCTGATTCTCTTATTTCCAAACAATTTTTCTTTCGAGATATTTTTATTAATAAGCCCAATGAAAATTAGGGAAAAAGAAACATTTTTGCATCGAACCATTGCATGCGATGAGAAATGGATACTTTTTGACAACAGTAAGAGAATAGGCCAGTGGTTAGATGTAAGTGAATTACCAAAACAATACCCAAAACCTCCACCGTACCCTAAAAAGTTAATGGTTATTATATGGTGGTCTTTCAAGGGGGTTATTCATTATTCATTCTTACCTCAAGGGAAAACAATAACAGCAAAATCATATTGTGGAGAAATTGAGTGTGTGCACGAAAAGTTGAATAAGAAACATCTTAACATGTGTCAATAAGGATCCAATTTTGCTGCACGACAACAAATGGCGGCACGCTTTTCATCAACTTTTCAAAAGCTACATAACCTAAATTATGAAATTTTGTCTCATCCTCCATATTCACCTGATATGTCTCCTACTAATTATCACTTATTTAAGCATTTTGAGCTTTTTATACGCAATAAAACATTCTCCAATAAGGAAGAGGTAATCGAAGCATTTGAACTGTTAAACATTAAAGAGTGAGGATTTTTTTAAAGATGGGATCAAGAATTTAGAGGTACGTTGGAGAACAGTTATTCATCAACATGGTGCATATGTCAACTAAATAAATTAATTATTTAACATTTCAGAATCGTTTTATTCATTACATATAAAGTGAGTTATTTCATGTGTGACATTCTAAAATATAAGTTATGTCACAAACACACACGCACAATAAAAACTTAAGCGTGTGTGTTTGTGCGTTTGGGCGACGGGTTTCGTCCTGTAGAACTTCATCGCAGTAAATTTATGTTTGTTGATGGGATTACAGATGAAAAGGTGAGGGAAGCAGAGAATTTTAGATAGATAGATAGATAGATAGATAGATAGATAGATAGATAGATATTGAACAGACAGGGATGCATAGATAGATAGATAGATAGATAGATAGATAGATAGATAGATATTGAACAGACATAACCCGATTCACGACCCATTCATTCAATACAAATAACCCATTCACCAAAAGAATCCACCCTTCACCTTTTTAATCCGACATATACCACAATACCACATTCACAAATGGACCCTAAAAAATAAACCCCATGGTTTAAAAATCTTATGTACAAATGTTCATAATATATATATATATATATATATATATATATATATATATATATAAAATCTGACGATGATGTGAAATGATGGGGAGGGTTATAAATCCCAATACAAAAATTATATATAAAACAGAAACTAACAGAAAATAATAAATGTTAGTAGGGCCCGTCTACGCGACAAAAATCAGAGTTGCCGCTGTATTCTGTCATCAGACAGAACCAAGAGGCTAACTCTCTAACGGAATGGGGGAGTTGAAAAATAAATGTAGGGCGGGGGAAGTCAAAGACTGAACCAGTCGAGATAAAAAAGGGGCCGAAAACAAACTGGAGATGTTGGGAATCTCAACTTGGCTCATAACCGAAGTAAAGTGCCGGGAACAGGCCAGGAACGACACTCACTCACGTTAACTAGGTACACAAAAGGGGGGATCTACCTTAACGAGGGGGAGGGTTCGCAGGAAACCAACCCGTTGTGTGTTGTGATGAGGGGGACTTAAAAATGAACTCAAGGATAGCCCGTTCCACGCGAACCAAACTCGCTACTTTTCCCCACCCTTCGTTGAAATCTGTCGACACCAAACGCTTTTCTATCAGTTCTGATCTTCACTTTCAGCTGATGCTGAAAGTATCTGATCAGAACCTGATGAGAATAGCGTTCCCATCGCAAGATACCCTCTTTAGCGTCATCCAGATCACCATTCTTGCCAGGGCTAGCAACGTTAGAAACACCATTCGTTTCACCCCAGAATACGGGAGCGACACATTGTCGCACGCGTATGCGAGATCGATGAGCACAAGCTGATCGGGAGCGATACGAGCCGTCAGCTCGCCGACAAAATCCCAGAAAGGGCGTGCCTGAGGACAATGGTAGAAGGCGTGCAAAGCCGTTTCCTCTAAACCAAGGTAACACCGGTAACAGTCGGGCAAATCCGCCAGCCCCATCTGAAAGCTATGTCGTTGAGAGATATAACGTTACGGATCAATCGCCAATTAGCGAAAACTCAGTGTTACTGAGGTAATTCGTCGCTGGTGCCCAAGACCAGAAAAAGCACAACTCGTCCACCGACAAACCCGAGTCGCTCACAGAGACGATCCTTCACGACCCCCTCCACTAATTCACGATACAAGACCTTTCGAGGCTGTGAAAGGTCACTGGACCGAGGAAAAGCCCTTAAGGCCGCTTGACACTCGCTGAGAAAAGTTGACAATTTTCCGGACCTACGACGGCGCTTAGCCCAGGAAATGGGAGGATAGTAAGATTAGGGAAGGCGTCCCTAACACTCCCCACCAAAATCGAATCCTCTGTCAAAACGCGGCGTAGGAAAGCCAACCTCGAGGCGTGTCGATGGCTCACCACGTGCGGCAATCCCAGCCACCCCCATGACACGGACGTTGAACACAAGTTTTTTACGGACCTTCTGCTTGCATCCACCCCAAGAGGGTGGACAACAAACGCTTCCTATGGCCTTCCTATGGTCCTTTCAAAGAGGAAGTACAGCCAAGCGGTAAAGGACGAGAGGAAAGACGTAAGTGGCACACGCCTTCGCTCTACCCTTCAAGGACAACCTCCTTCGAACCACGTCCGGACCGACGCCCGACCTTTACCTGTACTTCTGACCAATTTTTCTCCAGTTGGAGGTCGGGTCCAAACCACACCCGAGAATGCGGACAGAACCGTCCGTCCAACTGAAGGGCCCCGGAAGAGAGACCCCTTCCAGGCACCTAACCGTAAGCCGGAAGAATTGTTACGGTTAATCTTGGCCCCTGTGACCTTTTCATACCGTTCAAGCGCCTTCTGTACCACCTCAATATCGCTGCGGCACGACACGAAAATGCATACGTCATCGGCGTACGCAGAAACCCTGGCTCGAGCCCCACCAGGGACAACGATTCCACATAGAACCGGATTGCACGCCCCGTCCATCAGCCGGCGAAGGAGAGGCTCCAACGCCAAAGCGTAAAGTAGGGGCGACAGTGGGCAACCCTGACGAACCGACCGAGACAGCGCAAAAGCGCGCGACCGCTTTCCGTTCATCTGTACCACAGCACTGGGGGAGCGATACAGGAGGATAATTCACTTGCAGAAGTCGGGTTGGAATCCGGTGGCCTGCAGGACAGCAGCCAGATACCGATGGTCGACCCTATCAAATGTCTTGGACTGATCCAAATTGATCAGCTCGTCGTCTTTTACACCCTCTAGGATCGTGCGGATCAGATGCAGGTTGCTCCGAATTGTTCGGCCCTTCACAGCACAAGTCTGATCGGGTCTCAACAAACTCTCGGCAACTGACTGCATGCGCTCCGTCAGGATCTTGGCCAAAATCTTTAACTCTGTGTTCAGAAGAGTTATGGGCCTATAATCGTCTAAATCCTGCCCACCATCTTTGCCCTTTTTTCAGCAGCGTGATCACACCCCTGGTGATCCGACTGGGGATGAACCCCTGCCGGAACCAGTTGTTGAACACGACAAAATCAAAATCAGCCTCAAGTACAATTCATAGGGTAAATCATCAAGTCTCGGAAACTTGCCACTGCCGACCCTCTTCAATGACAAGTAGACGTCGCCCTCCGTGATCTCACCCTCAGATAGCCGCTTCAGTCGGCGAAAGCCGAGGAAAGTCAGCCAAATAGCTGCGAAACTCATCGCCACTGAGACCAGGCTCCTTGGTAAATCGGCTCTCGAAATGCCGCCGAAACGCATACATATCATCAGTCGACCTCAGAGTACGCCCCTCCGGGGTTTTGACTTCACGAATGTAACGATCGGAACTTCGACGGATCTCTTACTTGCGCAATTGTTCGCCCATGTTCACGACATCTTGTTTAACCTATTTCAACGACCTGACCCTGGTAGACTCGCCAGCCGCCGCGGATCCACGGCCCCCTTAGCTAAACCCATCTCTAGGGACCCCCACCCCAGTCTCCGCCCGGACAGACTATCTTTAACGTCTTCACCTTTTTTAGCCTTATCTAGTGCGAGACGCTGGCTATATTCGGTGGTGAAGGACCTAATCCCATCCTGTAAAAATTCTCCACCAACTATTCCCAATAATCGCCCCCACTAGTTCCCGCTGCACTAGTCTAATTAGCTCTTACTGGAAGTCCCGCCTGTCGAGTAAGGACAGATTGAACTTCCTGTGTCCAGCCATTCCAGGCCTAGAGTGTATGGTCCGTATAGCCTAACCAGTGGAACGTTGGACAGTCTAGCAGGTCTAAATCGGCCCTTCTCACTATCATTCTATCCAGGTAGCAGGGCGTGATAACCATGGAGATTGGTTGGCAAATATACCATTGTGTACATAAACAAACATTTGTTCTCGATTTGATCGCTACCCGCCATTTCATATCTTTCTCTTCTCTAAAGAAATAGGTCAGAAGACATGCAAAGACAGACGTAGACAAAATTGTAATCAGTTCAGCAGAGATAATGCTTCTATAGTTGCCAAGAGACGCACACCAGTGATATGTGGGAGGGCCATATGTATCTAACTGTCTGTATGTTTGCATACGATTCTCACTCTCTTTGCCTCTTTGTCTCTCTCTTTCTCTCTCTCTCTCTCTCTGTCTCTCTCTCTTTCTCGCTATGTCTCTGTCTTCAGTAAGAATTATATTCAATAAATTTCGTCAACTAGTTAACCTAAAATCGAGTACAATTTCAGATAATTATGCAAATTGGATATACATAAATACACACTAGATAGATAGATAGATTTCACAAGAGAAATGTCAGACATGGTTAGCATGGAAAAAAGCAAGGTTGGGAGAAAGAAAATTTATATAATAGAGAAATATAAATCCAAACATTGATTATTTTTTAATAAATATAAAATCAAAACACAGCCAAAGATTATATTTTACTTACAAAATGGTAAGTGTCAAATTTAATGGTAGGGAGACAAAATGGTAGTGTTAATACAGGCTTTTAATTCGTCTATATTTATAAAGTTTCTTCATATCTTTTACGTACCACAATTAAACATATTGTATGAAATAAACTGTCTTCATGAATAAATTACGTTCCATTTTTGTTTTCTGTGTCATTGTCTAAATATGCTGGAGCTGGTTGTATAAACAGGCCCAAATAAGATGTAATTCTGGGGACCTTAAGACCCCACCCACCCAGAACATCATTTAGCCCACAACTATTAAAATGTGAACAAATTTTAAATTCTTTTTGCACAAACTCTGAATCGCAGGCATTTTTTTTGTGGCTCTATCTATCTATCTATCTATCTATCTATATGAAGCCTCCGGATCATTCCCCTTCCTTCTAAAGGTCTTCATCTTTATTTCGATATGTTGACAAAATATCCAGAGATTTTCGTATGCCATGTAGTCTTCAGAGACACAAACACACACTGTCCGATTGTTCTTTTATCTGAACGCTTTCGGTTATACATGAAAAAAAGTTTTTGTCTAATTTATCATCTTAAATGAAAAAAATTAGATTGCATGAGAAATTGTATAAAAAATAAATCGAAGCTGTCGTATTTAATGAAATGTGTTGAAAGAAGGAATTACTGCCTAAATTCAACACAGACACAATCCAGCGCGCGCACACATTTGCTTTCTTTATATATTTACCAAATTTTTTTTTTTGTCTTTTTCTTGTTGAGATGATTCTATCAAATTTTTCAAGGTCAGGTCCTACCCTCCCCACTTCCCTTGCTCATAAGTTATTTTATAAAAATAGATTTAAAATTATTCCTATTTAATTTCGACCATATCTGTCACGCTCCTCCACCTCTCTCAATCATCTTACACCAATTTAAAATACCCCTCAAAAGTGTGTAAAAAATAATACGTAAATTTAAAACAACATTTTTTACCCTTGCAAATGATGATCTGAGAATCCAGGAAAAAACCATTCCTGGGGAAATAAAATCCAATCAATGGACTCTTAAGTTTGTCTGTTTTTCTAATTAAATAAAATTATGTATATATATATATATATATATATATATATATATATATATATATATATATATTGTGATGATTACGTCTAGATAAAACAGTTTGTCGCCCTCTGAGAGTTTACGTCAATGTTCACTTTTTATTTACATGAATTTCTATCCCTGATATTGAGCACCCCATTCCATAAATACAGCACACCTTAAAACTATTATCTTTTTCATATATATATAATTTATAAATATTTGGTAATCAGTTGTATAATTTTAAAGAGGATATAGATCCAGAAAGAGTCAATGTCAAAACAAAATCTCATTAAAACGATTTTTTTAAAATTCATTGATATTCACAATGAAATATTACCATGATCTTTTAAAATCTGGATTTCATAATTATAAAAAGAACCAAATTTGAAGTTCATCGTTGTTTGAAATAAATACTATTAATCCCTCGAAAATAGATGTTTTTTTCTGTCCTCTCTTCCAAGAAAGGTCTAGGATTTAGGTAAGGATGAACCAAACTTAAATCCCACAATCAATAATTTTTAGGCCATTAACTGCAATTATTTTAAAACCTACATTAATAATTGATTTGATGTGGACCTAAAGTTTCGGGACCACGGAAGGAAAACACGGAACACGGATTAAAAAAGAAAGATATATTAAACAAAATATAATCGATAAAATTAAATTCTGAAATATATGTGCTTAGTGTCCAATATTGATAGTCGCACGTCGGCTGATTGTTTATTAAATACCCTCCTCTTCTCTAATTTTCCACCTATAGTTTATATCGCATCTTTAAAAAATGTCCTGAAGAGTCCATGTTGTTTACATGTTACCTCAACCTCCCAAGGCACTTTTTTTTCTTTTTGAAAGGAAAAAATCTAAAAAGTCGTTAATATTTTTCAGCCTTCTACGTCGAGCGGTTGAGTGGACCCTTTTTTTCCTGTGGGATCACAGTTCAAGAGAGAAACGGGCGTAATAAATCGAAGTGATCGAAAATTACGTCGATCGGCTCTTCACAGCTATTTTGTATTGATTCCTCCTCATCTCAGAAATAACGGCATTTCTGAGCTGGTTTTGAAAGGCGTTTGTGAAGACTTTTTGGTCCTTGGACAATATAGACCAGTTTGCAAATTCTTTGTTTTATGGTGCCTAACTTCCCAGAATGTTAACTTGTTTTGTAAGCCTTGAAAAAGACTTTGAATCGCCAATATTGAAATACGTCTATATTTTTGAGATGGTTTTTGAACGTTGCTTGCCGTTTAATAAGTTTGTCGAAGACAGACTTGAGTTTACTGCTATATTCATTGTTTCTGCTGGCGAGCTCTCCATAGGCGTGTTTGGATTTGGGTTATCCTGAGACACCTGCAGAAACTGTTTACAATGTTCTATCTGTCGGTGTGCCCTAGTGCCTTTTTTAAAGCCCTTTTTAGAGTGTCCACGAACTTTTCTTCAACCTTTGTTTATCGACCTAAGGTGAGTATTGAGGCGTTTAATTGTTTCCACCTGATATGACTGTTGAAGTCTCTTTATTCACTTGATTGAATTGAGTTCCATTATATTAACTAGACAATGGACACGCCAAAACGCGCGAATAGCTCGTATAGAAATCCGATCGTGCAGTTTGTGGTTAGTCTTTTGAGATTTTGAAGGCTATCCACAACAATGCAAAACGACATGAATTCTTTTGCCAAGGATGGTCACCGTGTTTGGCCACGGTTTGACTCATCGTGGTTGGAGCTTTTTCAAAAGCGCGCATCCTTTGTATGATTCTTTGTCTGCTATGTCGTTGTCCTTGTTTGGCCAATAAACATAGCCGCGCATAAGGCTTTTCGTACGGTTCTTCCTCATTATGTTTCATGTGAAAATCCCTGAGGTTTTTTTTTTAGGCTGTTTGGAATCACTACGCGGTCATTGTATAGTAGGACATCATCGCAAAGGGAGAAAACAGCAGGAACATTAAAGTCTTTGTTGCAATTTTCATTTTAAATGGATTGAATAAATTCATCCTCTCAAGACTCCCTTTTATGTCGGCCAAAGAAACTGGGAGGATCTTATGGTACTTACTGATCATGTTTTTGATTTCACAATTTGTCCTTAGAGTAGCAATAATGGAGTTTTCAAAGACTTAACATTTTTTGGAATGAGTCGTGATAAACTGTCTGCATGGCAAATATTTTTGGATGTTAAGAACTCTATCTTGAAATTGTAGTTTAAGAGAATCGTTCCCCAATGAAGTAGTCTATTTGCAGTATAGACTGGCAGACCTTTTTGGAACCAAAATTGTAATTTGAGGTTTATGGTCCGTCTGTAGTATGAACCGTCTACCATGTTTACATCTGGAAACTTTGTCAAGGAGCGAATATTATCCCTAGAGCCTCTTTTCCTATTTGGGAATATTGTTTCTCAGCTGGGAGTAGAGATCTTGATGCGTGAGCCACAGCTTTTCGCGAACCATCTGGCAGTTTATGTAGAATGCAAGCACCGATGCCGTATGAGCTTGCATCCCTTACTATATGATGTCGAGACTAGGGTCGTAATGGGTGAGGGAGAGGTCCGAAGTAAGAGTTTTCTTGATCTTCTCGAATGCGTCTTGGCATTCCGGGGTCCATGACCATGGTTTGTCCTTTTTTAAAAGTTGGCCTGAGAGGCCCTTGTCAAATTTTGCATGTTCTTAATGAACCCCCTTCCAAAGTTAGTTATCTTTTTTGGAAGGAGTAAAAAATAAAACGTTATCTGGGGCCGGCGTTTTCTGATTGCGTTGGGATTTTCGTCCGAGACGACCGTCTTTATTTATGATTTTCCTTCCTTTAATCGCACTGGTAAGAAAAAACACTTTGCCTCCTTAACGAAATCGTATTCTTGTATCTTTTGAATACGTTTATTATATGGTTCCGAACCATCTGCCGTAGTTTTACTAGTAAAGTATATCATCCAAATAGGCACCTGCGTAGTCAAGGTCGCCCAGCTTGGCGTCCATGACCTGCTGGAAAATTGCAGGCTCAACCTTTACTCCAAAAGCCAGTCTGTTGCATTTGTACAACCCTTTTCTTGGTGTTTATACAGAAATTTGAAACATTTCTTTTCCACCTTTTTGAAGGTATGCTGTCCGAGAGGTCGATTTTAGAAAAAATGCATCCACCATTGAGTTTATTGAAAAAAATTCAGGGCTTGGGAGAGGATAGTGGTAATCTTGAACGGCATCGTTTAACCCTGTGGAAAAATCGCGTTGGCTCGTATTTGATTGGACTTCTTTTTACGTAGACCGTAGGTGCTGCCTATTCGCTGAAATCTGTTTTGACAGAATACCTGCTTGTTCGAGTCTATCTAACTTTTGTTGATTTGCTCTAGAACAGCGAAAGGGACATTCCGTTTCTTTTTGAATACTGGTTGTGCACCGTCCTTCACCTTGAACTTAGCTTTCATTTTAGTACATTTCCCAAGGCCGCCAGAAAAAACCTGGGGAAATTGTTGTTTGAGTTCCTTTTTGAGATCTACCAAATTGGACGTTGTACTTTGTATCTTGCGACAAAATGTACTCATTGGGCAATCCCAAAGATTTGAATTTTTCTATCCAATCTGTTCCAAATAAGTTATCTGAAGTTTTCAATACGTAGGCTTTGAGGTTTTTGGTAACTCCATTTAGTGTTACTGTAAGTATTATCTCACCTAAAATGTTAATCTTTTCGCCAATTACGGATTTTGCTGTTTTATCCGTTTTTAATAAGGTCGGCTGGTTTAATTTTCGCCAAGTACGCCAATGAATGGTTGAAGGATCGGAACCCGAGTCAAGCTGAAATTTAATGGACTTATTGAAAATATCCACAGTTACATATTTTCTTAAATTCCTATCAACAATATCGTCATATTGAGCTTGCCTAATTTTATTTTTTGGGTTTTCTCATTCTGTTGGCGTACCAGTACCGAGTTAAAGTATGCCTACTTTTATTGCAATTTTTGCAATATTTTTTGTTCTTAACTGGACAGAATTTCATCCAATGCCATTTACAACAATGGTAACATGGTCCGGGCGGTTTATTTAACCTATTTGTGTTTTGGTTACTGCGTAATTTAGGACATGAGATTTGCCTTTTTGTCTTTTTGAGGGGAATAGGAGGTAGACTTGCTTCTGATTTTATTAATCAGAGTCTCACCTGATTCCTCGATAGTGTTTGAGTCACACTTTACAGATATTACTCTTTGACAGTCCTCTGCCAGTTTTTGGAAAGTCAATCCTTGTTCGTTCTCAAGCTTGGTCAGTACCCGTCGTCTGACTTCGGCGTCTTCTGCTGATACTAGACCTTGTGCGAAAATTAAGCACTTGAAATCATCGGCAGTCAGTTCGGTTAGTTTAAAATCATTACAGAGCTTGTTTACCGATGCTGCAAACGTTAGAAAATCTTGCTGGTTGTCTTTGACTGTGTTCAGGCATTTCCAACGTTTGTGGAACAAGGTTGTGTTAGACCCGAATAGTTCCGATAGGAGCTTAATAGTCTCTGAAAAATCCAAATCAGTCGTTTTCTTGGGTAGTATGAAGTCTACGAACCTACTATGTTCTGTAGTTCCCAGTTTTCTCAATAGTAGACGTACCGTTTTCTTTCTGGGCCATTGTTCACAATCTACGTTGAAAATATATTCGTAGCACCTGTAAAAAGCCTCGAACGTTTTGTCGTTCTCTGGTACGTATTCAAAGGTTTCCATTGAATTGTAGATTGTACTCTGGGAGAATATTGTATCTTTTTCAGAGTTTGAGCCTTTTAATGCATTTATGAGTAATTCTTTAAGTTGTTTCTGTTGTAGTTCAGCATTCTGAAGCGTAATTTGTTGGCATTCCCTTTGTTGTTTATGTAATTCCAAAATAGTTGTTGTCTTTCTTCTGATTTTTGTTGCTGATCCAAATTTAGTTTTAACATTTGGACGATTACTTTTTGAAAATCTTCCATATTTAAAAAACAAAAATGACAGCGATTTTTTTTTTTTGCTTTGAAACACGTGTACTAAGGGGAGGGACACAAAAACATCTTGATAGATTTTTTTTTTTGTTTTTTTTTTAAAAAAAAAATATAGACAGACAATTAGTTAAACTAAACCAATCATATGTGTTTAGCTTTTTTTTCCCATGGTTCCGTTAATTTAACGTAATTGAATAATTTTTCACCAGACTTATGAATTTTTTTTATTTTTTTTTATATAGAAAAAAAAGAGAAAAACTCACCTCAGTGAATTTGAGGAGAGAATAATTTTATGCACGAGTTCAACTCAGTTACATTAAATTTTTTTTAGATAGTTTTTTTTCGAAAACTTGAGTCGTAAGTAGTACTTCGGCTTTTGTATTGTCAGTTTGTTTTATGAACAAACTGTTTTTTTGTGTGTGTGTGTGTGTGAAATTGTTCTCGTAATGTTATTTGTACACACTTTAATATTCCGTAAATGTCGAATCGTTAGTTCGTCACTGATGTTTGGTATTGGAATATTTTTTTTTACGCGTGACGTGTTTTGCGTTTAAATCGCTAATGTAGTAATACCAGCTTAATTTCTCGTTTAACACTGCTGTGGGAACGCGTGTAGTTTGTGTATTTTTCGAGTACTGTCGCTATTGATATATTGAGAACGAAATTCTCGAATCTTTCTGTCGCTACTGTTGTGGGACTGGCAAGGTATTACGGTTTTCGACGTGAATGCGTTTCTCGAATTCTTCGTCGACACAGATGTGGAACTGGTAAGGTATTTAGGTTTCGCCGTGAGTGTGTTTCTCGAATCCTCGTCGCCACTGATGTAGGATTGGTAAAGTTGGGATCACAGAAGTAAAACACGGAACACGGATTAGAAGTAAGAAAGATATATTAACAACAGGTTACAGAGATAGTGTAAGTGGAGCTTACTATATGTTAGTGTTCAATACTGGTAGTAGTACGAGATTTTCACTGTCTCTCTATGTCACTCTCTGTCACTCTCTAGAGTGCTATGTCACCTACTTAATATGGGCCTGGAAGAGTCTATTTTGTAGGTAGTTTCCGGCCTCACAATACTTATGAAGGGAGACGGCAAATAAAAGATGAAAATTGTTTTAGGCACCGAAGTGTAAATGAATGACATTGAAGACAGCGAATCTCTAGTGATTAGTTTTAATATCATTCAAATCAAATCAGTTTCAATCGTTTCCATTCAGGTTGACGTTCGTTTCCCTCGCCAGATAGAATTAAATTTGCCTCTTATTAAGTTATATTTGTGTAGAATAAGGGAAGATGGGAAAAGGATGAAGCGAAGAAGTTACAGCAATATTTTAAATGGAAAATCATTGCCTTCTTAGAAAATGGGGATTTTATCAGGCTACAACCATTGACACTGAGGGGGAAAGAAGTAAATTTCAGGTTCGAGACCAACATTAAATCACTGACTCACATGAGAACCACTGAGCCTTGGAGAAATACAATTCACATTTAAAAATTTAGTAGGCTATCATTTATATGTATATATATATATATATATATATAGGGACGTTTTTTTTATTTCCGAATACGGTTAGTACATTGTGGCCTTGTTCGTAGTAAATATTGTTAAGAGTTGGCTTTTTCTTTTCTATTATTAAAGCTTCCATTATTTTTAGTCTTTTTTTGCAGGTGGATGCAGTTAATATATTTGCGTTTTCTACTAGTATGTTTCTAATGGAGTCTGGTAAATTTGTGTGTGTGTTCTGATGGAGCTGTGATCAGATAGGTGCAACGTAAGACGTCTGGATAAACCTGTGGTTGTGTAACCGATGTAATTATTTATGAGTCCGGTTTGATCAGGTTTAACTACGAACAAAGCCACAATGTGCTAACCGTATTCGGAAATTAAAAACATCCCTACCACACTCTGATACATACACAGAACGCACACACTCAACTAAGCTGAAAAATCAAATCATCCTTGATAATGGCTAAAAGTATAGCCGAAAGCGCTCGGAAATATAAAACATTTGGACAGTTCTTACACACCTTTTGTTCAGAAAAGAAAGCTCTTGTTTGAACACAAGAAAAATTTTTAAAAAAGCTTAACCGTAGTACCTTTTCTGTCGTTTTTAATGAAACATGTATAAAGGAAGGATTGCTGCCTAAATATACAACTATATATATATATATATATATGTGTGTGTGTGTGTGTGTGTGTGTGTGTGTGTGTACTTGGTAGAACGCGGATTGTTGTGTCATTCTACGACACGTGATCAATAGTCAACTTCTCCAGTCGTATGTCATATCAGAAATTTTAATTAAAGCTTCACAACCTGCCGAAGAGGTCAGTTATTTCATTTTCTCTCCCTCTTGTCTGCTTGTCTTTCGATTTATTTTTTTTTAGCCCTATCCTGGGATACGACACACCGGAGTCTTGACAAATTCTGTCCCATCCAAGCGACGCCATTATAATATTTATTCATTTTATAGAAATGACAATTTATGTGCCATTCGTGTAACTGATCTGCCACATTGTTTCTAATTCACCGTGTACTTTATCTTTCAAAATGGATTTAAGAAATTAAAATTTACTACAAAGTAAAATTTTATTAGATATTTACGTCTGATAAAAATATTTATAAAAAGAAAAGTTAAAATCGATAAGAGTCCTTTAAACTATTAAGGCTTGGAAACAGTTCGTACATTTTTATAAAGAAAGACAATAAACAAATCGAATTCACTTTTTTTTTAGCATTTTCCTGTAAAAATAGTCAATGTGAGATTTTAACGTTTAAACCGACACGCCTCTATATGTTTTTTTTTTTTTTAATGTCATTTTTTCGTCACAGAACTGAATTCATGGCACAGTTTGTTGCGCAGTATTATAGAAGTCGCTTTTTTTTCAGAAATGTACTTGGTAATGACAGTTCGATAAAATTCTTTGGCAGGCATCTTTTATTTATGTGGTCTTATATTTCTTTATTCATTTCAGTCTAGTTTGGATGTTTTACCCGGAACCAATGGTTCACGGGGAGGCTCTTAACTCAAATGATTCGATTGACCACATACAAAAATATTGTCAACCTCATTATGTCCTTCTTTCGAGATAGTAATAAAATTAAATATAATTAGTCATCTATGGATAGCGATGTACTATTTAGACCAGTTTGGAAGTGAAAAGATACTAAATATGGGGGAGTGATGTGACTATAAAAGAAATAGAACTTTCTAATGATTATGTAGTCGATCACAATTTCTAATACAGTTAAAATTTCGGACACGGTAAGACTTTATTACACATTGAAACCTGTTTATTAAGAATATTTATAAACTTTTTAAAATCAGTAAAAGGCATATAAAATATGAAGGCTTGAAACGGTTTGTCCATGTTGTAAAAAGTTGATAAACAAATAAGTTTCATTTTTTTTTCTTCTCTTTTTTAGATTTCTTCAACAAAATTGACTCTGATGTTTGACATCCTTTTCGTGTGGAACCTAAAAACTGTTTGCAATTAACCTTTTCCGTTACATTCTTTTGCTCCCATAACAGATTTGCATTTATGGCGAACTAGTTTCTTGTGCAATGCCAAAGAGGTTGCACACTTTCCACAAATGCTGGTGCACATAATTTCACTAGAAATGACCGTTTGGTATGCATTCTTTGGTGAGCATCCTATTATTTATGGGGTCTTTTATTTATTTATTCATTTCAGTCTAGCTTGAAGGTTTGACTTGTGACCAATGGTTCACGGGAAGATTCATAATTCAAATAAATCACATACAACAATAGCAGCGAAATGATTCTTTTTGACCTTGTCACTTATTAAGTCTATTTTCTTCGTTGAATGTCCTTATTAAACTGAGTTAAAGTAGCTTCTGACCTTGCTTATTGCTTTATTAAGTCAATTGTTATGTTTGGTATATCTCTCTGTCTAGTAGCAGTTATAGCACAGTTCTCCGCGTTACGGTTAGCAAACGGGTTTGCTAAGCAATGCCCTTATGTTCACCAGTTGTTCTCTATTTATACCTGTCTATCTTATTTGCATACGATACTACACCTCCCTAAATCGGAGAGGACGTATACCCTTGTTTATTCTTTTACTATTCCTGATTACTTTCGTATTGTGTTGTCTTTCTTCTTGTCTTTCTTGTTTTCTCTTTAATGGTGATCTAGGTCTATCTTCATTTTCTTTTTCATGTTCGTCCGTCCATTCATTCTCACTTTCTTCCATTTCCTGCTCTATTCCACTTTTATAACTTTCTGTTTCTTCTTGTTCTTGATCTTCCATTTTCCACGTCATCCAGTTCGTTTCTGCTTTTGAATTGACCTGCATATGCCACTATATTTTGTCCCATTTCCTCAGCCGTGTTGTGTCCTTTTTCTACCAGGAAATTGGTTTCTGCTGGATCAGCCTCTCTATTCTTTCTATACCATACCTTTTCTTTCGTTGAAAAGGGGATGCTTATGGGGTCCCTGATTTGTCTTCTCACTATTGCCGAGGGGCTCAGATTTCTTCCCTCATGCGGAATGGATCTGTAACTGAGGAGCATTTTTGGTAGATACGTTTTTATGCTTACATTAAGTGGCAAGAATGCTTTTAATCCCATTTTCACCATTTCCATCTGTTGTGGACCCGGAAGAGGTCCGAAAAAAAAAAACTCGAACGAATACAGAAATGTTGCACGTCCGTCTGACGGCTAGATACAGTAGTCAACTCGTTCGCCCCGTCTACAGTCCTCTTGCGAGACCATAATATAGTCATAAAACGAGTCTATTTTGTCCATGAAGGTAGGTCCCCATAACACCATCATTCTTTCCGCAATACCATTAGATTAGATTAGACGGTGGTGTCTTGTATGGGATAAATAATATTTGGGGCTATGTCAGGACGAAGGCATAACTATTTTACTATAGTTAACTCAATAATAAAATCAATAACTACAGAGTCAGTTACCTCCCGATTGAACACACTTCTCCCAATTAGGGCCCCGCGCATCTGTTAACACCACACTTAAATTAGATTTTGTGTACTTGAATTAAATAATATTTTGACTATATTTGAATTAAGTATGTATTACTAGACTAGAATGAAATACTTTTTTTTTTACTGTACATGAATAAAATAATTACATATGCCAATTAATTATAGAACTGCATAGAAATGTAATTATTGGATAATGCTAAAAATACAAATCGGAATGTCATTTGTACTTGGGAAATATACAAAATATTCTGCGTAAATCCCCTGCAAAACATTTAACAGCAAGGCTGCTACTATTGTTATAAATTCGAAGTTACCCACTTTTGTGACGGAGCCATTCTAGCCTAAGCTTTGTATATACCAAATAAAACATGGTTACTTTCTAAACGCTTCTTAGACGGGGTACAAGGCCGAAAGTATAAGACAGCCAGTGAGGATCGAACTCACTACTCTGTCGTAATTGTTCTAGGAAGACAATCTTTACACCATATCGAAGTGCCCAAATGCTTAACGCAGTATGAGTAGGCTTAAGATATTCATATTTAAATCCAGTTTACTTATATGTTTGATATTTTGTTATAATAAGATAAATATAGGTTTGTTCTATGTTTAACTTCATCTATCAGTCACATGACTTTGTACATACGCTCTTTTAGCGCTAGAGGGCGTCGTCACTGATGTTCTGGAGATGGATCATTGGGCAGTTTCGGGTCTTTCAAACATCATACTGACCTCACCAAATCGACCCCCTCAGAGCTGATCAGACTCTGAAACGCCCCCTAAAAAATGCTTGTAGACACTGACTTCTATAAATATACCCCGTTATCACACATTTGATTGGAGATTGACCAACAGCCAATCACAACGGTGCGAAATCTATTTAAGCCGTTTACGGGTGATTTTTTTCTTTTTTTCATTTTTTTTTCAGTGGACACCCCTTCATCGGATACTTAGAAGGTAATTATGTTTTCCGTTTTTACCCACTTCCCATCAAGTTTCATTTTACCAGCTAATAATTACTATTTACAGAGATAAAAAAAAATTAGTAATGATATAAAATATTTTAATTTGAAGTCATTTATTCTTGATATCATAAGGATCACTCTGGGCACCTCGACGTGATCTAATGTTTAGCAAACATGTTTCGCTAGAACAATTACGACTGAGTAATGAGTTCTGTCCTCACTGGGTGCCCCATAATTTGAACCTTGTATCACATTTAAGCTATGCTTAGGAAATCACCATCAGGATCGCCCGCTATTGTTTTCAATAGAAAGAGATATAGCAGCAGCAACAAAGTATATTTAAGGTTTTTCTCTCAGAGGATTTAAGGACCTTCGATATTACTTTAATCTGATATTATACAGATTTATTTAGAATTTCATTAAAATATTACTGTTTCGATTACGTCGAGTAGGATATTCATAGATAATTGAGTCAGTGCTTAATTATATTACATGCAATTTTTGTTTTTCCCCATATGTTTTATAGTGTAATCAAAGACTTAAAATAACAGATTATTAAATGGGAATTATATAAGAGTATTTTGAAAATCTCCTCACAGATGAAGAGATTTGAAGCAACAGAGATATGGTTCTACAGAAGGATGCTGTGGATACCATGGACCGAGCCTGTGATCTTGCTGCTTTGGTAAAGTTTGTCACAAGGCTGAAGTCGGAGGCTTTCGTCGGCTGATAATCACTCTCCTGTCTCTGGTCTCGTCTCCATCTTTTCTGTCTCTTCTGTCTCTCTTCTATTCAATTCGCTTCGAGCATGCGTATTTATGAACATTCGCCCAAACTGGCATGGGGGTATGGCGAGATTGGAGTATTTCAGTGAACCCCCTCCGGCTTACTCATAACTTTGGGGAATTCCCCCTCTCTACCCTCTTCTTATTACCTCTTCTTAAATCCCCCACCCCCCGAGTAAATAATCCACCCACTCCTCGTAATTCAGCTTAACCTTCAACCTGGGGAATCAATTCCAAATTCGTTGTTTACGAAAAGTGAAATTTTTGATTTACAGCTTGCATTTCTAGCTGCGTAGAATACATGTTAATCATCATTGCCCCCTAAGTCTGGGTCGCTTGTTCAAACTGATTAACATACAATTCAAGTCGTTTATGTGTGAATTAAATCCTCAATTTTTTCCATGGGTTTTCGGTATTAACAGTTTTTTCCGTTTTACCGCGGCAACGACAAATAGTATCACAAAGGGACTTTTACTTTTTCTCCTAGGATGTTTTTTTACTCCCTATTGTCATATACAATCATTTTTATTGTCTGATTCTTTTAAAGAGTGAATCCTTTTTGTTTGTGAAAATCAAAGATGAAAATATAAACCATTAATTCCTTCCGTTAAATTATGAAGCACCCAAGCATTGCAGTGATTTTCGTGGCCAAGTTTATTTGTTGTTTTTTTGTTTGTTTTTTTTGTTTGTTGTTTTTTTTTTCAAATGCTTTACAACGCTCACTTAAAATCTGTCGAATATATGTGCAGTGATTCTTATCGTTTGGCCTGAATGATTATTAATTAACGTTTTCGACTCCCAGAAGGATCTGTCTCCCAGGATCAAAATTCCCACCTCTGAACGTAGCGAACAACTTTAGAACAATTGTTATAATACCATATCCAGAAATAGCTATATCATTTTTTGCTTTCTGTACATGTTTTTTTTCTTTCTTTTCGGTTGATAAAAGATAATCAAATGATTGGTGAAAAAGCAACGCATTTTGCTCCATTACCCATTAAACCAAAAATAATATTTAAATTCAAAATCCCAAAACAAATTATTCAGAAAGAAGAGTTAAAATGTCTCCTTTCCGAATATATATATATATATATATATATATATATATATATATATATATATATATATATATATAAAAAAGTGAACATAGAAGTCAACACTGCAGTCTGTTTCATGCTAGATGCAATCGTCAGGCCTGACGATTGCATCTGTCATGAAACAGACTGTCACCCTCTAAGTGTTGACTTCTATGTTCACTTTTATATTTACAAACGCTCTATCTCTGATATTGAGCACTTTATCCCATAAAAATAGCACATCTTAAGACTGCATTTCTTCATATATATATATATATATATATATATATATATATATAATAAATTTCACTCACATTTGAAAGGCTATTTATTGTTCAAATGCAATCTGCTGAAAAACGTAACGAATTTTTGTTCCAACTAAATGTTATTACACACACACAAACGCACGCAGACACACACACATACACACACATTAGACAGTATATAAAGTTAGCGTTTTTCACTTCACACGTAAAAATTTAATTTTCAGATGAACACAAAAATTTTGTCTTAGAAAAATAATGAACACAACAATTTCTTGTCTTAGAAAACTCAAACCCCTGATGACGACCTTGTGCTAATATTGAAAGTCCTTCGAATAAAATGAATAGGTATCAAGATGGTAATTTTCTTTCTTCATTTAATAAGGATACGAAAGAAACTTGTCCACAATTATGAGAGGATCCTATTAAAAAATAAATAGACAAAACATGTCAAAATTATTTAATGCGACAGGTCTTTATATATAGGTCTATATATATATATATATATATATATATATATATATATATATATATATATATATATATATATTATTCAAGAATATTTATTCAAGAATAATCTAAATCATATTATGCCTATTTATGTTTATTTTAATCCACTCAGATTCAAAGACCACTACTTAGTGTTGTTACAAAACTGAGTAAGAAAGACGCCGCAGTTTTGTTCATTTCTTTTATTTCCCAAGTCTTTTCAATCTCAATCAAGATCGTCTTCAGGGGTGAATTCCTAAGACAAACATTAATGTAATTGATAATTGTGATTTTTTTTTTTTTTTTTTTGTAAATGCGCATAAACGTGCTCCGTTGTAGTCAATAGTTAAAAATGTGTAAGGGAGGTAACTGAGTTTATTTTTATTATTATTAATGTTTTGAAAATACTCAACCGGCAAATATGTAAGGGAGGTAAGTGAGTTTATTTGTATTATTATTAATATTTTAAAAATACTTAACCGGCAAATATGTAAGGGAGGTAGCTGAGTTTATTTTTATTATTATTAATGTTTTAAAAATACTCAACCGGCAACAACTGTTTGCAAGAAAAAAAAATCAGTCTTCTATTACAATTCAAACATCCCAAAACATTGCTTTTATAGACATTTTAAAACATTGTTGCTATACTTATAATTAATTTTATTTAGTTTTGATTAGATTTTTTTTCGAGAATTTTAAATTTTATGGTTTTTATTTTCATGGTGGAGTATACTTGTATTATCAATTAATATTTCTCTAGTTGAGAGTACATGTGTTTATGCTAGTTATTTTTTAGGGGGATGTAGTAAATGTATTATTATAGGTGTCCATCAATCTAACAAGAAAAAGAAATTCTGCTGTTATTGTTAAGTTCAGTAAGTTTTTTGAAGTTCATATATTTCGTCTGTTTTTTAAGTAAGATGAGAATATTATCTACATATCTTAGGTAGATGGAGGCTATACCATGACTAATAAATTATGGCTACAAAAAAAAAGATTAGCTTACGGCCATATCATCTTGAAACTCCTGTTCTCCGGTACGACACTGAAGTTAAGCAATACCGGGACTGGTCAGTACCTACATGGGTGACAGCTTGGGAAAATCAGCTGCTGTAAGCTTGGATGTGTGGGTGGTGCAATGGATAACAGCTTGAAACTGGAAATCGGAAATCCGAGTTTTAATTGCATTCGTGTTCGGTATATTCATTTACGCGCAAATGACACTGATAAAGGTATAAGTCCACCTCTTCTCTCCCAGCTATGGGTTTATTAGTAGGACTTGTATCAGTAAAATCAATATTATCGCTAAAAAAATTCTTACAATCTAAAAATATTCTCTGTTTTAAATAAGTAAAAAAAGGTCGATATACCGTAAAAAAAACAAAAAAAACAAATCAATCAACCCGCGTTTACAACCCTGAGCTATACATTCAAGTGCACCCTTCAAATAAAGCGAGATTGCATTACCATTACTTATTGATCAAAGGTCAGCTGTTGACATTTCGAAATAAAACATAAGCGCCAAGTAAAAAGACTATCGGTGGTGAAGTGGGATTGATATCTTTAACAATTTGCTTGCTTCAAATGAACCAATGTTCTCAGTTCAGCTCCAAAATATTGATTATTTGTACTGATTTACACGTATACAGAGATACACGGGCGGATACGCATGCGCAGATCCCACCAGACGTCTTTATAGAAGTCACTGTACGAAAGACGCATGCATGCCCACATACTGATAATTATTTGAACATGCGTATACAGAAAAATCATGGCCGCAATGATACATGAAAATAAAGCTATATTACATAGTCATAAGCGTCTGTGACATTTGCTTTTGATATGAAGCCGACCTGTGAATAAAAACTACAATGGATCTCTTGACCTGAAATTGTTTTATTTTTTCTAATTTCTTTCACCTTTCTTTCTTCTGTGCAGATCAACTCCTTTGAACTTCGTTGTAAAAATCAATTTCTGTCAGAGAAACATCTTCAGCATTTTTTTTTTTTTTTAATTCGTGACGGCAGCTTCGCTAAATACACACATCTTGCAAAATCTGTCCCGATTCCGATGCTAAAATTTAGCTACTTCCTCTTGTCCAGCTTCAAAGGAAAGGAAATTTGTCAATAATTCGTATAAAAAAAAAGCTCGGGTGTGATATTTTCTTTTTATTCGGATAAAACAACATCTCCAAAGTGACAGATGAGCTGATACGTTGATTAAATAGCTGTCTTTTCTTTTTGTGCTTACTGTTCAAGGCCAATCAAAATGCCAACATCTCGGATACCGATTCTCAAAAAAACGAACAGGTTCTCCCATTCAAAGAATTTGTCATTTTACCGGAATTTTGTGACATAGCTGAATTAGATTAGGTCGGAAGAAAATTTCATAGGCTTTTAAAAATAAATTTCAAGGACAATAGTTTGATATTTGTACATAGATTTATTCATCTACATATATGCCATTTAGTTTCACTCACTTCAACATCTTTTAAAAACTTTATGATATTATCTTCTAAGAATTTGTGGGTGATGGGATTTTTATAGACTTCCAGGGAAATGAAATTCATCCCATTAGAAGAACTTTGCAGGGATCGAAATATGCCAGAATCCGAAGATGCAATAGGGCATTGCGGATGTAGTATGTGACCCTAGTCAATCTCTGTCGAGTTTGTTAAATTGTAAGGCATCTCGTATCCAAGGCATTTTCAAATGCCTTACAATACTCATATGACACCTAAGGCTATAGAACACTGGCGATCCTGCTTATTTACCCATAGCTGTGGCGAGAAGAGAGGGATTCATGTCTTTCCCAAGTGTATTACCACGGAAGTAATGAACTGATTTCGAATTCGGCTCTCTGATTCCTCAATCTGAGCCGCATTCCATTACTCCGTCGTAATCCAAATGAACATTAAAAGGAATGAAAAAATTTCTTCTAAGATCCTGTCGAATAGTGCTATTTGTTAATGTTGTTTATCGAAAAACTTGAAAAACACAATAATATATTCTAAATAAAGAGACCTTATCGGTTGAAATTAATAAAACTCATGTGGACAGATATTTCCTGCTAAAATACAACATATATATATATATATATATATATATATATATAGCGAAGGACGCTACTTGCTAACAAACAGTAATTTTAATTTATTTGTAACAAACAGTTATTTCTGATGAAAAATTGAGGACAATTTGAAATATCAAATATATATATAAATAAATAAATACTTTCATAAAATAAAACATTATAATTTTAATTTGAAACTTTTTCTATATATATATATATATATATATAATAGAAGAGAGAAAAGTAAGATATATAATCCGGTGTTCTTATTAATATTTTCATTTTTACAAAACTATGCTCTCAAAGCAAATTTACATAATTATGGGCGATGGAGCCGTATT
>CAHIKZ030003314.1:192500-292500 GCA_903632075.3 Acanthosepion pharaonis | reverse complement strand
GCCCCTTTATAAATTGACTTCTCTCGGAAAGCGCGCAGATGTGCCAATAAATGGTAAAGCGAAATGGGTGATGAAGCAGCTTTCGTGGATGTACTAATACCTTTCACGGAGGATAGGTCCTAAGCCAACTGAATAGCTGCTCCCTTATAAGGAACCATTCGGCATTCTTTGACCGAGCAGCCAGTAATGCAGTCGATTTATAAAACAATCATAAAACAATTTTTCACGAACATATGCTTTTCAAGTTTAATGGCTGCTATCGTTATTTACAGTATCGATGGCGGTTTTCTTCCTCATCTTTTATTTGATGTTGTGTGGAAAGTTAACATAATGATTATGTCATTATTTTCTCTTCAGGATACACGTGATATCCATTTCAGCTGTTGCTGCTGTTGAAAGTCCTTAAGTGATGTGGTTTCTGTTATTTGGTACAGTTCTTTGTGATTCTGTAGCGTCAGTGTACAAGTTTCGAAGAAATGTGATCGTGGCCCAAGCGTTAAGGCTTCACTTACACAAAACCATTTTAAACATTGATCAGAGAAAGCGTCTGAATACAGTTGGCAGGTATTGATATTTCTGAACGGATTTTGGCGCCAGGCATGAAAGGTTCAATCTGACGTGGCTTTTTAAGACCATGACACGAGTTTTTTTTACCTCCAGAGCAGCCTATTCTATGTTCAATTTCCTTTTCTTCTATACTAAACTTGTTATAATTGACTCACAGACCGAAGTACTTCAGGTGTTTCGGATTTATTAAATTCACATCCTGATTTTTTTCTGATATTTAGTGTAGGTGCCACCAATGCTTTCATTCCAATTCCAGATCATAGTTTCTGTTTCGGAAGGCTTCATTTTGAGTCTTATTTCTTGGAGTATTTGGTAGATGATACTGACTTTTGGTTCATAATCTTTCGTATACCAACTATATATACTTATATCATCAGCATATCCCACTTCATCATCAGTACATTGGCCCAAGGATGGAAATCAGGATCGCTGTCTTCTATCAGTTGATTCATTTGGCATGCGGAATGAAATGCTTAAATGAACAATAACCATGATATTCACAAAGATATACCAATGATTTAGATATTTTTTTTTTTAAATTCCCAAAGCCTATATGTTTACCAATAAGTCTGACGAGGTTATTTCATGACATAATTAGAGTTTTCAGGTTAATGTTTCAGTTTAGTAGTAATATGCTGTGTTGTGTGAAACTACCCTTACTGCAGCCTATTCTATGTTCAATTTCCTTTTCTCCGATGCTTAATTTGTTATTAGCTGATCCAGGTATTTGAAATATTTAATATTTACTAATTCCATATCCTAATTTTTTTTTGATGGATTAAGGGTATGTGTCATTACCGTTTTAATAAATGAAATTGTTTAAATATTATTATTAATTTAACATGTATTTAATTAACATGTATTAATTTAATTTAACATGTATTTAATTTAACATGTATTAATTTAACATGTATCGCTATATTTTTAGTTTCATCAGTAATTTTCTTTGGAGGATAATGTGGAGTTATATTTCAGTTTTAAAATTCTATGTTGTTTTGTTTTCACTGGTTGTGTAAACAAACTATTATGGATTGGTTATATATCTCATAGAACACTGCCTCTCAAACTGATATGGCGGACCGCATTTTTTTTTTTTTTCTCAATGTGTCAGTTACCTGTAATATTATGTTGGTGCAAAAATAATGACGTAATAATGTCGTTTTTTCACCATAAAAAATACGTCAAAAAACGACATTATTACGTCATTATTTTTGCACCAACCTAATATTCCGTGATAATATTAATTTATACCGAAAATGATATAAATATATATAATGTATATAATAAAAATTGGCTATTTTTTATCTTCCATTTATTTTGCAAAAAAAATAATTCAATATCCAAACAAATAAAAGGTAATAAAAAATAAGCTTCAAATGATTCCTTGCCATAGCCTGGACACTGGCTGCGTACCGGTAATTGATGGTTCGCGTACCGGCACTGATCCGCGGATCATCATTTTGAGTAGCACTGTCATGGAGCGTGTGTGTTTGTTTAATACTTGAAATATTATCAGTTTTTAAGGGTCTGTTAACAATTGGGTATAATATTATATTTTATTCTATGATTAATATACTAAATTTCGGTAAGTGAATGTGCCATGCTACTGATATAGACACTAATGTCACGTGACGTTTACACAACCAATGAGAATAAACCACATGAAATTTAAAAACATAAACTGAAAATGACCTTCATTCAGGTGTACATTATATTAATAAGTATCTTTACCTATTTTTTTTTTATTTCTTCGGTTATTCTAATTCTTGTCCTTATCTTGAATAAAGATTAGAACTACAACGTTTCGACCAAGTACCCCTGGTCATTTTCAGGTGTCCATTATTTTAGCTGATATGGTAAATCATACATTGTGATTATTAGGTTATTGTGTGCCTATGATTTTGTTTCTGGTTCGTTCACTATGCATGGATTGAACTTACGACCACTAAATGACAGGAAATGAAGTAATGAACATGTACACTTCATTACTGTTCCGAAGATGTGGTATGGTTTTAGAGCCTTTAAACCCAATGTTAGAGGGTTCCGACATTTTGGTCATCTCAGAGGTTTCAGGCCACTTATTTACAAATCAACACACAACATATCACGTGTAATAATAATAATAATAATAATAATAATATAACTGGACACTTGTATTCGAGGATACTCGTCTATTAGGGCAGCTAGTCAATCCCTATTGCAGACGCTCGTTCAGGCACATTTGTGTTTATTCAACGCCACAGACCAACTATGCTGAGCAGACCTTAATTGAAGTTTCTGGGAAAGAGCGTGTTATCTAGCGTGATAAACAAATTCAACAAGGCCCTCGGCCATGATGACTTATGACTTCGTTCCGTCTACCCAATTTCACTCACAAGACTTGGGTCAACCCGTGGTATGGTTTTCAGTCCGATAACATCAGGAAATCTCCTTCCTGACAAATCGACTATGGCGAGGTTCGAACCCGGGCCTCATGGTCAGAATGAGAACGTACTAACCACTCGGTCACGTGACAACAACAACAACAACAATAATAATAATAATAATAATAATTGTTGAAACTTGACTAATGCATGGAATAATAATGCAACACAAAATTTAATTAGAACAAAATGTATTGAAACAAGAAAGTGTACACAATATTTACATATAGTCTTTTGTATATTCCTGGTAAGACCGTTCCTGGAGAATGTGTTGACTGAGTCGCAGTCGGGCAGAGTCTCTGGTTGAATCTCTTGATTCCTCCCTCTCTTCCCGGTAGCAACCATATTTATATGGTCGGTACTCCACTATGCAAATGAGGTGGATCCTACCACAACAACAACAACAATAATAATAATAATAATAATAACTTAAACTACTAATCAAGCAAATCTTTAAACAGGAAATTTAGTTAAAGGGAAGAAGACGATGTGAAAAGCGTTGTAGGTTCCATCGACAAAATACGATATTCCAAACGGGTCTCAAGTAGTTTTGCAGGGAAATTGGAAAATCAATTATAAAAAAAAGTCATTATCTATTGAAGAAGGGAAAAAGTTTAGGGAGAATATTTCGATCACCACAAAGAAATATAATCCCAATGCAGAGTGAAGCAAACGAGGAAAACAAAGAATAAGGAATTCAGATGTGCAAGAATGGAAAAATATAACCAAGAATAATGTTAGGCACTCTTTAACAAAATCCCTAAAATGAAAATCCCCAGATGTCTGTGTGATACCTTTTCACTCGAGATCCATCTATCCGATTTTGATCAAACTTGGCATATACATTGTACAATGTTAGAGATAGGTTCTTAGTGAAAAACATCGATATTTTTTTAAAAAATCAATGATCGATCAAAAATCGATAAAATCAATTTTTCCCTCCGATTTCGTTTAAACTCGGTAAGTAGATTACTTACATCATGACGAGGTCAACGATACCTCATTTTTATTTCTACGCCACTGCGTTTAACGAAAAACCGCGAAAAACCAAAAATCGATATCAACACAAATTGATCTCAACACAAATTTTAAACTGAAAATCACTTAATTTTCAAGAAATTTAATATAAACTTCACTCAATTGTAGCCAACAATAAGTTGATTGTTTAAAAGACATTTACTTGATAACTGAGTCCACCCATGTAGTGAAAACCCGCGAAAGTTTTTACTGGTTTCACTCGTATTTTTCTTTGATCTTTCAACCAATTTTTATCTAACTTAACAATTGCTTTATAAATGTATCCTCTTTTACATCTCTTCTAACACACTGTCAAATTGAATTTGAAAAACTCCAAAATAATTGTGGTCTGAAGTGGGTCTTCATGTTGCCTGTTTTACCTTTCATATCCTCGGCTAACTTCAATTGAATAAATACAGACGACTTCTGTTATATCAGTAACTGCATTAATTCAAAATGCTTTTAATAAAAGTACTTTAAAGTAATAGAAGAAGATAGACTCTGTTACAGCTAAACATGATGCTGTTTTTGCTTCATTCTAATTAAACACTTTTTTCTGATTGATCAGCTAGATATGGCTGCTAGTCAATCCATAAAACTCTTGCACAAACCTTACTAATGCTTTTTAATAGATCTAGTGACATTCCTTAATGGATCACTGAAGGTATTACATATCGCCAATCAAAAGTGAGTGAAAAAGATGATCTAAAAAATTATTGGCCAATAACGTGTCTTTCCATCACATATAAACTGATCACATTTGTCCAATCGAATTGTATTTACTTTTTTCTCAATGAAAATAACATTCTTCCTCTGGAATAGAAGGGATGTCAAAGAGGTTCATATTGTTGCAAATATCAACTACTAATAAATAAAAGACTTCAAGAAAAATGCAGGAAAAATGGTAGAAATCTCAGCACAGTTTGGATAGATTAACGTAAGGCCTTTGATAGTGTGCCATACACTTGGATCTTTAAGGTTTTGAAAATGTACAAAATCTTACGGTGATAGTAAATTTCCTTAAATATAGCATGAAACTGCGGAAAACCCACATTATAGTTAAATCACACCAAAGGTATTGCCACTACCAATTGTTCGAATATCCAACGAGGAATCTTTCAAAGAGTCTCCCTTTCGTCCCTTCGGTTCTGTCTGTCCTTAATCCCCCCACCCACTTTCGCATGAACTAAAGAGTAATAATTATGGATCCAAATTAAAAAAAGAAAAACGTTTAATCACCTATTCTACATGGATGATATCAAACTCTTTGCCAAATAAGTCAATGACTTGAAGGGTCTCCACAATACAGTAAAATGATTCCGTGACGACATAAGTATGGATTTCGGATTAGATAAATGTACAAAAATAACATTCAAGTAACATTCAAGAAAGGGGGAATTACAGGAACACACTCAATAGATTTAGGTTTGAAAAAGGAACAAGAAGAAGCCTACAAATATTCAGGAGTCATAGAAGATGGAATTCAACATACCAAAATAAAGAAGAAAGTAAAAAGAAAGAAAAAGAATGCAACAAGCGTGTGCGTCTAGTGTTAGATAACCGGTTGAATTCACAAAACAGAAGAGAAGCCATAAACACTTTGGCTGTCCCTTTGGTGCAATTCAATTTCAATATCCTTACTTAGACCATACCGGACATTAAACGGATGGATGTCAAAATGAGAAAGCTTCTCACTTGCTACAGCATTGCATCATTATAAGGCCCATGTTGATTGTATAAGCCCAGATCAACTAGAATCGTTTTACGAAACCATAACAAACGGTCTGCAAAGATACCTTAGACCTTACAGAAGACTGAATGATAATCTGTGTCAAAGAACATAAAAGAAAATCAGAAACTTTATTCCGTAATAAAGGAAGACAACAAATTCAAAAAAGGAATTTCAAGTGGGTGAAGAAGTGCTAATAAACTATATTAACAATGTGATTTACCAGTTCAGATCTAGCTGGGGAGATGACGACATATGTAGAACTAGGAGAGTTCATGAACACTATAAATTAGAAAATGGTACATTCCAATTGGGTGACGTGGTCAACAACACCTATGGTTCTGCCATCACAGAGCATCTTATCAATAGTCCAAATTGTGCCACCAATTTCAGCACGTACTGTTTCACCATCCTGAGTCGTGCTCACTCATTCCTACATTTAAAGGCATGAAAAACAATCTATGTTATGTCCAGACAACCCTTCCTCTAAAAACAGAGCGAATGTCTGTTAGAGCTGAACATCTGATTGTTCTGACTTTAATACATTGCATTTCTTTTATATTTTATATTGTAACATTTAGTCTTCCCTCGATTTCAGCTCTGTTGAGTGGGGGCGAAACCGGTCGGCTGGTTCTGTTCTTTTTTTTTTTTAATCATGGAGGGTAAAATTGGGCTTACCATTTTTATTTCCATAATAAAGTTTTGTACCCCTAAAAGAAATTATGAAATAAATCATAATGCATTTACTGCAGTGGCAAAGAAGCTAAAACAGAAAGCAAAAGCAAATGCAATATATCAAATGCAGAAACTATGGCAAGACAATGCTCTTCATGGTCACTATTCTGCCTGTAGTAAAAAAAGGATGATGTAGACAAACCCCGTACCGATCATTGTTTACGTAGTGCAAGGATAAAAGGCTGAAACCAAAGGTTTTATTCTTAATGCACAGAACTAATACTTGCTAACTAGAAATTACCAAGCACACATAGTGAAAAATAATTAACTCGAAATACAGAAACAATTCACTATATTGTATCAGGTTGGACGGTGTTAGCATCCACTGAATATAAACCTCGGCAAGATAGAGTGGGAAAGTATCTGCCCTTGTACTTGTAAAATATGCCCACTTTTACGGAAAAGAAACCGGAGCAACCTCCCTATTCATCTGATCTTGCTCCGTGTTTTCTTTTTCTTTTTCTTAAGCTCAAGGTGATCATCAAAGGGGCCAATTTTGAAGGCGTGGAAGCTATCAAGAGGGCCATGGGGTATCCAAGAAAAATTCTTCCAGCAATGCATATAAGCGTGGCACGGAAAGATAGAAAAGAGCATTAAACTCGAAGGGGATTACTTTGAAAAGGGGAAACCATGTAGTTTGTTTTTTGGAATTGAAATAAATTGTTTTCGACACTATTCACGGTACTTCTCAGATATTTCTCGGATATGTAAAATGTGTTTAACCTTTGGTATTTTTTTAATTACAAAGTATGGAAAATGTTATGAAGCCATTTCTAACCTTAAGTCTCTGGTTGCGACCTGGAACGAAATCCAAGGAAATAATAATAATAATAAGGAACACCTGAAGATCGCAAGCGCGTACTTGGTCGAAATATTGTGTCTATAATAGCATCTGTAAAAGCCAAGATAATAGTAATAGTTGGGATAAATTGAATAAATGAAACTATTTTCACAATTTCTCATCTCAAAAATCAAAAATTAGAATCATTTTTACCTAATAGTAATTTTCATAGAAAATGTTATGAATGTCTTTTATTGGTAATATAAGTTTGTATTGATAAGTCAAATAATGGAAGATGGCGCAAGTAGTCGTACATTTAGGCCATGAGTGTTTACCTGTGAAGACATTTAGGAATCAACACAATTTTTATTCTGTTAGTAAATGATAAACAGTCAAGAATATTCAGACAGAATATTCCATAACATAACTAAAAGAGGGAAATTCAACCCAGATCATATTCTGTGACTGCCTATAGTGCAGTGAAACACAGGCACACATTATGAAAGAAAATGCTATCGTGATACTCACTTGGTTTAAAGGTAAACCTGGGTATGGTCAACTCTGGGTATGGTTAACCTGGAGATAGTTAACCCTGGGTATGGTTAACCCTGGTTAAGTTTAACCATGGAAATGGTTAATGTTTGGTATGATTAACCTTGTTTATGGTTAACCATGGAGATGGTTAATTCTGGAGATGGCTGACCCTGGGTTTGGTTAACCCTGGAGACGGTTAACCTTGGAATGGTTAATCCTGGGTATGGTTAACCCTAGGTATGGTTAACACTTGAGGTGATTAACGCTAAGATCGTCGAATGAATTTCTAACGTTAATCCGATTCGAGTAAATATGCTGCCTTCAATGAAACTTGAAATCGTGGCTTAACTTAATTTGTGAGACAGTTAGATGCACGACTAATTACTGTACAGTTACATTCCAACTAACTGAATCGATTTTCTTGAGAAAGACAAACAATTTGCTGTTTGCCGTGATCGATTGAATTTTCTATTACGCCGAAAAGTAAAGACGATGACAAAATAGTTAATCGATGGCAGCAGACACTGATTGGCTTTGCAACGTGGGTAGAATAGAAAAAAAGTTTTGATTGCAATGAAAAGTTGAGAAAGAAATTAAAGGTGCATCTTTTAAGCGAGTTCAAGTTTAGAAATTCTCTTTAAAATGTTTATAAAAGATGCGACATTTGCGAAAACTCGAAAATAATCATGTTTTCCCAATTCTGATCCGAAGGAACTCTCATTCGTTGCTTTTTTCTTTCAGGCTTTCTTTCTTTCCTTTTTTCTTTCCTTTTTTCTTTCTTTCTTTCTTTCTTTCTTTGAATCTTTCTTTGAATCTTTCAAATTTTTTTCTCTTTCTCGCAAAAGAACTTTCCTTCAGGATTTCTTTTTATCTATCTTTGTTTTTTTTATTTCTTTCAGGCTTTCTGGCTATCTTTGAAGCCTAAAAGAAAGCCTAAAAGAAAGATAGAAAGCGTGAAAAAAAAGCAAGCCAGAAAGAAAGAAAGAAAGAAAGAAAGAAAGAAAGAAATATGTGATATAAGACTAAGAGAAAGAAAGAAAAAAGAAAAAGAAAGAAAGAAAGAAAGTTTGAAAGAAAGAGAGAGAAAAACTGAAAACTTGAAAGAAAGGAAGCTTAAAAGTGTGAAAGAAAGTATGAAGAAATTATACTTTTAAGCTTTCTTTCTTTCAAATTTTCGGCCTTTCCTTCTCTCTCTGTCTCTGTCTGTCTCTGTCTCTGTCTCTCTCTCTCTCTCTCTCTCTCTCTCTCTATCTATCTATCTATCTATCTATCTTTAAGCTTTCTTTCTTAATTTCTGTCAGGCGTTCTTTCTTTCATAAATTTTGACTATCTTTCTTATTATTAAGCTTCTTTTCTTTCAGGTTTTCAGTCTCTTTCTTTCTTTCAAAATTTCTGACTATCATTCAATTTTTCATTCTTTTCTTCCTTTTTCTTTTTTTCTTCTTCCAGATATTCTTTCATTTTTTTCTATTTATTTCTCTCCTTTCCCTTTTCTTATACTTTTTACTCGTCCTCTTTTTCTTTCTTTCTCATTCATTTATTCTTTCTTTTTCTATTTCTTTTCTCTCTCTCTCTCCCTATTTTCTTCTCTCTTTCCTTCTCTCTCTTTCATTCTGATTTTTCATTCTTTATAAAGCGTATGTAAAATGCACCAAACGTGCCTGCATTTCGTTAAGTGTCTTCAGCTAATGCTCATTCGGAGGAAATGTCAAATTGTAAAGCGGAAACGGAAGTTAGTGGTTGTCTGTAAACCTGAATGTCACGACATTAGGTAGTGACAATTGGTCTAGATTTGAATGAGAATTACTATTTGTATTGTCATTCCTTATAGCTCTCTAACTGTTCCACAAGTGCGGCCATTTCTACATCTTTTTCCACTTGCTTCAATCACACCCAACACTAAAGCACTCTAATAAACCGAAAAGAATTTTATAAAACAGGCGGGCAAAATTGAACCACTAAAAGGACTTCAGTTTTCTTCTTCTTCTTCTTGTTCTTGTTCTTCTTGTTCTTGTTCTTCTTCTTCTTCTTCTTCTTCTTCTTCTTCTTCTTCTTCTTCTTCTTCTTCTCCTTTTTCTTCTTCTTCTATGTGCCGTGTCCCTTCAGGACGTTGGCGATCATGACTTTTTTACAATTTTTGTACAATGTAACTCTTTATAAATGTTGCCTTTTTATTAGCGCTCCTAAATCTTTCTTCGCCAACGTTTAAACAAGATCATACTGCTTCTTTCTTTCTTTCTTTCTTTCTTTCTTTCTTTCTTCTTCTTCTATAACTTTCCAGAAATTTCTGTACATTGTAGCTCTTTATTATTCTTCCCTTTTTATTAGCTCTCCTAAATCTTGCTTTGCTTACCATTTACACAAGGTTATACTTCTCCTTTCTTTCTTCTTTTCTTCTCCCCCTCCTCCTTCTCCTCCCCCTTCTTCTTCTTCTTCTTCTTCTTCTTCTTCCTCTCCTTCTTCTTCTTCTTCTTCTATGTGCTGTGTCACTACAGGACATTGCCGATCATGGTTTTCTACAAATTTCTGTACATTTTAGTTCTTCATATTATATTCTTCTTCTTCTTCTTCTTCTTCTTCTTCTTCTTCTTCTTCTTCTTCTTCTTCTTCTATGACTTTCCAGAATTTTCTGTTCATTATTGCTCTTTTCCTTTTATCTTTCCTTTTTATTAGCTCTTCTAAATCTCGCTCTGCCAAACATTTCCGCAAGATCCTTCTTCATCATCATCATCATCATCATCATCATCTTCTTCTTCTTCTTCTTCTTCTTCTTCTTCTTCTTCTTCTTCTTCTTCTGTGCCGTGTCCCTTCAGGACGTTGGCGATCATGGCTTTTTAAAATTTTCTGTACTTTGTAGCGCTTATTAAATCTCTCCTAAACCTTGTTGCGCCATCCATTTAGTCAAACTCACTTGATAGGTTTTATGCATTTATTTCCTTTTGTGCCTTCAATTTGTGTCCAGGTGTATCAAATCTTTTTATGTTCTATATTACTTCCATTTTGTCTAAAACTTCGCTGGTGTTCATATGTTCGGTCTATGTCATTCCCAGCATCCTTCTGTAGATTCACATCTCAGTTGCTGCAAGTCTCTTCTTAAGATTGTCCAGCATTCATTACCATATAAGACTGATATTAAACTACTGTTCGTTACTCTTCACAGATTACAAAACAACTTAATCCACAGAGTAAATAAATAAAATGGACTTACTAAATAAAATGTTGTATTTTCTATAACTTTAAGAAGAGTCATTACCATATCCAATACTGTTGAAACATATATAACATCTAATATTTTGATAAACGTTTTGGTGCTTGTAGAAAAAAAAACAGACCATTATTTTTGTTTTGTTGCTTTTCGTTCTTGATACGTTTCCTTTTTTTACAAACTACACGGGACAATGGCTGAGGAAATGATCGATAAAAACTTTATGTTAATTCCATGAAGTATAAAAAAATGTCTGAACCAAATTAGGTAAGAAAATTAAGATATTGAATATTATTGTAAAGACGGCATCCACTTATAGGGACGTGGTTTCCTTTATCAGACATTGGGGTATGCACGTGATGAGGTATTTTGTCAGGCAGTGGAGTAACAATCATATTCTTACTTTTCAAAACTGCAGTAGCGAGAAAAATAAAAGAACAGGAATTAAAAAGACAGTAGATAACGATTGACATTGCATTTAAATTTTTGAAGATCAAAGTTGACGGGAAAGCAAGAAGGCGGAAAAGATTTCCACAAGTGAGAACTTCGAAAGAAGAAATTTACGGTTATTACAAGTTTAAAATGACGAGACCTTAATGCCAATCTAGTGCTGCGCTTAAATTAATAAAACTCGGTACTATAGATGAAAGTTCATCAAAACAATTGCCATGAAATTATTTATAGAAAAGGAACGGGGAAGGTACGTTACAGCGGTGGGAAAGTGACTAAAACCGAGATACCAGGTCAGGACTAATAACATTGCAGATTCTTGGAATTCGGCTTTCCGATTAACAATTCCAAGACATTATCCTTCACACCATCTACGTATTCAAGTTTACAGCACCTGGTATTCCCAAGTGGTCACCTATCTACGTACCGACCAATCTCAACGTTGCTTAACTTCGGTGATCATAAGGGAAGCGGTGATTTAACGTGATGTGGCCGTAAGCATAGAGAGATAGTTCTGTATGTGAATATCAATCGTATGGTATCCTCAACGAAAAGAACCTCCAAATTAATTCAATGAGAGAAACAAAACAATACTGACAAAACTAAAAGGAAACAAAGAAACTGGTGACATTTATTTATTGTCCTGGCAGCAGCCACCCACTTGACATCACGATTCCAAACAAATAGCAAATATTCTTTGTTGACCTTCTAGTAAAGACCAACAAAGATAAGATAAAAAAAATCCATAACACAAGGACATTCTTATTAATTCTTGCAAACTTGAATTATAAGCTTCGACAAACTCATCTTTTTATATACGTATGTGTGCCTTTGTGCGTGTGTCCTTGAGTATATGGATCCGTACATTTTATAAGGTCAGCACAATAATTTTGTAGCTGGGAAATTGTATTTTCGTTTATTATTTACATTTTTTAACCGGTATCACTCCATGCATGGCATAAAGCAACTAAAACACGAGGGTTTACAAAATGTTGAAGAATCAGGAACACAAAAATTTATAATGAACGAAAAGAGTAATCAGGGGGAAAGTAGATAGTGATTGACATTGCATTTAATTTTTTGCTGATTAAACTTGGCTGGAAAGTATGGAGCCGGAAGCAAAGAATACAAGAAAAGAAACTGTTAGCATAGAACTTACGGCTATACCTAAGCAGTTCATCTGTAAAAATAGGAGATCTAGACGCCAGAGCTTAAATTCATAAAGTCTAGGTAACTTAGTGAAGAGCTAATACGAACAATTGCTATGAAAGTATTTATAGAAAAGACACAGAGAGGCAAGGAAAGTGACTGAAGCCGAGCTGCCAGATCAGGACCAATAATATTGCTGGTTTTTCTTTGGATTTTATCAAGGAGCTCATGGTAAATAGCAGTAGAAGCAATATTCTAAGCATGGACAAATGGTAGATTTATAGATATTAACTAAATTTCTATCTCGTATTTTCATTATATATTATATAAAATATGTGTTGGATTAAGTCCATTAAAAGAGAAGTAGAATTATGTCGAAAAATAAATAAATGGTGTAAAATGAATACTTTATTCATCATTACGCTAAACACATACTGACTTGCGGGTGTCTGGATGGGCTCGTTGTGTAGGTGCGCGGATGTTCTTAAATGCGACTGCTGTATATATCAGTATATTGAATATCACTGGAGGGGGGAAAAAGTTTTATATCGAGATGGAAATCAGGATTTTCTTATATGAATATCAGGAAGATGTACATCTCAGTTGCTTGTTCTGTTGGCTTCTTGTTCCCATGCAATTTACAGATAATTTCTTGATTGACGTTCAATGTCGATAGACATCAGGACAATATATATATATATATATATATATATATATATATATATATATGTGACGGGGTTCCGAGCCACGGCCTGCCTCGGCCACCAGTTATGGCGGCGTTCCGAGTCTATCCCGGTTTGCTCACTTGGTCAGGACCGATCCTAGCATCAGAGAACAAGACGTCAGCCCACACGTCGGTCGTTGATGGCGTTTGACACAACAGCTGGTCTTTAAGTTGACCTCTTCAACTGTGACCTCTCTTACCCACGTTGTGATTTTGATCTTAAGATAGTCAAACCGAATTTCCACTGGGGTATCTTAACCACGCTAAACCAAGGAGTTGAACATGCGCACACAGAATTGAAAAATAAAATGGACGACACCCGAATAAGTCACGATATGATGTTTATATCAAAATAACAAAACAAAATATTTACAGTTATTTTTCTTCTTCTTTTTCTTCTTTTCCCAACCCGTCCTAATAATTGGCGACGAAACGAAAATTTCGGGTAAGGATGGCCAGACTTGACAACTGGATTTATCTTCAAGTACTGTGATTTGTACTTTCTAGAACGGTACAAGGTTTATCGGCGGAGTGTCCCTACTTCAGCAGACAACTGGATTTAACTTCAAGTACTATGATTATACTTTCACGGACGGCACATGGAAGGATTTCGTCGGAGTTTTCTTCAGCGGCTAATTATTATTATTATTTTAATCAGGTTGGCAAACAGCGTTATGTCAGGAATCTCTTAACTTCCGGTCGCAACCTCAGCAACTACTACTGCAACTGGCTACGACTGCCACTGCCTCCGACTAACTTTGCCCCCGTGGGCACTTGTGTTTATGGGTCTCCCTTCTAACTGGTATGGTGCTGGTGAATTGGTGGGTTTTATGCAAATCTTCTAAAATTCAACCAGTCGTTTTCTTTCGTTTTCTATTTCACACTTCCAATTTTGAAAGATCCCCTCCTCTGTCGGGTGGAGCTATTATATGATGTCAGTCTTCCTGACGTCACCTTCTGCTTTTAATTTTTTCTCAGGGAAATTTTGGCTGACAATTTTCCCATTGACACCTTTTAGAAGACGCCCTTAACCTCTGGCCCCTGACCTGCCAGCTACGTTTAGCTGAATCACCTTACACCTGTTCCCATATCCTGGGGAAAATAAGTCTTTTTCTGACAAAAAAAATAAAATCGTTTTGTTTAACCCTTTTCGTCCGTACGCAATGTTAAATATTGTAAACATATATATATATATATATATATATAGTTTCTTAACATTCTAAAAATGGCATTTTGTAATGGTATGAATTCATGTTTCTCTAGCTATGGGTTAAAAAGATAGGGACTGTCTTGTCTTGGATGGGAACCAGTCGAGGAGAAGGAAAAACTTTGAATTTATCTCTCCGTATATGATAGAGTAAACTGAGATATAGCCATGATAGGATTTTTATCTGACTCTATTTCCTACTAGTCTGAACATTTTTTTTGTTTTTTGTTGATATCCCTTGTTTGAGTATACGCACTATTTCTCTTTTAAATCTTGTGAATTAGACGTGCTTGGATTCCATACAACGGATTGATGCAAACCTTATGAATGAAACTGGCTTGAGCAAACTGTCGCGTAAGTCGTCGAGGATTTGTGCTAGCCAGAAGTCAATGTCAACAGCATCAAGATTTCAACGTACTTGCCTTGTTCGACGACTGATCATGATAGATGGTATGATCGCTTCCAGAAATTGTAATTATTATCACTTCAGCATATTTTGTTGGTTCGGTGAGTATTGAAGAAACTCAAATGGGCTTGAGCGGGCATCTGCCACAGGGATTTCATCTTCAAGACAGGGACGATCATGGTTGTGGAGAGCCATGATCGTTCATCTTTTCAAGAGATACATATAGAAGAAAAAGAAGAACACAATCTCCTTTTGTTTATATGTCAATATGCAGAAGGATAAATGCATTGAATTTTAATTAATGTAGAGCTACAAAAGCTAGGGTGTTGTGGAGAGCCATGATCGTCCACGTCTTGAAGATGCACATATAGAAGAAAAAATGTACACAATGTCTCTTGTTGTTTATATATCAATAGGCGGAAGGACAAATGCATTGAATTTTAATAACTGTATACCTACGAAGTCTCGGAAGTTGTGGAGAGCAATGAACGTCCACATCTTGAAGAGATGCACATAGAAGAAAAAGAGGAACACAATCTCTTTAATTTTATATGCCAATATGTAGAGGGATAAATGCACTGAATTTTAATTAATGTAGGCCTACGAAGGCTAGAAAGTTGTGGAGAGCCATGATCATCCATGTCTTGAAGATACACACAGAGTAGAAAAAAGGAACACAATATCTTCTGGTTGTTATATATGAATATGCGGAAGGATTAATGCATTGAATTTTAATTAACGTAGAGCTACAATGGATTGGACGTTGTGGAGGGCCATGATCGCCCATATCTTGAAGAAAAAGAGGAACACAATCTCTTCTTGTTATTTATATGTCAATATGCGAAAGAATAAATGCATTGAATTTTAATTAATTTAGACTTACGAAGGATAGGATGTAGTGGAGAGCCATGATTGTCCATATCTTGAAGATGCTCACATAGAAGAGAAAGAGAAACAAAATTCCTTCTTCTCATTTATATGTAAATATACGGAAGGATAAAAGCACTGGATCTAAAATAGATGAGCGAATCAAACCTTGAGAAAAAACGGTGTCAATTTTGTTGCAATCAACTCTGGAAGCAATTAATTCGGGTTCAAGCCTTTTAGGGAATTTTGATCATATTTAATGATCGGAAACCTAAAAAAAATGATACTTTTTACAACCAGAATGAACATCAACATAATTTAATTAATGAACCAATTTTGCCAACAGCAAGCTGAAGTTTGTACCAGTCGCATTTTGTATGAATGGTAAAAGGACTGCATTTGTTCTTCCATAGATAATTTAAAACTATTCTACTGTATCATTCTGGATACACGTCTTTTAGACTAGCACAATGCAAAGATTTGTTTTCCTTTGATAATGCTAGGAGATGACTCACTGGTGTACATGTCACAAACAGTTCCAATTTATTGCATGATGCGGTTTCATTCGCTCGTGTATCAAAAGAGATTCGCTTGAAGGTTTGTCAACCAAGACAACAGAAAAATATTTAATAATCTTTAAGTCTATGGAGAATAGCGAAGTCCTATGAAAGAGCGAAGTCCTCAGAAAAAATTGGTTTTGTTGGACGAATGTATGCATTATCTGTACTCGATTCGGAATAACAGGCAATTTTCTATAAAATATTGTGAAACGTAATAATAATAATAATAATAATAATAATAATAATAATAATAATAATAATGAAACGCCTCCTTATTGATATGGCAGTCCCTGCAGACTGCAATGTATCTTTGAAGATATTCAAAAAGTTGTCAAAGTACAAGGACCTTAAAATAGAAATTTCGAAAATGTGGCATATGGGAACATCAACAATCCCTGTTGTAATTGGAGCCCTAGGATTGGTTGGAAAAGATTCCAGTAGACTAATTGAAGGGATTCCTGGAAGTCCATGATCAGTTGGCTGTCAACACTGACAACTTTCTGGTACCTTTTCATTTCCTTTGAGAAAGTATCCTTCATAAAATGTTTATGATCTCCAAGAACGACTGGAAACTAATGATACGTGTTTATACAGAACACTTTAGCAGCGTTAAAGAAGGAAAGAAGTTTATAAATTTATTTACGAAAAAGTTCCAAACTTAAAGATAACAAATTAGCAAACAGACAAATGAGAAGAAGTCATATCTATTTGATTAAGCACCAACAGAAGCCAAAAAGAAAAGAAAAAAAAACATAATGAAAACTTAAAAGTAATGGAAAATCGAGACGGCTTGGTTCATTTCATCTTCTGACTTCAGCTGAAGGACATTAGTATTTCTGGACATCATCACATTAACAAAGAAAAATGCAATCAACCGTTTTTTTTTCTTTGTTCATTTATGCCCGTTTTTATTTTGACTTCGTTATTCCTTTAGTCAAATGACGAGGGCAGACGATGGCGGTCGAGTAACGACAAGGGAGATAATTATGGCATGTCTCCGGCGCTTGAATGGAATACGAAATAACAGCGCTGTGAAATACAGTGACAAATGATTAGGTCAGAAACAAAACATGCTTATAGTAGAGTTTCTTTTTTTTTTTTTCTTTTAATTTTTCCTGCTGTCAATTCATTAGTGAAGAAGACATTAAACCTGGGGGCATTGAATGTTGGTTGTTTTCATGACTGCAGTTTTTCTTACATGATCATCACTCGGATGGACTTGGAGAACAAGTCTACACTTCAGAGCCGACATGTTTGTTTATGTCCAAAGTATGGATATACCAGCAAGGTTAGTGGATGATACCTAAAATTAAAAAAAATTCTGAAACCAGTATTTTTTTCTTTTTTCTTTTTTACTTTCTTCAATAATGTTTGAATGATTTAAGCAAAATCCAGAAAAAAATGTAAAATCTTAAAAAAAAAAACTTAGTCTGACACAAGGTCACAGTAAGAATCTAATTAAAATACTAATATTCTTGAGAATTTTATAAAACTACTTCTCTATAACAAGGTTTCTATAACTATATCGTATATACTCGTGTATAAGTCGACTTCATGTATAGTGCAACCACAGAATGTTTTTGTGAAAAACTGATTTTTCGAATAGCTCGTGTATAGTGCGAACCCAACTTCTGAGCAATACTCGTAGGCCTACCGTAGTCAAATATTGCAGTACTGGGCATTATCCCTGACATATTTTATAGCAAATAAATGGTCTAGGGTATGGAAGGAAGACTAAAAGAGTTGCCTTGCACCGTTAAGGTTAGCCAAAGTTAGCGTGAGAATACAGGCCTCCCAGGTAGGTTACGGTCGCAGAAAATGCGTGAATTTTAAGCCCCCCAGAAAGAGATTACCTGTGTATAGTGCAACAGTCCACCGAAAATGCATGATCTTTAACCTCTTCAAAAAGCTTTATCTAAGTTTTTGCGTTAAGAAATTAATCATAAAATCCCGAATAATTCTCGAGTATAGACCGCATTGCTATAATAAATTTAGCACACTCTAGTTCAAAAATACAAGTGGGGAATTCAATACAGGAGTAATAGTGTGATAAATGTCATCAGTTCCCAAGTAGGCATCTATGCAGATGACCCTACTATTTACTTCTGCCTCAATAGCAAATCGGGCATCGCTGACAAAACGAACCTGGCCGTTGGTCTAGAAAAGGAACTCTAATCTGTCGTTGATTGGGCTGGTTAATTTTAATGCCTCAAAAACAAAACTGCTCTCTTTTACTCACCATAGAGAACCCTCCCTGCCACCCATTAGAATGTCTGATGCTCAACTCCACGAGAGCACCTCTCTGTTTGGTCTCACACTGTCCGCTGACCTGAGATGGAACAAATACATAGAATCAATAGCTTTATCTACTGCAAGGAAAGTTGGTTCTCTTTGTCGCGCCAGAAAGTTTTTCTCGCCTGAGTCCATCCTTCAAATCTATGAGTCAACCATTCGCCCTTGCATGGAATACGGCTGCCATATATGGTCTGTGGCTCCCGCTGTTCGCCTTAAAGTCCTCGACAAAATCCAGAGACGGATATGCAGTGTGATCGACTCTGATCTGGCATCTTGTTTACAGTCGCTCTCTCACAAACGCTTTACTTGGTAACTGCTCCGACGAGCTGCTTTCGCTGGTTCCCAAACTGCATGAATTTAAACGTGCTACTAGGTTAGCATCTCAGTCCCACCCTTTCACTGTTGAAATGGTTAAATGTAGCCGTCTCTTCTACTCCAATAGTTGCATATCTCGCACTTCCCGTCTGTGGAACTTCTTTCCTCTTACTTGCTTTCCCTGATTAAATCATTAAATATTCAAATACGATGTCAATCGACATATTTAGATGCCTTGATCTAATATCCGTCCTTCTCTTCAGCCTTTCCTCTTTCACGCCTCTTTACTCTTGCTCTCACTGTCTAACCCCTTGCGTGCTAGTGGCACTCCCGCCTTGCTTGGGGTAAAATGCTTTAAAAAAAATCATTCAAACCATTGTTATAAAGATAAATTTAAAAAAGAATGTCCATTGAGTTAATTTAAATATTTCTTTCTGTATATCGCATATACTCGAGTATAATACGAGTTTTTCTGATCAGTTTTTTTAAGCAAACAATTGTGGATTGCAGGTAACATTTTGAAGAGCTTAAAAATCATACATTTTCGGTGACCTGTTGCAGTTTTTATGGCGGGTTTAAATTTCATGTATTTTCGGTAACCGTGACCTTACCTGATAGGCATACACAGTGGATGAAATTTTGCTCTTGATGTAGTGACAAAAGAGAAGACACTTAGGTTACGTAGGAGTCAGGCCGAGGGTAAAAGAGCTACCATGGTCAGGCATGAACGAAAACAAAAGTATGGCATCTAAATCTTCGTATCAGGTATTTCATGGTAAGTGGTTTTCCCACCATTTTCGGGTAGCTTTGTAGAAAAATGAAGACCATTTATTTTGCTATCAAATATGTTCAGGGTGATGTAAATTACTGCAATATTTGAGTACAGCAGACCCACTAGAATTGCCGAGAAGCTGGGATCACATTAATTCTTGTTGCAGTGCCTATTTTAAAATTCCAGTGCTGATTAATATTAATTCCAGCGTTTAGATATAATGTTTATAATTATAATATTGATTTTTACGGCTTATCAACCTTTTGCAGGTTATTTAAAAGTCAGAAAACATTTTTTGATTGCAAGAATTTTATGGAGATAACAATAATTTTTACTGATACAAGTTGTGCTAATTAACCCAAAGCTGGAGGGAGACGATATGGATTCTTATTTTTCCCAAGTGTATTTGCGCGAAGTGAATATAATGTACTAGAATTGAAATTCTGGTATCCGATTCCCAACTCCGAGCCATTCTCATTACGACACCCACACATTGAAACTTAGAGCACTTGGTATGCCAAAGTGGTCACCCATCTGGTTACTGACCAGACTCGACGCTGCTTAAATTCGGTGATAGTGCGATCGATGTGACATGGGCGTAAGCCTATAGTAATAACAAATTTCTAACACTATTGGGTAAAATGTATGACAAAGTTTTCTTGTGATGCGTTTCGTCTTAAATTTGATGTGTTGGTGCGACTACACATGCGCACGAACGAGTGATGCTGGAAATTTTAGATTTTTTTTAATCTACCCGATTTCATTTAAGTTTTTTTCTTTTTCTTTCCATCACTTTTGTTAGTAGGTGTTCCAAACTGTAAAGTTTTGTCAGGAATGATGAAATGTTTTAAGAACCAGGACGCAAAATTTACTGTAGATAGCCCTGTGATAAAAGCACTCTCTAGACATTTACGTAAAAAAAAAAAATCTAAAATCCCCAGTTCTTCTCCTTCATGCACATATGTAGTCGTAACAACATAACAAATTTAGTAAAAAATTGACGTGTGCTGTTATGGCCTGACGATTGCATCTAGCATGAAACAGACTGTCGCCTCTAAGTGTTTACTTCTATGTTCACTTTTATATTTACACACGCTCTATCTCTGATATCGAGCACTTTATCCCATAAATATAGCACACCTTAAGACTATATTTCTTCATATATATATATATATATATATATATATATATATATATATATCCCTAAACTATCTGTAATATATCCCTAAACTATTTGTAATATATTAAATTCCTAAACTATTTGTAATAAAATTAAATATTTAAATTGATAGTAAGCATCAAATAAATTTCTTCGGTTCTTTTTTAGACATCCAAATTACTATCAAGCATTAAAATCTATTCTTTACATAAATTGGTAAAAACCCAATTACAGCCTCTTTCTCTTTACTTCCCTCTCCCTCTTCTTTCTTTTTCGTTTTCTTTTCTCTCCTCTCCCCTCCCATTTCAATATATCACTTCCGTTAAGTTAACCGTCTAAATAGGTCAAGGTCTGGTCACTCCTCCTCCTCCTCCAATACTAAGTATGCTTGAGAGAGATAAAAAAATTAATCCATCCCTAAACTCTATCATGTCTCTTTAACTACTCCTCTTACACACTCTGTTAAATTACAAAAAATTACACTATCCATCAATTTTAATTTCATTTTTCGTTTCATTTCATTTTTGGAAGTACTATCTGATGATCCGGCGTCCTTTAAAAGGGCTCTGTGAAATAAATTATTATAATGGTACTTTAAAGTGGTCTGTTTTTTCTTTTATATATATATATATATATATATATATATATATATATATATATATATATATATATATATATATATAGCCAATTTCATTTGATCTTTTTTCTGTTGCTTTCCTTTCCATTACTTTTGCTATTCCACACTATTAGAAGTCCTGCCAGGTATAGTGAAATATTGTAAGAGCCAGGGCGTGAATTTACTGTAGATGACCTGTCAATTAAGGCACTCTCGAGACATTTTCGTCACATCAACAAAACAACTTCTTACAAAAAAAAAAAAAAAAAAAATAGAAAGAAATCTGACGAACCACACGGAATTCTTATCTGTAAATTTATATATCCACTTGATTTTGTTGGACGAATGTATGCATTATCTGTACTCGAATCGGAATAACAGGCAATTTTCTATAAAATATTGTGAAACGTAATAATAATAATAATAATAATAAAACAAAAATAAAAGTAATGATAGAAAAACAATAAACGGTGCCTCCTTATTGATATGGCAGTCCCTGCTGACTGCGATGTATCTTTGAAGATATTCAAAAGCTGTCAAAATACAAGGACCTTGAAATAGAAATCTCAAAAATGTGGCACATGGGAACATCAACAATCCCTGTTGTAGTTGGAGCCCTAGGATTGGTTGGAAAAGATTCCAGTAGACTAATTATTACGATTGGAAGTAACCGCCCACCTTGAATTTAAAAAAAAAGCTAATGGTTATTTTGAGCTTTAAGTTAATCACAATGACACAAAACTGAACAAATCTCGAAAATTTCCGATCTTTCATTTTAAACCATTCACAAGAAAACTACATTTTTCAGCGACAGATCGATCATCTAATTATGACAGCGAAGGCGATGTTATATTCTGCACGCAACAAAGATATAATGTTTGAGATTCATTTTCCGCCACAATCTTTCTACCGCCTTCGTCATAGTTTAAGCGACACTGTTTTATTCTGATTTTCTACTTTGTCCTTTTTTTTTTTTTTGAGATTTCTAAACAAATCAGATCGGCTTCTTTCTGTGCTCGAACTTTTGAATGCATTAAAAATTTTCACCGATTAGTCAGTTTCTATCTCAATTTAAAAATAAAGGGAATATATCGCACGCGGAGAAAAGTCACGTGATACCGTTTTGCTGGGGAAAACAATAAACTTATTGGCTCCGTTAAACAAGTTTTTTTAATTTTTTTTATTCATGGATTCCTGTCTGGAAGTCATGTCTTTTATCACGACAGACTAAAGGACCAGATTTTCCCTTCGACCAGCAGGAACTTCGTTTTCATTCGATAATATATTACTCTTATTCTAACCTCAAATCTAGCTACCATGACGGATGTTATTTAAAATGCAGCTTCTCTATATAAGCCCATGAACGGAATTCCATGCTTTCCGGGCGAGTGTCACTTGATCCCTGAAGTCTTTATTTATCATTTTGTTTTATTTACTTTTTCTCTACTTCTGACCACCGGGTGACTACTTTGAAATTCTCATATCTCGATTTTACTCTTGGTTGACCTAAAACTGCTGCTCACTCCAGACCAATATTTTTAATACAAATGTTCACCCAATGCAAGAGTCAAGAGCCACTCAAGGTAGAGGGTAACTGTTTGGTTTTGTATAAGCAAGAGAAAAGAAAAAAAGTTTATACAGGAAAAATCACGGTTAACCCTAAACTTGAAGAAGTCAAGATTATAGTAAGTGGGAAACATCCTGTCAAGAATCTGCTCCAGAAATCAGGAGTCCTTGGGAAGAAGTTCTTTGAATGGAACTTACTTCTTACAAATGAAATGAGGGTAATTCATCCTCGTGTACGTGGCATGGCGAAAAAGTTTAGGACCATGTTTATGACGTTTCGTTTGTAGGAAAGGGGGGTTGTTGGGTGGAAAATTATTCATCACCCACAAGGATGCGTAGACGCTTTTGAACTATATCAAGACAGTGAGGGCTTAGCAGACCAGCTATGGCAGTTATACGAGGGTGAAAACAGACAAGTTTATAGGCTGACTAGGAAGAGAAGTGCTAGAGCTGTGAAACATTGCATGCATTAATTTTAAATCTTTTAATTAATAGCTGCATTGTTTCTTTCCAGGTAAACTGACTGTTCAAAAAGACTTCAAAGGTCACTAGTAGCGACTTCTCTTTAAAATGGGCAAACTTTAGCATCGTGTTGTTAAAAAGAACCTGCTTAAAAAGGGTTTAGCCGCCAAGGACATTCATGCTGGTTGTTACGTTAAGGTTGTCGCTTTATCAAAAGTGGTCACCTGGGGGAAAGAGAGAGAACTTAAAGATGACTCAAGTTTTGGATGTCCTGCAACTGCAACCACCGAGAAAAAAATCATTGATCGTATCCACCACATTAGTCATGGATGACAGTCAACTGACTACAAATCCAATAGCCCATGAGAGATTTGAGAATATTTTGCACAATGAACTTGTCACGACAATGGTTTCTAATAAGTGGGTGCCAAATATTTTAACGCCTAATAAAAAGCGCACCAGCTGATCACATCGCGGGAAAATCTGACATTCTTTGAAGCAGATCCTGATGTTTTCCTTAAACGTTTTGTAACCCAGGATGAGTGTTGGGTTCATCATTTTGAGCCAGAGAATATTCATGCAATGAAAATGTGGGGATCACTTACATGTGCCACACCTCCATTTCCTTCAATATCATTGGTTCGTAAATATATGATACTTATCATATGACAATTTTGCCATCGCAGGTAACTTGAAATTTTCTCTAAAATCACGGATTAGTCCATTTCCTGACCAATCGCGTATTTTAGTATCTTTTCTATATTTTTAGCGCCAAGCTTTCCGGAGCCTACCCATCGTTATATAAAGACTCACGCTGTTTGCCAACAGCCAGTAGTAGTTCAATTCTTGGAAAATAAGGCACGGCGCTATATTAACATTTTAATTCTTAATTATCACTCAATCGAGTAATCATACTAATTCCTATTGATATCACTCATGAACATTATATTTTTCTACACTGATAAAATACTGTGGAACTATTCTTTATTTAGCTAAGACTTCAATTGAACTTTGTAGTTAAATAACATTCAATATTGTACTTAACATTAATTAGCTAAACTTACCCTTTTTATTACGGAAAAGGGAAGCAACTTTTTTTATACTATTGTTGATATTTGTATATCATTGTTAATACAATATTTTATTAATGGTCACTGAGTTTGATTATTTTTCTCTCGTGTTTGTTGTGCATTATTCATGTGGGGTGTTGTTTTACAAGAACACAGCCTTCCTTCTTTATTATATTCATGGTGACCCTAGCCAACAATACTTACAGCACCACTACAAAAACATCCCTACTCACAGACACTCAAAGTCGTTGCATCTGCAGGAGAGTTGATGGAAACGTATTTCATTTATTGACTATCATCAAAAGGGCAACACCAGGGATAGCTTTTGTTAATATCAATACATTTGCATAAAACAAAATATATATGTGATCCCTAATATTTTAGGATTTCATTGCTAATGTCTTTTCTTTTTATCTCAGAGGGCAAGCGTAGCCCAGAAGGTGACAACATGCTCAATTAATATCCCACTACAAAGTGTGCTAGTCCGTGATACAAGTTCAGAGTTGATGGCGCCGTGTTTTTGGACTCCGTGCTTTGGTAGATGCCAAAACTATGTGAAATTGTAATTCCAAGCTGATGTTAGATACACACAGAAGCCGTCGTCCTTCGACATCCAAATTAGAAGAAAATTGGCGAAAGGTAGAATTTTAACACTATATTGTTCAATTTTTACATTATAGTGTTCAAAATAAATCTACCAATAAAGTTACTAACCATTTTAAGATCAAAATATATTTTTCAGAATACGGTAAAATATTAATTCCTGTTAACAAATTCAGTTTTATTGATTTCCTTTTCAAAATTCACAGATTTCTTCCAGTAAAAATTATAAAACGAATTCGCATAAATATCTTATGGACCCTAAAAGACATTAATCATACATAAAACCGAGTTTAGGTTACACTAGCAGTAGAGCCCGGCGTTGCCCGGGGATGTAACAGTAAGAGATAGATCAAGTATCGACCATCATAAAGACTGAAAAATAAAATTGACAAAGATTATTGTTTAAGGTTGACGGACATGCATGTCTTAAATAGTTTTTTTTTTTTTGACGAATTGGTCAAAACCAAAACTCAAACAAAATATTGTTTTCAATCGTTATGAGTCTACCGATTGAATAGAATTTTATTATAAACATTTGTCTTGTAAATGGAATTTTAAAAGCATTCTGAATGTAAAAATAAAGAAAAAAAAGTGTGCAAGACAATAAGAAACACTACATGCCAAAAAAAAAAAGTGAAGTTTTGTTGAAATCAAAAAATGTAGGAAACCCGATCCCATATATAAATGAACACACACACAAACAACCTGGGTTTTATAATAAGTATAACTCGATATGAGTTGTCCCCCTTTCATTCTGGCGACAGAACCGTGTTTTATCGTGTTTTCAAATTGATTTTGTGCAAAAACAATTATATTTTCCCATTTTTGGCGCTGTTAGAACCACCACAAGGTAATTTTATGTAGTCCTGTGAAGTTTTGTTGAAATCGGTTGAAAAATGTAGGAAATCCGATCCAATATATAAACGTACAGACACACACACACACACAACCTGGGTTTTATAATAAGTAAGATTAATACGTTTGGTCATCATTACCATGGAATTTGCTTGGTTTGTCATATTTACACAGATTAAATTTTATTCACAGATTGATTTTACGTGATATTTCCTGCAATCTAAAAATGATGCGCAGCAAAACAATAACGTCTATGACACCGTAATAATAATGGCTGGCAACTCATTGGCCGAGAAAATCCGTCTGCCGGGGCAGCTAACAAAACCCTGTTGAGGACACCTGATGAGATATTTTTCTGCTTCTTTTTTAACACCCGACAGAGCTAACCTGTGGTTTATACTTCAAGCGGACCTTAGTTAGACCTTCTGAGAGAGAGAGGGGGAAGAGGGGGAAGATAGGAAAGAGGGTGGAGATAGGAAAGAGGGTGGAGATAGGAAAGAGGGGGGATAGGAAAGAGGGAAGAGAGATAGAGAAAGAGAGGGGGTGAGAGAGAAAGAGAGGAGAGAGGGAAAGAGAGCGTGAGATAAAGAAAGAGAGAGGGCAGAGAGAAAGAGAGAGGGGGAGATAGAAAAAGAGAGAGAGAAAGAGAGAGGGAAGAGAAAAGGGGAGAGGGGAGAGAGAAAAAGAGAGAGAGGGAGAGAGAAAAGGAGAGAGATGGGGAAAAGAGAGAGTGAGAGAGAAAGAGAGAGTGAGATAAAGAAAGAGAGAGAGGGGGAGAGAGAGAGAAAGATAGGGAGGAAGAGAGAGGGAGAGAGAAAAGGGGAGAGGGGGAGAGAGAGAAAAAGAGAAAGGGAGAGAGAAAGAGAGAGGGAGATAAAGAAAAAGAGAGGGGGGAGAGAGAAAAAGAGAGAGAGGGAGAGAGAAAAGTAGGGAGAGGGGGAGAGAGAAAGAGAAATACAGCCGAGAGAAAAAAAAAGTTTGTGAAACACTGACCGAAATTATCAAAAATGTACTTTCTTTACAAATGAACCATGTTAAGATTCGTATCTCAGCCTCATGGTCGGTCCACCAACATTCTAACCACCTGACCACGCGCCTATTCTTATAATTGGAATAAGTTGTTGCTGTAACATAGTTTGTAGTTTATTTTTGTTTTGTTATTTCTTGGGGCGAAATAAAAAATTCGCCCCAAACAAGACAATAAAGCTACTAAGACGCAAGGTGTCATTGAGTGTGAGAGAATAGTAACCTATGTTTTATTTTGTTTGTTATCAAACGAATAAAATCAATCTATATAAACTGTAATTATACAGCCTGATGATATCAAAAGGCATTGTTGACAGTTCAATCAGGAGATAGTTGTATACAACATTTTATTAATAAAATAACAAACTCCAAAATTTATGACGAGAAGTTGCTTCATACCTAACAGACAAAACTCAATGTTTTGAAAGTTATAAAATATTTAATTTGTTTTTAAGATACCCATTGGGGCTTTCAAGAGGTGGATGTGCAGGTCGTGTAACAGATATCAGCGCTGAATATGGAGCCAGCGAGTTGAGTTCCAATTTCAGCCTCGCCTTCTGCGTTCGCATTCACAAAAATACTCTGGATTAAATAATGAAGCCGTCTTTTCTTCTCGCAGATACAGGTTAAATGACAGGATAGATTGGGTGCCCTTGACTTGGAAGGTAGCCAAATCCAGGAGGATTTTTCTAAATTCCAAAACATAGAAAAGGTAACGGGAAAGTCCACAATCTTTCCAAAGAAGTCATGACAATTCACAGATAATAAAGAAAACGGAATTTGTGGAGATCCATAACCCCTACGTCCTGAAGGGGCCTAGTATTAAAAAGATAGTGGATTGAAAGGTATAGATCCACAGATATTTTGTACTTTTACCAAAAATTGATTTAATGTATCTTTTTTATTTATTATTTTCTACTTAATTAATCCATTTTCATTTTATTTTAAATATTCATATCAGCATTACACCTTTTATCAATAAATTTGAACCGACAGGAATGATTTATAACGTAACTCTAAAAGTATTCATGCTAAAACAAAAATGGATAATTACTTTCAAAAGAAAGATGTTGTCTTCTAATAAAAACGAAAGAAAATTATGGAATGAAATTTCTAACCAAAGATGTCTCTTTAGAAGAAACTTGAAGTAGATAAAGAAATTGTTTAGATCAATTTTTTTTTTTCATTTTTTTATTTTTGGTAAAATTCATATTCAATAATTCACTTTGAGAGAAATAGATTGCTTTTGGAGTAATAATGAAAACACTCTCACGTAAATAACAGGAAATGTTGATTAAACCAGCAAGCCAAATCGTTTCGGTTGAAAATGAGCTAGGAGGATGTGTAAGCATCAAAGACGCATTAGGTTGGACGAGATGTTATTTTTAAATTGAGGCGAGCAAAATAAGAGAACTTTTTTTTTTGTATTGTTGCAAAGATGTTGAAGCTGAAGGGGGGGTGTAGAAGCAATAATAACAGAAACCATAATAATAATAATAATACTGATAAAAGACGTAATCATAATTGTTGTGAGTGAGTGGATGTTGCCGTGAGGATAAACAAGACAGAAGGACGAATAAAGAAAAAAAAAGCACGTATCTTACCTGAGTGCAATTAATATAGAAGGAAAATATTTTGTGTAATTGTCGGTCGGACTCACGTCGCCAATGGAAACGAGGTTGAAATTGGTGATTGCAGGCGAATATTATCAATTTATTTGTGCAAGAAATATTTTTGGATTATCATTATCTTGGTTATAAGGAAAGTGTGTACAGTAATATAAATATATATGCACACACACACATATATAGAATAGACACACAAATATCTATTACACACACACAAACACACACACATATATATATATGTACAGTGTAACCCGGATATAAGAGAGTTGTCAGGACCGGAGAAGAAATCTCTTATATCCGGGTTTCTCTTATATCCGGGTTTGGTCTATTTTGTTTAGGTAAATATGGGAACACTTTGGGACCAGAGAAAATCTCTCTTATATCCGGTTTTCTCTTATATCCGGGTCTCTTATATCCGGGTTACACTGTATATAATATTTATTTAATAATTACAACATAAGCGTGTTAAAACATCACTACAAAAAATAGCCATTTTGTTTCAACACTACTGGTGTCTTGTCAAGTGATCGTGTTGATTGCAAAATAAAATATTTTAAAGAGTTCAAAAACCAATACCCAGGCCCTCAATTGGGGGAACATTATTACGTAAGTGATGATAGCCAATCAAAACACACGTATATGATAATACAAATAACTTGACAACTGACCCTAGATACAATTTATTAATGCTTTAATATCGATATTAGATTAGATTGGAAAATGGTATAACTAATTAATTATTTATTTACTACGCATTTAAAGAATAAAAATTAAGAATATTAATTTTTAAATATTACCATGCATTAAAATTAAAAATTTACAAAATTATTCAAAGAAGAAACGGGGAAAATATATATGTTGTTCTTAGCTTATATGTTAAGTTATCCATTCGAATCGGGGCTGATCTAAGAGGTACACTTTATATTGCTAAAAATTTGCTACAATGAGAGGGTTTTGGCTGCAAAGTGGACAAGGGAATAATGTTTATAGATGACAATGCAGGCAAAATCACATCTTTATACACAAACAAGTAAATATGATAGAATATATATATATATATACGGACGCAAACATACGACCGATGCAGGAAGAAGCGGGGGAGGAAGAAAAGAAATAAGAATAGGGATAGAGTAAACCAAACGACCAGATATAAGCAAGCGTATACGCGTGTGCTGGTGTGAATACGCGAGCAAGCAGATAAATAGGCATCAAATGTATACATGAGGTGGAAACATAATAGTGCTCGATGTAGATAAACAGACAAAAGACACACACACACACAGATAGATATATAAATATATATTATAAATTAATTGATTTAAAATATGGTTTTTTTCGCTACACAGTTCTAACCATGTTTCAAAAATGGAAGCTAAAAGCCACGAATTTAATTTTGTGATTAAATTAAAGACATTAGTTCCATTTCATCCTCAAGCGAATTTTGAGTAACTTTTAAAATCACTGGGTTTTAAATACACAGCAAAAACAAAATTCATGTTTCAAGGTTACAGATAAATCTATTTTTCTAGACAGAAAATTGGCTGGGTTTTTAATATGTCTACAATTTAATGTATCAGTTATTGCTATATTTATATTACGATTTTTAAAAATTTTATATTTAAATATTTTTTAAGTAAATTTTTTTTTATCTTTACGGCAAAAATAGCTACTTCATTTCTCTAATTTAGTAGATTTTATTGTAATTAAATAAATAAATAAAGTTTACTAAATTAGAGAAATGAAGTAGCTATTTTTGCCGTAAAGATAATAAAAAAAAATTTTACTTAAAAAATATTTAAATATAAAAATTTAAAAAATCGTAATATAAATATACTTGATATAGAAAAATAATTTTACTGACGGTAAGTAACTCGGATACATTTTACTTCTATTAAATGAAATATAGTCTATAAAAACTAATAATGAAAATATTTTAAAGTTGTAATTAAAACTGTAGTTAATTAAAATGAATTCTAACCTAAACTTCTTTTAATTTGTAATTAAATAAATAAATAAAGTCTACTAAATCGGAGAAATGAAAATTTTATTTTAGTAATATTTAAATATAAAATTTTTTAAAAATCGTAATATACTTTAAATATACGGAAAAAAAATGCCGTAAGAATTTTAGCCGTTAACAATATAATTTTAAAAAAATCTAGACGACAGGCTTTAACGGAAGTTAGATTTCATTGAAAAATACATCCCTTCCCACGACCCAAACGTAGCAATAAGTGATACATTAAATTATAGACATATTGAAAACCCAGCCACCCCTGTCTAGAAAAATAGATTTATCTGTAACCTTGGAAACATGAATTTTGTTTTAGCTGTGTCTTTAAAACCCAGTAATTTTAAAAAGTTACCCCAAAATTCGCTTGAGGATGAAATGGAACTAATGTCTTTAATTTAATCACAAAATTAAATTTGGGGCTTTTAGATTCCATTTTTGAAACATGGTTAGAACTGTGTAGCGAAAATACCATATTTTAAATCAATTAATTTATAATATTAATGCTCTGTAAATTTACATTGAGCACTATTTTGTAAAAATAAAAATATCTATAAGAACACCGGATTATATATCTTACAGTTCTTTCTTTTTATTTATATATACATACATACATACATATATATATATATATATATATATATATATATATATATATATATATATATATATATAATTATTTATTTAAAAATATGATTCCATCGCTACGTAAGAGTTCTCATGTTTCAAAACAAGAGCCGAAAACTTCAATATAATTATTTGAATTAAATTGAATTAAAGTACCGAGCTCTGTTCCATCTTCAAGCGACATTTTTTTTTGGGGGGGGGGGGTGGAATAACTAATTTCTGAAATTTACGCGTTTTATAAGCATATTCGTTATAAAAATTAAAATTACTATGTTAACGGCTAGAGGAATTATTTAAAGAAAAGGGGCGTAAGGGTTAATAATTTGTATCAATATCTCAGTTACATTCAAAGACGTCAAGTCAGGGTAAGGTTGGGGTGTCTAAATTTTAAAGCGGAATATCACATCGTCTAGTCTGGTTAAGTGTCTATGGAAATTTGTTTTTTTTATTTTTTTTATTTTTTTATTGTTTTCTGAAAGGGTTTTGTGTATATAAAAAAAATTGTCATAATTCGCTAACATTTGTTTTTTTTGACGACTTCATAAAGGGTTATCTTTTTTTATTGGGTAGGGGATTTAAACTATTTATTTAGACTATGGAGTTTAAAATTTGTATTTATTATTTTGTTTGTTTTTTATGCTAATTATTCAATGCGAAAATTTGATGATGTCAACAAAAAAACCGTTAATTCATGTCTATTGTTTAATAAATTTTTATTGTTTAGAAACTTAATAATGTGTAGTTTTTCATGTAGGCATAAAGGGCATGGGTCATCCCAAGTTTTACAAGTTTTAGTTTTGTTTATAATTTTACATTTTACTTTTGGTGTTTTATTCATTTCCTTCAAATGCCAAAAATATTTAGATAGAGATGTCTGATTTCTTTTATTTATATTGTTGAAGGAGCACTTATGCTGCCTCCATCTGGTTTTAAATGCATTCTTCGTAGACCCAATGTATATCATATTAGTATTAGGACTCTCAATGGATGAGATAGTACATTGGTATACCACAGATTTTACGCGGCATTTATTTTCCAATGGGCAGTTTTCTGGGTTTCTACAATCACATAATTTTTCATTATTTTTGTCTAATTTAAGTGTAGGCTTTTTATTAATACTATTCAGGCATGGGGGTTTATTCAGGATTTTATTATTGTGTTTTTTTTATTATACTTTCTACATTTTCAGTGCAACTGTAACCTAATTTTAGGGTGTTCTTATTAAATATTTTACTAAGTCTACTATTAGTAGAAAAGTGTTTTTCAATTAAAGCTAGGAATTTCTGTCCTAGCTTAATACTAACCATTTGGTTGAACGGAGGGGTATACCAAATGATGCTTTTTTTTTCGCTACACACTTATAACCATGTTTCAAAAATGGAAAGTAAAAACTTTAAATTTAATTTTGTAATTAAATTAAAAACATTAGTTCCATTTCATCTTTAAGCGAATTTTGGAGTAATTTATTTTTTTTAAACATTACGGAGATTTAACTGCAAGCGAAATTCATAATTTACGGTTACCAAGGATACAGAGAAATCCAGTCATGCAGACAAGGGGTGGTAGCGTGTTCATTTTTATTAACTTTTGTCGTATCAGTTATTTGTTACGTTCGAAAAAGGGGTTAAGTTTAGGTACAGGTGGGGATGTATTTTTCAACGAATACTGACATCCATTAAATTTATGTCGTCTGGGGTTTTTTGGGGTTTTTTAAAATTTTATTGTTAAAGGCAAAAATTCTTACGGCATTTTTTCTATTTGTATACTTACAGATTTTTGGGGGGATGTTTAGGTTAGAATACGTTTTATTTAACTACTATTTTAACTACTATGTATTGCTATATGACTGATGATCAGGCTAGAAAATGAGCTCTCTCCCAGAAAGTATAACTAAAGTCCGCTCGACCTAGTTGCAGGTGGACTCTGCGGATGTTAAAAAAATGTGGCTGAGCAGGCGTCTGCTACAGGGATTGGATAGCCACCCTATAAAACAGGCATATTCGGATAATTACAAGAAAAATATATCAATGTTTCCAGATATATATATATGCAGGTAATAGCATATACAAGCAATCACAGTCTTTTTTGGTGAGTCTGATTATTCGTATATTTCTACGTGTGTGTGATTGCTTGTATATGGAATAATGTTTTTATATATATATATATATATATATATATATATATATATATATATATATTGTCTTATATTTTTCTTCTTATTTTTATTTTTTGAACTTTTCCTTCTACTATTTCGTCTTTATATTTATTAATATACGTCCTTATTTTTATTTTATATATATATATATATATATATATATATATATATATATATATATATATTATAATTATTTTAAAAAATATGATCCCTTCGCTACATAACAGTTCACATGTTTCAAAAACGAGAGCCGAAAACCTTCAATATAATTATTAAAATTAAATTGAATTAAAGTATCAAGCCCTGTTTCATCCTTATGAGAAAATTTAGGAATAAACAATCTTGAAATTTACAATCTTTATAGGCATGTTCATTCACAAAATTAATTACCATGGAAACGGCTATGTAGCGAAGGAATTTTTTTTTTAAATAATTATAATTTAAGCTCTACTACTGTATTGAGCGCTGTTTTTTAAAAATAAAAATACTAAAGAACTCAAGATTATTTACCTAACGTGTTCTTTCCTATTTTTCTACATATCTTCATATATACAGGATGACACAAAAAAACGGGAATTTTTGAAGTGCATATTGCCAGACATGAGCAAGTGTCAACACTGCGAGACAGTGACCTTGAGCTAGTAAACATTTCGCCATTTAGAATTCAAGATGAAATCACGGTATCCCAGCTGAGACCTAGGAGCAGTCAATGAGGAATCTCAACAGCAGATTTCAAGAATGCATTCGTACAGAAGGACGCCATCTACAGGACATAATTTAAAAAAAAAATGAAAATTCCATCATTGTTTCTTAAATGGCATGTTTTAAGGTTTCAATTTACTATGAATAAAATATTTTTCTTCCATCACTCTTGGTTTTATTGGATTGTTAAAAAGTATCCCTTTTTGGGGTCGCCCTGTATATATATATATATATATATATATATATATATATATATATATATATATATGTGTGTGTGTGTGTGTGTGTGTGTGTGTGCATGTGCATTATGACGTGAATGTGTTTGTCCTGTCATTTGAGAATTCCTTTGCCTCATTCCCTCCTTATTTGAATTCAGACTTCCATGTATCTAATATGTGTAGCGATCGGAGATACTTTTATCATCAGCTTTCCAACTTCGCTAAGAAGAATAAAATATTTTTTCTCCTTAGTTTCATTTCTGTCTTCTTTTTTGGATTGTACGAATACTTTTTTCACCCATTAAAATGGAAAAATGGCATTTATTTCTAGAATGCTAATTTTTTTTCTATGGATATTTAGTTATTATGTATCTGTGTACAGTTAATTATATAAAAAAAAGTATGTTTAATCATTAGCTGGAAATACAATAAATTTAAAAAATTGTTTGTGTATGAATATTTATTTACTCTAGACAGTTTCCCCTCGGCCACGATGACTTGTGACTTCGTGCTAGCACATCTATCGACAGCCCCCAAGGGTTCCGTCTACCCAATTTCACTCACGAGGCTTGGGTCAACCCATGGGTATGTTTTCTAGGAACTTTCCAAAAGTGCCGCACACTGGGATCGACATTCCATTATCTTCGGATGAAATCAGGAAGTCCCGTACATATATATATATATATATATATATATATATATATATATAAATTTAGAGAGCCAGACAAACCTACCTTGGTAGATTTGTCTGGCACTCTAGGTTTGACTAGGTCTGCTCTACTTTGTATTGAGAACTTTTTTAGTTAGTTGATTACTCGTATCGGGGTTATTTTTCTTTGGGCTTTGGACCTGTATGCTGTACGATTATTTTCGACAAACGTTCATGTTCTTAGCTCTTTCTTTGTTTAAAACCTTTCTTTCCTTCGAAATTGATTTGATCATTAACAAATCAAGAAACCGAAGGTTTTCCGAGACGAGTGTAGTTACCTATAGTTATATATATATATATATATATATATATATATATATAATCCGACCGACAGATTTTTATTATTAGAAATAATATTTTGGATTGGATACCCGTATTTGAATAGACTTTACGTTTATTTTAAACAGTATTTATTTTGTCTCTCGATCTGCGTACTTGAGAAAATTTAATAAAGAAGGTCATATCACCTTAGTTAAGTATTTGTTTTGAGTAGACATGCCTGTAGATAAAATAAATAAATGTTGCATATCCTAAAGAAGCCGAACGATTACATTTTGACACCTGTCCGGATTATAAGAATAAAAGAGACTTTACTGAATTCCTAAGATACCTGGTGTTAGAATCGGGTGGGAGATACTCCCCTTGTTAAGATTATCACCATTCGTAAACGAAAATATTAAATCTTCGAGACTTATCACAAAGACGGTTTGGTCGATGTGGAAACAAAAGCAAACAAAGACATTGCTCAGGATGGGGCATATTCAACAGCTTAAAACTAAAACTCGCCCACTAAACAACAGCAAAGTTATCAATTTGCACATTTCTAACGGTACTCGATTGGCGGCAAGGTCTCATTATTTTACAGTTGAAATGGCTAGATGTAACCATAAGTTCTATGCTAACAGTTTCTTCTCTCGCACATCTTGTGGAACGTAGACTTTATGAATTTAAATGAATGCATTACTAGATTGGCAGATAGGTCTCATCATTTTACAGTTGAAATGGCTAGATGTAACTGTAAGTTCTATGCTAGCAGTTTCTTCCATCGCACTTCTCGCTTGTGGCATTCTTTTCTGGCTTCTTGTTTCCCAGTCAATATTGATCTTCAAAAATTGAAATCCAATGTCAATCGTTATGTTCTGTCTCCTTCATTCCTGTTTTTCTTCTCTCTCTCTCTCTCTCTCTCTCTCTCTCTCTCTAACGCTCACTAACCCCTTGCTTCTTAACGGCTTTATTGCCTTGCCGTTATAGCGGAACACACCTATTCTATAGTTAATAGACTCTCCCGCCTATAATAAGTAGGAGTAGTAAGAGTAACAAGGGGTCGCTCAGTGGGTCAGTCAGGTTGACCGGCTGATTGGTTGAACTCTCTGCCTTCGGGCGGGGAGGAACCCGAACGAGGCTACGCTGAAGGGCGGATTCTCTTTCGGGGAGGTAAACCGACCCTAAAACCGTTTATACGGGTTCAAAGGGCATATTTTTGGCCGAGCCCACGGGCTCGGAGATCCCACGTTAAACCGGCCTTGTGCCACATGATGCCCTCGTCGGGGGGTGGGGACTAAATACCCGCTTAATGGATCAGTCAGTCGATGTCGGACGACCGTTAGTCGGATATTAAAGTATCAGCGACCACAACTAGATTTCTCTGCGTCATTACCTATTATATCAAATTCCTAACGTTTTGTACGTCGAACCTATTTTAGGACCGACTTAGTACAAATACAAGCCTCCACAGTGAAACCACTCCATAACACTTGCTTAGGTTGAAATGATTTTAAAAAATGATTCTTGACACTTTTAAATCACTTTAGATGGTGGATAAACTTAATCCCCCCTCTCTTGCTTAGCTGATACTGTTAAAGGAATATTTATCTTGGAATTCTTGTTATAGCAAGAGTTACCGTATATACATGCAAATAGGTCGCACTTTTTTTTCTCTCTTTTTAACCAAAATTTCACAAAATATTAGGGGTACGACCATGGCGTTCTATACTCCAGACTGAGTCATGGCGCAACTGAGAGCCAGAATGGGAGGCCTATTGAAAAATGTAGGATTTTCAGAAATTTTAGAAGAAAATGATGTCAACCACTTTATGAAATACTTAGAATAACATTTTTATTCACACCTGAGGATAATAGGATGTGTTGAAAGATAAATAAATGAAAATATGTATTTTTGCTATGAACACTGATAATTATTAAACAACACAAAGGGGTAATTATGATTTCTGGTAAAAGATATATTGAATCAGAAATTTATATTATTTACATGTGTCTCTGAATCCTTTATTCAATCTATTCCCTGTGAGTGAATAAAGACTTTGGTTTAAATTTACATTACAGTTACTGGGTTTGACAAACAGAACCCAAGAAGGCTGGAAGACATCAGCCGTAGTGTGTATATAATAATCAATCATCACAGAAATATAGACAAATAAAACAAAATCATTCTAGGAAAGTTTCAAAACTTTTAGAGCTGGTTCTTTTTCTGATCTAGGTGTGCCATGTTTGCAAAAATGTTTCAAAACTATATTTGCAAAAATAGAAGCATGCTTTTTCTCCATGTTGAAAAAATGAAACTCAGAAATAAGCATAAAAATGTTACTAAATGATTTATAGCAAACCTTTTCCTTTATTTTTATGGAACAAAAAAGGATGAAACAAAAAAATAACTATTGACAAGTGTGGTCAGAAGGAACTTTTAGTTTTCCACGGTCAATTAAATTGGTATATTTTCCATACTTTTCATAATAAAAATGGGTTTCACATTCACTGGGTTGATTATCATTTCTTGTAATATATTCAGCTATGTACACAAGAGCCATTTTTATTTCATTGGAAAAAGATGGTTCTAAATTTTCCAGATTGTCAAATATTTCTGAACCTTCCTCACAAAGTTTATAATCACAAGATGTACATTGGTGACCTGGATTAACATCAAATTCATCAATATTTACATTTTGATTTAAAAGTAAAGATGTCTGCTTAATATGCAGCTTTTCAATACATTGTTGAACATTTATAAAATAGGTGCCAATTCTTTTTCTAATGGATCAGTTGAAAATTGCCCAAGTAATACATATTTATGACTTGTAGCTAAAAGGTGTCGACATAGACTAACAATTCCATTGCAAATATGATGTATGGCAGTAGCAGTGTTTTGGGATAATTGTTTTTTACGATTACCTTGATTTAAGAGCCATTTTACCAAATTCAATGATAAAATCAAGTCGGGTGTCATTTGGAGATTTGATTTCAGCTTGTAGAGGATCATTATGTAATTTATCAATTTGAAGGCATTTAACATTTAACATTTTCCACCATATCAAAACCTTGTTTATGAAGAGGGCAGTATCATTCTTACCTGCACTTATTTCAGACTGAGTGAGAAGTGCATTATATGTTTTTTCAGAAAACACTCTGAGGCAAGTAGAAACCCGTTGTCTTTCTATTGGCTTTGGAGCAATGGAAATTTCATTTAAATCTGAAAGTTTAACTAGTCTTCCAGATTCAAAACGACATAACTGTTTAAGATGTGTCCATTTTGCAACTAGACTTACTCCATCATCATCAAAGATTAGTTCTCCTGTTTTTTTTCTGTCAGCCACAAATTGCGAATATTTTTCAACAGATGAACATAATCAAAACGCAAATGTTTATTATCTTCAGTTAACCAAAGTTTTTCAGGAAGTGTAGGATATAATTTTAAAAAAAGCTTGATTTACGCGGTTGCCATCACATATAATAGCCTTTACATCAGCTGGTACAGATGTGATGGCTTGGACTGTTAACTCAATTTGTTCAAATAAAAAGGCGGATGTTAATTTTGAACAGTATTTACATTAGTCGGACTATTGTCCTCATCTTCGTCGCCATATTTGTCACAACGTTTTGGCCGTTGTACGCTCCGGCCTTCTTCAGGTGGTTGGAATTTCGAACTGAACCCTTTATTTCGATCACTGATTTTGAAACTGGAATCAATTTTGTAAGAAAATTTGGACCCCCATTGAGACATATGAACATTATACCAAGTACTGTTTGAGCAAGTACAGATGGATTGTCAACTGATTTACCAAATAGTTGTTTGCCATGATATAGCAACATCTTTTTGATATATACTTCATCATGGAGAATTATGCACCCTTTTTGACTGGTATTAAGAGTATTAAATATAGATAACAAAAAAGATTTTTCATTAAGTTTTGAAACTTTTGACGTCATCCTTCATAATGTTGCTAATGAGGGTAATTGAAAATCATATCTTAATTCATTATACAATGTCCGTGATCTTGCATAGTACCCAAAAGCATGCACAACTATATCTGAGCTGTATTTTATTCCAACCATTTTGGGAGCCATTGCTAAAAATTGTTGACTCAGGATATTATTCTTGTGATCAAAAGCCATAGAATTTAAATATCGGATGATTTCTTCCAGTTTTGACCAAGTATCAACTGTATTTATATGATTTTTGGACAGGCTGCTAATATAACACTTAACTCCATAATGAAAAGTTTCAAAGCGCAAATTGTTATAAATTTTCAACATAAAGAGAGGAATATCATCAATAGATTTTGATAATTGAACAGTTAAAATATTTTCATCCAAAAATGCTACAAATGAACATATAAAGTCTTTTGTTGTTAAGCAGACTTTCTTTCAAATTTGTATAATTTTATCTAATTCTAAAAAAGCATTAAGTTCATCAGCAATTTGATTTCTAACAGTACTGGAGGTTTTTTTTATATTACTTTGAACAGCTGAGGGTGTTGGTATTTGACTACTTGGCACACCTGGCCATACAGATGGTGGATTTTTTGGAAGTATTTTTCCATTAACTTTTATGGTATAAAAATTTGAAGGCCAATGTTGTTTACCTTAAAACTTTATATTAAATTTAAAAACATTCACAAGTAGCCTTTCCTTTAGTTTGGTTATTTTAATACGGTTTAAACTATATAAATAGGAATATATATATTTTTTTACCTTAAAGCAAAACAATTAAAAGTAAAGTAAAAATAATGCATTCTTTTGTCCTTTACCAACAATATCAGAAAAATATTAAAATAAATATGATAAATAAAATGGTATTATTATACTTGTCTTGTAAAATAAATTTTGTAGTCAAAAGGCGTAAAAAAGGAGACCTTTCTAAAAAAAAAAAAATAATTAAAATATTGACATTAACTGCATGTAATAAATTTATTATTGTTATTTTTTTCTTTAATTCTAATAAGTAAAAAAATACTTACAGTTCACGAATTGGTAACTAATGTAGTAAAAATAATCATTTATTCTTTAACTTCGGAAACAAAAGCGCGAAGAAATTCGTTTGTTTTGGTTTTTTTTTTTACTTTTAATGGAAATGTTGGATAAAGTTTTAATAGAGAAATGGTAATGAACCTTTCTCTATTAAAATTTTATTCAAATTTATTATTCAAACTTAAACTTAAATAGAAAAATGTTGACTTATGCTAATTTTTTATCATGGTTAAAAACTTGAGAAAATTAAACTTTAATTTCGTTGACGTTATGTTTTCACTCATACTGACAATGTTTTTTTAGCGATATCAAAAATAAATATCAAATTAAGTAATGAAATTGAATTTATGAAAAGAAAAACATTTTTAATTCATTTTATAATAAAAATAGTTTTCTATACGTCTTTGAAGAAACTAAATTAAATTCTGTTCAAATTTGTTAAACGTTGTTTTGTTTTGCTTCTTAAAATAACACAAATTACTCAAAAAGAATCGCATTTTATCAATAAATAATTCTTTAAGCTTTAATCAAAAATGTTGAACAAACTTTAAGAGGGAAAATGCCAAAAATAAATTAAACTTCAATTTAAAAATGTTAAGGCTTTTTAAACTTAAGTAAATCTTTTTGTGCGAGTAAATTTAAGCACCAAAGTTTACTTTTTACAATTTAGATATACATAATGTATGGACTCAAACTAAAATAATCAAATATACTTACTTCAAATAAATAAGTTAAATGATATTCCAACCAAAGGTAAAATTAAAAGATTCCTTTGAATTTCTCGAGCCAACAACATAAGAGTACACAGTACGCAGCAGTTCGATCAAACTGAAACTAAAACGAACTAATTGTCAACCGGCCTCCAGTCTACCGAGGTAGTGGCGTTACGCAGAGGCCTGTTAATATAGAACGCCATGGCTACGACCTATCCGCTCGACATAAATGTAAAACAACACTTCCTTGTCATCATGATTTCTGAAGAATCCGAAATGATACCTATAAACACTAAAGCCGTGTTTTTTTTTTGAGGGGGGGGTCTCCGTATAGAAACAATTTATCTATATTATATACTGACTCACAGCTTTAAACTTACCTCTAGATAGATTCACATATCCATCACAATAAATAAATAAAATTATAAAATATTCATTAATCCATCAGTCACCGTTTAGTCGGGGCCCCCGCACTAGACTGAAACCCTGAACAGGCATACAAAATTTAAGCAACCACGTGTAGATGTTTATTGACAAAGAAAAAAAATACTCTTACAATTCATTCTGTGATTATATTTATATATATATATTGTCCAAAATACATTGGAAAATATGACTTAAAGAAATGAAATATATTCTTTATGAGATAATTTTCTTTAAAAGTTGTTTCATATAACATTAAAAGGCATTTTTAAGTGTTATTTACAATTAACAATGTACATGAATCTAGTACTCAAAACGTTTGCACTATTTTTCATTGCGCAACGATATAGTTGGTAGCCAAATTTATAGTTTATAATTTTAATTGTTGCAAACTCTAATCATGAGTTATGAAGCAGGTTTTAAATTAAAATAATATGCGGTATGAAGCAGGCTTTAAATTAAAATAATATGCGGTAAATATAAAAATACCGGTACAACAGTTACTTCCTTTTGTTAAACATGATGATTGAGGAAATGTATTTTAACTGCAAAAGTGTATTAATAATTGGGGAGCCAGCTAAAAAAAAGCAAGCTTACGGTTTAGCTGCTGTAAACGAACTGACTGCCGCTTTGGTCGCTGTATCGAATGAAGTCACTAAGCGGCCGTCATGTGACCAACGTGACTTATCTCCATCAAAGGGAGATAGTCACCTTCTGAATCCTTATTGTTCCTTTAAAAAAAAAACAGTCAAACATCTTCTTATGAACTAAGAATTATTAGACATTAGCTATATCGAATCAAAAATTTCTACATGGTACTGAATATACGGTGAAGGTGCACGCATGCGCAGGTGTGTTATTCTTCAAAGAAATTCCTTGCTTTTAAAAGCCTATCCATTTTTGCCCTTTGTATAAAAACATTTTCTGCAAAATTATCCGAATGACGCTAATAATTGAGAAACATTAATTTTGCTTTTTTCGAAGAGAAACTTAGCCTATCTTTATCCGTTTTATAACACCTAATATTTTGCTGCTCGTTTCCAAGAAAGAATAAATAAAATACCAAGGAAATGATTATATTTCTAATCACGTGATTAGACAATGAAGCAACCATATCGTATTGGTTACAATGCAATGAGAGGACAATAGAGTTTAAAAGTGCAATTTGCCAATATAAATAACACGAGAAAGATGAAAGAACGTAATATGGAGTAACATTTATAGAATATAATTTTCAGGAAAATATCAGGCAACGAAAAAATATCAGGCAACGAAAGTTCAAGTCGATTAAACATGCGAAAACAATAAAAACAGAATTTCACTGAAAATGGCCGTTCACTTCCAAATCGATATTAACTTTCCGTTCATTGAACGCAATTACAATTTCACGAATCATCTAAGGTGTGAATATTTTCTTATTGATTCATAATTTTATTTTCGACTCTGCCTTTTGATTATTTTTACCTTTTAATATTATTTGTCAATTGATCACCATTTAGGTCATTTCTTTTGGCTTGCATACATTGGAGATTTTGTATGTAGTTTTCTGCCGAAATTGCAGCCAATTTAATCAACAATTTAATCAACAAGTAAAAAATGTAGAATTATTTTTATTTCTTAATCTTTGTACATATATATGAAGACTTAATCAAAATATATCAATTTCCAAATATCGTATCACAGATATCTAATTCTCTTATGGATGCACGCTGCTAAATATGCACAAGCCATAGTTTAGCGGTGTGCAAGATAGTTCGACGATTAATTGTCGCGAGTTCGCTGATTTCTACTTGTGACATTAATATTAACCTCGCGATAAATATCTGGCGTATATTGACGTAATGACGTATTACACAGGAAACAGAACCAACGTTCTGGGTATGCACGATAAATTACATCCGGTATCAAGGTCTCTAATCAATTGGTTTTGAGGAGCGTGGAACCGCTCTTAATTGCTTTTGTGCACCCTGGCCCGGGGAAATAGCACCTGCTACAATCCCAGCTGTAGGCAAATAGTTAACCTCCAAATTGGGATTAAAACCCAATGAAAGAATAAAAATAGTTTTATAGTAAAAATACCAACAATACATTTTTGGAAAAAAAATATTACCAGCAATGGATTTTTGAAAAAACAAATATTACAACAATACATTTGACTCTCGACAAAACATACTTTACAAACTGATTTCTTACAAAGAATATATCCTATTCATATGAATATATCCCAAAAATCTTGTCAGCATTAAATAACCCAATATTGGTATACCGTAAAACAAAATAAACTTAATAAACCTAAACTGATCCAGTGAACCGAGATCGAATCCCAGCTAAGGCAATTTATATTTATTCAGCAACAATTCCTTTCGGAAATATAAGAATCCATTCTGACCAACCAGTAGATATCTGGGCAAAATGTCTCATCACTGTCATGCCAAGATTTAAGAAATCAAGGCAATAAAAGAAGAGTCTAATTGATTGAGTATAAGGGCAAATTCCCTTCCCCATAAATAATTTATCTGCCTAGGCATTAAAAGCTTAATTCCCTTAGATTAAACGGTGACTGACGTCAATAAAAACGAAAACAAAAATAATAACTGTTTTTAGTTCTTCAATGTATTACAGTGATATAAATATATCTGTAATATATTGTTTATGTATTTCTTACAACTGATATGCATATAGCGTAGCGGATATCGACACGGAATGTGACAATGGGAGATGCATTTCGAATTACAAGCGAGGGCATCGCTTTCGCACAATTACCTTTTGGAAAGATATAAATCCACATTTTTCCATCCAGATGGGGTATCTAGCTTTGGTTTAGAGATCGTCTAGAAGAAGGACAAATCTGAATTCAAATTAGATAGATAGATGTGAACAGACTCTGATAGATAGATAGATCTGAACAAACTGAGATAGAGAGATGTGAACAGACTCTGATAGATAGATAGATAGATAGATAGATAGATAGATAGATAGATAGATAGATCTGAACAGACTGAGATAGAGAGATGTGAACAGACTCTGATAGGTTTGAACAGACTGAGATAGATATATCTGAAAAGAATGAGATACATAGATATGAATAGAGTAACATATATAGAGAGATAAAACAGAGGATGTCTGTCTATCTGTCTGTCTGTGTGATACCTTTTCACTCGAGATCCAAACTTGGCACATACATTGTACAATGTAAGAAACGGGTTCTCAGCGTAAAAAATGGATACTTTTAAAAAAATCTGTAATCGATAAAGCCGATCAAAAATTGATAAATTCAATATTTTCCTCCGATTTCGTTCAAACTCTGTACGTGAGTTACTTGCATCGTGACTTGCTCAACGATATCTCATTTCTAAGTCTACGCCACTGCGTTTCGCGAAAAACCGCGAAAAACGAAAAACAGATTCCAACACAATCGATTTTAATACAGATTTTAAACTAAAACTCCCTCAATTTACAAGCAATCTAATACAAACTTCACTCAGTTGTAACCAACAATAAGTTGATTAAGTCGTCTAACAGTCATTTAACTTGATAATTGAGTCTACCCATATAGTGAAAAGCCGTGTAAATAGCGAAAGCTGGCGATTTTTACTGGTTTCTTTCATATTTTTCATTGATCTTTCAACCAATTTTCTTCAAACTTAGCAGTTGCTTTATAAATGTGTCCTCTTTTACATCTCTGGTAGCACACTGTCAAACTGAATTTCAAAAACTCCAAAAAGTTGCCTGTTTTACTCCTTCATGTCCTCGGCTAACTTCGATTTAATAAATAGACTACTTCTCTTATATCAGTAACTGCATTAATTCAAAATGTTTTTAATGAAACTAATTGAAGATAGACTCAGTTACATCTAAACATGATGCTGTTTTTGCTCCATTCTAACTGAATTTTCTGATTGACCAGTTAGGTATGGTTGCTATATATATATCTATAAAACAGATCTGTGTGTCTCTGTGTGTGTTTATGTTATTTATTCACGTCAACATTTCGTGACCAATTTCGATAAAATTGTACACATCTATTGCAAATTTAGTAACCTATATTAAGACGAAATTTTCAATCTCCAGGCCTCCGGGTTTGGCAGAAAAAAAATTAATAAAATTGAAGGTGGGTATTTAAAAAAAACCAGGCAAAGTTACACGCGAACAAATGTTTTGTTGGATGAGCTGGTGTTCTTTGCATTTAATGCAAAACATAGGTCATGTTACGAGGTTTATGTAGGAACCGGCAATCAAACACAAGCACATGTGATTTGATTATAGTGGTGAAAGCTTTGTGTAGAACCAGCCACGCTGAATACAGAATACGAGCCACAAGGTCCCCAAACTCAAATTTTGAATTCAGAGTTGACCACTCTTAGACCAGTTGCTGTCCAGTCTGTCCTGCTATTTACCCATAGATGGAGGGAGAAGAAGAGGATTCATACCTTTCCAAGGGTATAAGCACGCAAGTGAATGTAATAGATTCCGATGGAATGGAATTGGAACTCGGCTCACCGATTCCAAATCCAAGCCGCTATCCATTACTCTACCGTCCGTATATATATACCCAAGTACATAATTGGTATATACGGAATGAATTCCAATAACCAACAATTACTATTCTTAAAAGAGTGCTCAATACAAAGTAGAGCAGATATAATTATTATTTAAAAAAAAACAAACTTATAACATAAATATGTTATAAAATCACTACAAAAATAACCATTTTGTTTCAACACCCTCGGTGTCTTATCAAGTGATGATGTTGAAGATAAAATAAATGGTTTTAAATGTTTCAGATTAATTAACGATCCTATACTAGGGGGAAACATTTTTACAAAAGCTAGAATAACCAATCAAAAACCAAGTATAGAAAGATTCAAAAGCTTGACAACGAAATCATGTTATAATAGCTATTCAGATCTTTAAAATACGGGTTATATTAAAAAGAATTTATACTAACCAATAATTATAAAATTATATGATAAAATTTAATTGTGTGTGTGTATAGGTGTTGGTTTCCTCGTTTCCCTTTTTCATAAAGGGCTGTGGAGATGTTCCTGTCTCGTCGTTTTTTTGTGTGTGTGTATATATATCTGAATATGTCTGGGTGCTTATGTATTATAATCTGATTTTGTTTTTGTTGTTTTGCGCGTGAGTTTAAGACCACATTCACACACTTTAGAATAAAAAATATATATATACATGTATTGTCAAATGACCGGATATTGTAGCGTCTTGTCGAACGTAATTTCAACGAAAAAATAAATTGAATAACATATGTATTTTTTCTTTTCTCAATAATTTTATAGTTTTTAAACTTAATAGTGATTAAATTTGGATTTTAAAATTGGCAGTTTTCAATTTTAATATTAAAAAATAATTATATATATATATATATATATATATATATATATATATATATTACTACTGTGCCTTCTCATATATATATATTATATATATATATATATATATATATATATATATATATATATATATATAAAAAGCAGATGTGTCTGCAGTAATTCTCTAAGCAAAATGCATGAATCAAGCTGCATGTTGTCTACTGTGTTGCCTTGACAAAACTTTCACTCTGACATCGTGTTGTGATACTCAAAGGAGAGGAAAGTGAATGATTGATCACTTGAATAAGCCATTGTACAAATATCGAACCGAGCTATCTAAGCCGAAGCTCAATAGCAGAAAATTGCATAAACATCAGACTGAATAATAAATGCATAAGACAATTTCGCTCATTTTCATATTTCTTTAAAAGATGCAAGCGCTCAGCTGCCTAACATGTATATCATTTTGTCTCGTTAATGGAGATTTCGTTGTTATATTGATTTGGCCGAAATCTATCTATCTATCTATCTATCTATCTATCTATCTATCTATCTATCTATGAATCCCTGCCTGTTCAAAATCTATCTATCTATCTATCTATCTATCTATCTATGAATCTCTGCCTGTTCAAAATCTATCTATCTATCGATCTATCTATGAATCCCTGCCTGTTCAAAATCTATCTATCTATCTATCTATCTATGAATCCCTGTCTGTTCAAAATCTATCTATCTATCTATGAATCCCTGCCTGTTCAAAATCTATCTATCTATCTATCTATCTATCTATGAATCTCTGCCTGTTCAAAATCTATCTATCTATCGATCTATCTATGAATCCCTGCCTGTTCAAAATCTATCTATCTATCTATCTATCTATGAATCCCTGTCTGTTCAAAATCTATCTATCTATCTATGAATCCCTGCCTGTTCAAAATCTATCTATCTATCTATCTATCTATCTATCTATCTATCTATGAATCCCTGTCTGTTCAATATCTATCTATCTATCTATCTATCTATCTATCTATCTATCATCTATCTGTGAATCCCTGTCTCTTCAATATCTATCTATCTATCTATCTATCTATCTATCTATCTATCTATCTATCTATCTTCAGCCGGGTTTCGATCTTAGCTAGAGGCAACCGGACGTCTAGCCACACTGATGAGTGGTGATACAACGAAACAGTCAGTCTGTGGATGACAATAGATGTGCTCCTGACAAATTTATTTCGGTTGAGCTCTGTGGGGAGGAAGTGTGGGTTTGTAAACAGTGACTATTACGGCTAATAATGCATGACTCTTCGGTAAAGCGAATCGAGTCCTCTCAGTCACTGTGTGTTTATCTAAAAATAAATACGCTTAAATTCACCTTCATCCCTGCCGTGCGCCAACGGCTTAGTGCTAAAATCCCCCGACTGATGCCAATTCATACGGGTTTCGATCCTAACTAGAGGCAACCGGACGTCTAGCCACACTGATACACCGAAACAATCTGTATATATGAGTGTGTGTGTGTGTGTGTGGTGTGTTTTCATTCAACAAATGGGGGAGTTAATCGAGCCAGTTCTTAGAAGCGAACAGACAACCCGCACATATAATTTGGTTATAGCGGTGAAGACCGACGAAGCGATTATGGTGAACTGGTTGACTTACCTTAGCAGAAGTTCTCAAACGAACCTCACCTGGTTTGGGATGTGCGGGTGGTGTAATGGATATCGACTCGGATTAAGAAATCGGAAACCCGAGTATGAAATTAAGTCTGATTCGTTACATTCGCTTTAGCGCAAGTACATTTAGAAAAGGTATCAATCCATATCTTCATCTCCTCCTATCTATGGGTTAAATAGTCGGAACGAGTGGGCTCTTTACTCAAAGTTGGAAAGCAATCTACGAGAAAAACATCTCTGAATACATACATTGATATATATATATATATATATATATATATATATATATATATATAATGAAAAACAGACCACTTTAAAGGTACCATTACAATAATTTATTTCACCAAAATCCTTTTTAAAGGACTCCGGATCATCAGGTAACAATTCCAACAACGAACTGAAAGGAAAAATAGGATTAGAAATTGATGGGTAGTGTAATTTTTGTAATTTAACAGGGGGGTGAGAGTGGTAGGTAAAGAGACAATGTAGAGTATAGGGAGGGGTTAATTTCATATCTCTCTTAAGCATGCTTTATATTGGGGTAGGAGGCGTGACAGAAGCATGACTTATTTAGATGGTTAACTTAACGGAAATGATATGTAGGAATGGGAGGGGAGAAAAGGAAAAAAGAGAGGAGACAGACGACAGTAATACCGATATATCCAAATGAGTGTTACGGCAAAGAGAGAGGGGGAGAGGAAAGTGAATCGAAAGACGCTGTAGTTTTATTTTAACAAAATTATGTAAAAGATAGAATGATGAATGTTATCAATTTAAATATTTAATTTTTTAAGTAAATAGTTTAGGGACTTAATATAAGTTAACTACTATTTTTATTAGCATATTTATTGAGAACATATTAAAGAAATATTTAAAATTATAATAGTTTATTTACCCGACCAATTGTATTTCCATAATATAGTAAGAAAATTACGGTAACAATAACTTCTATATTATTTTTACTTTTAATCTAATTTATGAATGCAATTTTTATTTATTATTATATGGGTAAACTTAATTAAGGTTTAGGTTTCATTATTTAATAATATTTGAGGGTAATATTAAAGATTTTGTTTTCTTCTTATATGTATCTCACATATTCATGCAAATCCATATATACATACGTTTATTAACATGTGCAAACACACATAGACACACGTGTAACAATATACACAAATGTTCATCCATCTTCATACATAAATTATATATACATACATTTCTCAACTTATATATATATATATATATATAAGTTGCGATAGGTAAATTGTCACCATTTTATATTTTAATTTCGCGCATGCGCGTTGTTGTTTTTGACTTTATCGACTGCATAGTACAAAGACCACCATGATGCAATTCATTCCGCTAAAAATTTGGAAACGGCATGCTGTACTGCTTGGCATTCGTACCGGAAGCTGCAATACGAACGTTTCAGAGTTTGTGGGGGGGGGTCAATCTGAGAGAGTGCAGGAGATTTAGAAACAGTTGGTTGAGTATAATAGTGATTACGAAAGTACGGCAGGTCGGAAAACTCGCTCTGATCGTTCTGATAAGAAATGAACTCCCGAATTTGTTGGTGATTGTCTCAGGCTCAACACGGTGGCCTACATCAAATCTCTTGAGAAGGTAGTGAAGCCCTGTGCCAAAAAGATGGCTGCTGGAAGACCGTATATCTGGCAACAGGAGTCTTCACCATCCCACAAATGCAGGATATATATATTATGAATTAATTGATTTAAAATGTGTTTTTTTTCGCTACATAGGTCTAACCATGTTTCAAATATGGAAGCTAAAAGCTTCGAATTTAATTTTATAATTAAATTAAAGGCATTGGTTCCATTTCATCCTCAAGCGAATTTTGAAGACTATATTTTATATCAATTAATTTATAATATTAATGCACTTTAAATTTACATTTTGTAAAAATAAAAATATCTATAAGAACACCGGGTTATATATCTTACTGTTCTTTTCTTTATATATATATATATATATATATATATATATATATATATATGCGGTGCAGTTCAATTTTTATTACAATGGAATCATTCATGCAAAAAGGTGAAGGGATTTAACCATTTTATATCATTAACTTTACTAATCTACTTTTTTTTTATGAATGATTCATTGTAATATATATATATATATATATATATATATATATATATATATATATTATATATATATATTATATGCACACACACAATGAAACATCGGTTGTCAAACGGCTCCCTTTTGATCAAATCGGTGGTCTAACAAAATTTCGAACTAAAAATTACCCATTTGTCCTACCATAACTCGGTTGCCGAACAAGACCACAACACCACGTGGCCAGCACGTGATCACTGAGTTACTGAGCATTGTGGTGTCATTGGCGCCTGTCTTGCCTCAGCCCGCACTAGGAATACACACGCTAAGAACTGCTTTTTTCAGTATGCCTTGTCTTGTTTATTAATTCTTCTATTTTGTTTTATAGTATTCCATAAGCCAGAGTGCAATCTAAGAAAGCTAGTAAAAGTGGAATGGCGGAAAGAAAAAAGTAGTGAGAACAACAATAGAAGTGAAGAAAGATTATACAAAAGCATAAGAATGGCGTTCATGTTTCACATCTGGCTTTACAGTATGGCTTAACAAAGTCATCGATTTGTACGATCCTTAAGAAAAAAGAAACAATAAAAGAAGCTAAGGTTGCCAAAGGAGTGACTGTGATCACCAAGCAAAGATCTCAGACATTAGAAGTGGAGAAGTTGCTATTGACTTGGATCAACGAAATGTTGTTGGTCGACGACAGTATTTCGGAAACAATAATTTGTGAGAAAGCGAATCATTTGCATCAGGTTTTACTCGAGAAAAGTTCTGGGAATAATGTGTTTAAGGCTAATCGAGGTTGGTTTGAAAAGTTTAAGCTAGGTAGCATATACAGTGTGGTTCTTCAGGGAGAGGTTGCAAGTGCTAACGAAAAAGATGCAGAATAGTTTGTGAAAGAGTTTGGTGCGTATGTAAATGCTGAGGGTTTTATTCCTCAGCAAATGTTTAATTGTAATGAAACTGGACTGTTTTGGAACAAAATGCCTAAAAGAACATAGATAACCCAGGAGGAAAAAGGCTTTGCCTGGACACAAGCCCATGAAGGACAGGCTAACTCTTTTGATTTGTGGCAATGCTAGCAGTGATTTTCAGGAGATGATAATGTTCGTGTATCATTCGGAGAACCCCCGTATGTTTAAGAAAAACAACGTTATGAAAAGAGATTGCCCGTCATGTGGAGGGCTAACAGTAGGACCTGGATGACAACAGTTTTTCCTGGAATCGATCCATGAAGCTTTCGCTCCTAGTGTGGGGGATTACCTTCATATAAATAGCTTGTCAGTGAAGTGCCTGCTGTTGTTGGACAATGCGCCTGTTCAACCCCAGACATGGCGGCTGAGTTACTGAAAGAGTTCAACTTCATCACCGCGACTTTTCTGCCTCCTAATACGACTCCACTGATTCAGTTAATGGACCAACAGGTCATTTCTAACTTTAAGAAGGTGCTTTGAAGTTACTTTTGACACGGAGTTAACTGTCCGTTACTTTTGGAAGAGCCACTTTAATATCCTGAATTGCTTAAACATTGACAACGCCTGGCAGAAACTGACTCACAGGACCTTGAACTCAGCCTGGAAGAACCTGACCTGACAATGTTGCAGAGAGAGATTTCGAGGGATTTGAAACACAGCTTACTGGAGTTACAATGACATCATCTCTCTTGGTAAAGGCATGGGCTTGGAAGTCAACGATAATGATGCCAAAAAGCTGTTGGAGGAACACATCACTGAGTTATCTACTGACGAACTCAAACTCTTTTAGAAGAAGCAGTAGAACGAGATGCTTGAGGAGATATCTTTGGAGGAACAGAAAGAAGGAGGAATATGCCTAGTACTCTTATTAAAGAAATGTGCGCAAAATGAGGTGAAGTGAAAAAATTTTGTTGAAATATATCATCCAGTCAGGAACCTTTTCGATGAAAGTGCTAATATCTCACTTGTGTAACACTGTAACACTGTGAAACAGACAAAAGCAAGTTTATATAGAAAGGTTTTAGTGAAAATCAGCCCAGTGTGTGCCATACAAAATCTGCTAGCAAAAACAGAAAATCCGGAAAATGGCGGCCTCCCCTTCCAAACAATAACATTCCTTCCCTCACACGTCACCCCACCCTTCACTTGTGCTACGAAGCCTCCTCAACACAGATAAGGATGAATAAAATTGTCTTTCTTATTTATATGCAGCTTTATTTTTTAGTCAGTTGTGTTTATCTTTTATGAAATCTAATGACTTTCATTGTTTTTTGTATGAACTTTTACACTAAATTCTGTTGTAAAAGTTTGAATAAGCAATCATCCGGGGTCCAGGAACGGATTAATCCATTTTACATTGATTCCTATAGGAAAATTGTTTCAGTTTTCGAACCTTTTGGTTAACGAACAGTCTTCAGAAACGAATTAAATTCTAAAACCGAGGTACCACTGTCTATTAAAAAAATATACTTAATACCCTACGTTGATTGCACAACTTGCAGTTTCATGCTTCACCTGAAGATTACGTCTAATACTGACGATAGTTAAATATGCAACCTTTTCGCTGCATATTTTAAAAATTATTTTAACACACTTTTTGCAATTTATAAGATAAATTTGTAATTCTGGAGAATTGTCACTGAACGATATTTCAGGGCCATGTCTGGTTTGTTATGATTCGAATATGTAGAGTCTTATATAGACTACAAACATATATTCAGCGGTTATTTCTCATTTGGTTTAGCATTTACTGCGGCATTGACAGTAGCTATTTTAATAAAAAAATAATTCACTTATTTGCTAAACTATAAAAACACTATTGGTAAGAACAGTAGAATAGGTTGCTTGACCGATACATATTTATATATATTATATTCTTTTTAAAAACTCTTCGTTTGCTGATATTAATCTTACTTCCTTTCAACGTTGCGAAAACGTTATTCATTCAGGGAAACGGTTTCTTTTAGGAGTATAGATTAGTAATATCTGAAATTGGTGTTTTTGATTAGGGAAATGTCAATAACAATTTGGTATCAATTTTTTACGAGTACTGAATCATCTAAAAATGGAAACTGACATTTCTCAAATAATGACCATCTTTTCTGCAAACGTATCCAATAAATGGAGATAGGAAAATAAAGAAAATTGAAACAGTTGACTTTATATATATATATATATATATATATATATATATATATATATATATATAGAGAGAGAGAGAGAGAGAGAGAGAGAGAGATAGATAGATAGATAGATAGATAGATAGATATTACTTTAAAAGTTATTTTAATGAGTACTCATATTTGAATAAATGATCCGTTTATCTATGAAACAGTATATTTATTTATTTATTCCGGCCTGAATATTCAGGAAATCATATTAAAGAAAAACAAGCTCCCTCCAGGAGGGAGAACTGTCGTTAGATTCGACGTGCTTTGACCGACTCAGCAACGAAGAACTTTACACACACACACACACACACACACACACACACATATATATATATATATATATATATATATATATATATATATATATATATATATATATATATATATATATATATATATTGTTTGTACTACATATCATGTAAAGGCTTACAGTCATATCAATCACGTTGAAAAACCGGTTTCCGTTGATCACGCAACATCGATCCTGGTCAGTACACAAGATGGGTGACCATTTGGTAATACTAGGCGCTGTAAGCTTGTATATGCGGGTACTGTGATTGATAACAGTTCAGAAGTTGGACAGTCGAGTTCCAATCCCAGTAGAGTTCATTATATTCACTTACGCGTAAACATCCTTACGAAAAATATGAATCCACTTCTCCCCCGACCTATGGATTAATTAGTAGAATTTTTATCAATAAATCTTTATTATCTGCAAAAAAAATTATTACCATCGAAAAATATTTTCTTGCTTCAAAATAATCGGCAAAAGGTTGATAAGTCGTAAAAAACAAATCATTCAAAGGAGATCTAAGGTATTTATCTTTCATTATTTTCTCTCATCTGTCAATGGTTCCAATGACAACACTGTTTACAATCTAAATAACAAATACATGAAATTTCAATATGTTATATATTATATATAGGTACCTCAAGGGATTCGCTAAAAGCTGAACATACATAATGAAACAATGCTCCAAACATGATAAAAACAACGTCTTATTGTCAAAATCTTTACGTTATTATTAAGAAGAAAGGCGAACGGATTTTGTATGTAAAAAATATTTTCTTAATTCTTTTTAGAACCTTCAAAATGTTGGTATAAACTCTTCACTGACGTCAAAGGGGGGACTATAAAATAGTATGGAACATTTTAACGTCTTTTTGAGATGAAAAATACATTGATTTAGATATTCTTGCATAAATCAGACAATTGTTGTTTTATTGTTTTTATAAAATTTTGGTAAAAGTATCTTCTTTTACTTTTGTTACAGCATACTTATTTAATTTTATGAAATTTCAAAAAATTCTTTTTGCTTCATTTAATGTTTATATTAGTTATAAGGACAAACGCTCGGAGAATTTAAATCGACAAATATTTTTGGTTAAACAGGAACCCAAGTTAAAGAAAAAGTCTATTCTGAATTGTAAAATAAAAAAAAGCAAAAAACTAAAAGATTAATTAATTAGACATGTTTTTATTTGCTTTTATGAATAAAATATATTCTGGATGGAATTTTCTTTAAAAAAAATTATCAATGAATAATTAATTTTTACAAGAATTGTTTATTCGTTTCTTTTTACAAGTTTAATTAGAATAATTTATAAACTTTTAAATCTTTAAAACTGGGTATTAATTTGTAGTGGTCAACCTATATTATTATTAAATAAAAGACCATATTTACTAATCATAGATGGAATAGTGTTACTATCCTTGAATATTTTAACAAACAATTTGAATTTATGTGTGTGTGTGTGTGTGTGTGCGCGCATGTGTGTGTGTGAACGTGTTGATTTTTGTATATACGAACATCCATACGTAACATAATCAGAAAATAAGTATAATAATTATAGAGAATTTAACATTAATTCGTAATTTTCTAACATTTCCTCAACAATCGTCTTCGTAGGCTAAAGTAAATAAAATTCAATTAAATAGTATATTGCTTAATGTATTTTAAACTATTAAGATTACTGGGTAGTTAAAAAAAAAACTCTATAAAAATGCCTTTTATGTTGTATTCGTGATATAATTCTGCGATAATTATTTCTTTTTACATAAATCTGGTCAACACCAGATTAACGTTAGAGGTCTCAACATCTCATTAAAACACCCAGTTCCGGGTTAAAAATGCTTTCTCTGCAATATTTTAAAAGTAATATTAATTCAGATTAATTAAACTTTAAGTCAGTGAATCTTCCGTAAATCAAGTTTCAGAAAACTATATATAATTTTCAAAGAATTATTAATAAAGAGAATTATGTTGTGTTGACAGATTTATCAATATGGACGATTTCTGCGATTTTACTAATAGAAAGGAAATCATTCCAATCAATTTAAATTCGGTTTGTAATAGAGAAAATCAATTTAAATATTAGAAATATTAACTTTAATCTATTAGCTTGGAAATAAAACTAAAATAAAACATTTTTTCATTTTTAAAATGCATTTTAAACTTTAAAATTCGCCTTATTTTAAAGCTAGCCAGTTTTTTGATGTTCATCCTGTACAAGGTCTAAGAGCCATACGAGTTACAGAGTAAGACGCTCCACCCCAAGCAAGATAATAATGCTGCCAATATGCAAGTGGCCACCGGAAGTGAAAGGATTATAAACCGGGCCATGAGTAGACCTATCTCTTTCGATTAAGAAACAAAACAGAAAAAATTTAAAGGAAAGGAAAATGAATAGATCAGACCATAGAATATTGATCAGTAGGAAGTTACAGGGTTACCTTAAGAATTAACTTAAGAAAATCTCTTTAGACGAGAACTTTCCGCTATCACTTTCCTCTTTTCTTTTACAGAGATTGAAAGTTTACTCTTCCAAATGTTCATATAAAGAATTTGACAAATACCATTTTTCTTTTTCCCGATTCCGTTCCCCTAGATTCCATTGCACCACAACATTTTCGAAATTCGCAGGAACGAGGCGAGAGCAGACATATAGGAAAAGAAATGTTTCGAGAAATTTGCGTTCAAAGATTTTGATTTTTATTCTTCACACCCAAACACATTCTGACAGAAAATAGAATTTCTGATACGCAGAAAGAACAGAATATATAAAGAAATGCGTAAAACTACCCACCCTACCCAACGTTAGGAACAGAAAATTTACGTGTATCCACAGGGAAACGTTTGCTCAGTGAGCACAAACTAAATAACTTTTAAAAGATGCTATTTTCATTGATACAAATTTGAAACGGAGATAAAAAGTATATATATATATGTATATATATATATATATATATATATATATATTGTGTATTTAGGCAGCAATCCTTCATTTATACATGTTTCATCACAAGGTACTACGATTAAGCTTTATATTTAATTTTTCTTGTGTTCGAAAAGCGTTTTCATTTTGGACACAGAATGTGTAGAAACCGTTCAAATGTTCTGTAATTCCAAGTGTTTTTGGCTATAATTTTAGCCATTATGAAGGATGATTTTTTTTTCAATTTAAATTGGTGTATACGTTGTGTGTATGTTTTTAGTATTATAGAGATGTTTTATTTTCCGAACACAGAACATTGTGGCCGTGTTCGTAGTTAATGTCATTAAGTATTGGCTTTTTATCTTTTTTTATTAAGGCTTCCATTATTTTTAATCTTTTTTTTACATGTGAATAAGGCTATGTTTACTAGACTCCATCTAAAATATACTAGTAGAAAATACAAACATAATAACCTCATTCACATATGTGTATGTGTGTGTGTGTGTGTGTTTGTGTGTTTATTTGGCCAGCAAACACTCTTTTATACATATTCATTAAACTTGACTTACAAGGCACTGTGATCAGGATTTTCATTAAATATTACTTGCATTCGTACAAGTATTTTCTTTTCAGGACATAAAGTGCGTAAGAACTGTCTAAATAATACGCGGATCCAAGTATTTTCGGCTATTCTATTAGCCATTATCAAGGATTGTTTTAACTGAATATGGAGATTATATACATACATACATATATATATATATATATATATATATATATATATATATATATATATATAGCAAAGGTAAGAAATCCGTTGTTATATAATTCAAGTGGAACCTAGTAATATAAAATATTAAAACTGATCCACAAAAGAGCTCAATGTATTTATTATTACAAGCAATACAATGAATTAGTGTTAAAATGTCGACATAAAAACAAATTCAAATTTCCATAATATAGGTTTAACTTAATTAGCTACTATATTTCCATAACATTCACTCCCCTCTATCTCTTCAAATGTCGAATGTGAAACTAATTCAAATTTCTAGTCTATTTTCCCCTTCTATAATATCTTTACACTATATTGATTATATTTTGTAAAATTTCCCCTACTCTAACATTTCCACAACTGTCTTTCTATTAACCCTTTACATTCTTTTATCTGTATATTGTTTTATTCCTCTTTTAATTTTAATTCTTCATATAACCCTAAATTAATGCCATAAGATTAATATTCGGATTTAATTTTATAAAATTTATTCCCTTTAGGACAAATACCCTCCCCTGTCTTTTGCCTTTCGTCTGACTGAAATATTGAAATGATTTATTTATTTATTTTATTTTATTTGTTTATTTATTCATTTATTTTTTTCACAGTTAAATCTCTATTTCTGACACGAACTCAGTCCACAACGGAGTTGATAAGACAGGCGACCGATATCTTCGTCTGCTGAAATAAGCTGTTTTCCATATGACGTGATTTTGGATTTTATTTTATTAATTATATATATATATATATATATATATATATATATATATATATATATATATATATGAGTCAACACCCAATTAAATTAAACTATAAACACAACCACAATGTGCTCACCGTGTGTTTAAATAAATACGCTTCGCCCATCGCCATAGATGCACATATAGTAGAATCTACACATTCCCTTAATTTAAAAAGCATTCTTGATAATGGTTAATAGAATAGCTCGCCCGGATACATAAAACATTTTTTCATAAAATAAAACACTGATAAAAATACAAGAAAAACTGAATAAAATCTTCATCGCATTACCTTTTTTTAAAATCAAATTTACCTTGAGCAAGGCAGTAAAGCCACGAAGACAAAAATGGTTACAGAACATAAAAGAATTAGAAAACATTACTAAGGAAGAAAAACAATAAAAGAGTAATCAGGAAGAGAGTAGATAACGATTAACATTGCATTAAATATTTTTGCAGATCACAGAGAATTCCACAAGCAAGAAGTGCGAAAAACGGAACTATCAGTAGAGAACTTACGGTTACATCTAACAAATTCAACGATAAATTGATGGGACTTTGCCGCCAATTTAGTACTGTGCTTAAATTTCAAAATATATAAAACAAAAACAAAAAAAGAGGAGGGAAACATTTTTACGCTGGTGGGAAAATGACTGAAGCCGAGACACCAGATCAGGACTAATAATGTTGCTGATTCTACTTTGTAGTTTATCACTGATCTCCAGTTGCGTTGATCTATCCACTACTCTTCTCCTCATCCTTTCTACTATCACTCCTATCTGACCATGCTCCAAATTTTCTGTAACCCCTTGCGTCCTAGTGGCTTCCCGCCTTGCTTGGAGTGAAACACTTAAAAAAAAATTTAAAAAAATAAGCAGTAGGAGCATCGCACCATATGTGACAGCATGGAGGAATGGTAGACACACACGCGCACACACGCACAGACACACACAAACACACACACACACACATATATATATGTATGTGTGTGTGTGTGTGTGTGTGCAATCTGGAAAAATAGTTTGTCTAGAAGAATACAGTGAACCGACTTCCTTACCAGCTGAAGTAGCAAAGAATTTAATGTATCCTTTTCGCTTCATGTCCGCCGAGAGTGTTAACTTGAGAAGTTGAAGAGAGTCATTCTCTTGGAGGTTAGCATCAGCCATATTGATGGAAGACAGAATGGGGTCTCTCAGAGGGCTAACAAAGAGCAGTTTAGTTTTAGAGCCGTTAAAATTAACACGGTATTCTTTGCTCCTGTTATTAACAGGCCGAAGGTCGTTTATGAATTCAGCTGCCATTTTTCCTTATCAAACTGATCAGACTTAGTATAGAGTCAGAAGTAATTGGTTGTGTCATCAGCATAGATACCAAGTAGAAGGCGTAATGGAAAAACAAGGTGGGAGCCTGGGGGAAAACTACATTAATACAAAAGGATCTAGAAGAGTGGTCGTTTAGGTCAACATCCATTTCACTATTTGATAAAAAAATGAATTTGCTCAAAATTTCTTCCGGAGACACCATAATTTTTCAACTTGTGAGGAAGGCTAGTATGCTAAACTCTGTCGAAAGCTTTCGAATGTCGTCTTTAATGAAACTTGTATAAAAGATGGATTGCTGCCCCAAAACACAATTATATATGTATATTGTGTGTAGGTATAGGGATTTTCTTTTTACTTTCAGAACACGGTCAGCACGTTATGGCCATATTCATAATTGACATTATTGAGAGTTGGTTTCTTTTTTATTAATAATGCTTCCATTATTTTTAAATGCAAATAGAAAATACGGCCATAATAGATTCATCCAAATGCATAAACGTTAAAGATATTTGAACAGCCTGAATATGTTTCAGTTTGCCAAGATTAAGCGTACAGGTAACATAGTTTCATTAGTGTAAATGATTGCATACATAGACCAATACGGGCACAGGTTTAATAATATGAGGTATAGTTGCAGTATCTTTAATCCTTACGACCATATCCACTTGATACATCATTTCTCGTGCAATCAACAAAGTTAAGCAACATCGAGCCTGATCAGTACTTAGATTGGGTGACCACTTTGGAATAGCACGTGTTGTAAACTAGGATGTCCGGCTGATGTAATGGACAAACAGCCCGGAACTGAAAATCGGTGAGCCTTGTTCTAAATTCAGTCGGGTTCCTTATATTCATTTACGCCCATATGCCCTATTCTCCCCCAGCTATGGGTTAATTAGTAAGATTATTATTATTATTATTATTATTATTATTATTATTATTATTATTATCTACAATTTAAAAATAATTTCTGGATTTGAATAACTCGAAAAAGGTTGATAAACCGTAAAAATATATGACTGAATCAATCAATAAATTATTATTCTTACAATCTAAAAATACTTTCTGGCTTTAAATAACCTGCAAAAGATTGATAAGCAGTAAAAACAAATCAATCAATTCAGAATTCATATTAATAATTTCATTTCCTATGCGTGTGTTAATAGAGGCTTTTATTCTCTCATGAAAACGTCCCTGCATATAGCAAATACTTTCATTGCAATACAATATTCCAAGCCTCTTACATTATTGAAGATATACAGTAAGTGGGATAGTCCAATGAGTTTGTTTAATCGTGTTAGCCAGAGAAATTGTTGAACCTATTTATTACAGACGGGCATCACGTGGGCGGGCATTATCCTGCTGATACAAAACAGTTTTCCTGTTCCAAGAATGACAGAAAAACAGGTTGAACAATGCCCTAAATATGTATGACACTATATAAGATTGATTATTTAGAGAGTAATGCGCAGTTTAGTAGTGATGCGTCGGTGAATGGTGCAAGGTATTATGTAATAGTGAGGATGATACTGAGCAAGCCTTTTCTATGTAGAAATTTTAAACCCTGAAAAAAATACATCCACGTAGAAATTCTAAGCCCTAAAATAAAATTCACTTTTTAGACTAGAAAATGGCTGCCCAGCTCTAACACTTTCGGCTCGGCCCCTCAACTTTCCGGCGTCTTACTCTCTGGGTTGATGTGTCGATTCAGTCTTAAGGGAGTGGCCATAGGTCCCCTGAGCATCTGTGGATTATTCGACCGGTCCGCTGGTTTATCCTGCTTCCTGCCCACGTTGTGATCTGTTTGATCCAGAAAGCAGAAGTGATGTCCGTCCATTCACGGTCGACTGATGTAGACACGGCTGGGGAGTCTGCGATAAGAAATTTAGAATGCAGTAAAAAAAAAAAAAAAAATAAAAAATTAATATCTGCAGAAAGCCGGACAGACATCGTTTCAATGGTTGAATTGGTAATGTCTTTTATATAGCAGAAAAGAATAGTAAAGAAGAAAAACGGGTTGCAGAAAAGAAAAGTAAAAAAAAAAAAAAAACAACTCATACATTGGATTCTAGACAGACAGAGAGAGAGAGAGAGAGAGAGAGAGAGAAAGAGAGAGAGCGAGAATGCGTATTCGATTATCTTGTTGTTCAATCGTCTCAGAACAATACATGACCCTTGCGATGGAGGGAAAAAGATTTCTGAGCGGGGTTTAAAGTTATAGCGGCTTTCCTCCGCAAAGATCGCCCGGGCCAATTCTCTCCTCCCTCTTCAAGAATTTTCTCGTGTTTGTCTTTTTCAGCATAACTACGCGTTTATATAGATAAACCCGGCTGATTAACACTGACCATCGGGCCTACTACTTCGCACGCGATTATCACGGGGTTCTGGCTGCTTCAACCAAAATCATGTGAATTCCAAAATTCCTTCTAGTTTACTCAGCTCTATTTCAATTCTTAATTGATAAAGATAAGATTTCCCCATCAGTAAAAAAAAATGCTCTGATTTAATTTCGCTATTCAAATCTACTCCAATTTCACTAAAAAATTGTACTTGTGTGTGTTTCCCAGACTCTCTCTCTCTCTCTCTCTCTCTCTGTCACATTCCCCCCCTACCCATCTGTCATTTACTTGTAAATGACACACGGGCATTCATATCAACAAAATATGAGAAAACCCAGTCCGACATGCTTCTTACTAGGGGCTACTTAAACATACGTCTCTTCCAGTTTAGCTAACACATCAGTGAGGGTCTTATGAAATCTTTCTACCTTAGCGTTACTTTGGGGGTGATATGGGGAGGTGGTTATGTGCTGTATGTTTAATTCTCCCAATGTCTCTCTCATAATCTGATTTACGTTCTCCGATCCATTATCAGTAACCAACTGTTCAGGGGCCCCATACCTAGGGAATATTTCGTTCAGTATTATATCTGACACCGTTCGTACCTTCTTATCCGGTATGGCAAATGCTGGAATAATTTCCTGACTGCCTCAATGGCCGTACGCTCACTTGTATATTGCCGCACCAGAGTGAATTTAAGCTCGGTCCACGTCTGTTTTCTTTGTACCACCCCCCTATGAACTTGGACACCTGCCCCGCTGAGGCGTCGTAAGCTAGGAGCACCATTTTTGGTCCGAGAGGCCATAGATCACCTGCTTTTGAATGAACAGAATCTATTCGTGCAGGTCCGCAGGGTTTCCTTTATAAGTAGGTAGCTTCATGCTACCTATCACCCTCCTGAAACCCATCGATATTTCGGGGACTCCCACTTCCTCAAGGTCATCTGTGGTGTCTGATCCTGTTACACTCATCCTAACGTTTTGTCAATTACCACTTTCCCACGAGAAGAGAGACCAACAACAGAATGAAATGAAAAATTCTTAACACAGTGGTGGCTCTTCAACTGTGTACAAAGTCGACAAAGTCAAAACAAGGTCAACAATATTACTGGCAGATCTAAGTGCAATAAGCGAACAAAGGAAACCAAAAAGTGACTTACCTGAGATCCACTGTTCCGTGTTTTGTTCTTTTTCCTCCTTCTTTTGCTTCCTTCTCTTTTCCTACATATTTCTCTTTCAGACCAATATTGTCCGAAGACTAGAGTCCATTCTGATCTTACTTGATCCCGATTGGACAAAACAAATGCAACCTTCTCTCCTCTTTCAGACGGCCGTGGCAATTCCCACAGCTCTATCCTGGTCACAGGCACCAGTAACACATTCGCCCCGGCCCCTCAACCACCGGCGTCTTACTCTCGGGGTTGAGGTGTCTACTCGGTCCTAACCGAACTTAAGGGAGTGGCCATAGGTGCCCTGAGCATCCGTAGATTATGCGACCGGTCCGCTGGTTTAATCCTGCTTCCTGTCAACGTTGTCATTTGTTTGATTCAGAAAGCAGAAGTGATACCCGTCCATTCACGGTTGACTGAAGATGTAAACACGGCTGGAGAGTCGGCGTTAAGAAATTTAGAATGCAGCAAAAAAAAAAAAAAAAATTAATATCTGCAGAAAGCCGGACAGACATCGATTCAATGGTTGAATTGGTAATGTCTTTTATATAGCAGAAAAGAATAGTAAAGAAGAAAAACGGGTTACAGAAAAAACAAAAAAAAAACAAAAAACAAACTCATACACTGGATTCTAGACACAGAGAGAGTGTGTGTGTGTATGTAATTATCTTGTTGTTCAATCGTCTCAGAACGATACATGACAGGGATAAAGATTTCTGTGCAGGGCTTAAAGTTATAGTGGCGTTCCTCCACCCAATGCTCACCCGGGCCAATTCTCTCCTCCCTCTTCAAGAATTTTCTCCCGTCTGTCTTTTTCAGCATAACTACGCGTTTATATAGATCAACCCGGCTGGTTATAACTGACCCTCGGCCCTACTACTTCGCACGCGATTATCACAGGGTTCTGTCTGCTTCAACCAAAATCATGTGAATTCCAAAGTTCCTTCTAGTTTACTCAGCTCTATTTCAATTTATAATCGCTAAAAATTATTTCTACCATTTCCGTTGTCTTTTGATGACCCAGATTCAATGAGTAGAACTTCTGCAATAGATCAGATTTCCCCACCAGTAAAAACAAAATGCTCTTATTTAATTTCACTATTCAAATCTACTCCAATTTCACTAAAAAAAATATACGTGTGTTTTTCCCAGACTCTCTCTCTCTCTCTCTCTCACACACACACACACACACACACACAGAGCACACACACGTTTCTCTTTTATGGTTTTATGATTTTACCGAATTGTATCTTTTACAAAACAACACACACAACACATTACTTGTTCATCTTAAAATGCGTGTTCATAATTTCGACTTAACGCAGTTTTAATTAAAATCAGTCAGTTATGTGATACACGCTTAGGCGATCATCTATCTTTCGATACATGACTGAGACTAGGTTGCCATACTGCGGTAGACCAGTTGGCATCCAAGGCTACATACAGAACCCGGTCTCTACTGCTATTTGATAGAGACATATATTAGTATTACATGTAATATTAATTTCAGTCAGTTATGTGCCATGCGTGATACACGCGTTCGATACATGACTCACGAGTCAGATTTTTTTTCACGCAGTAGGTTGTCATTTCTTTTCTGCGGTAGACTAGTTGCCATCCAAGGGTATAGAACTTGGTCTGTCCTGCTATTTACCCATAAGTTTGAGAAGAGGATTCATACCTTTCCCAAGGGTATTAGCACGTAAGTGAATGTAATCGATTCAACTGGAATTCGAACTCGGCTCTCCGATTCCTCAATCTGAGCCGATGACTTTTTTATCCCTCTCTTTATTCCTCTATCTCTGTTTCATTCCCCTCTCTCTTTCTCTTTCTATCTTTCTCAGTCTGTCACACTTTTCCACTCACACTTCAACCTTTATCCCTTACCTAAAATTCTCTTACTACAATTTTCTTTCTATCAATCTTGATCTCTTTCCTATTTACTATCATTATTTTCTTTCCGTGCCTCCCCTCTTAATTAAAATCGAAAGTCATTTATTAATGCGAAAAGCATAAAATGTTCACTAATTTCTGACTATTTCATGCTAAATTTACATTCTGGTTCATACAGTATGTCACCTTTCTTAACCAAACTACTACTATTACAATAAATAAAACAGAAGTGATACTCTGCCTAATGAAACCAACTTATTTGTACATCTAAGCACATCGCAAACCAGAAATGTAAAATTAATCACGTCTGAATTTTTAGTGTTTTTCACGATGTATAATTCTAACTAATCTTTTGTTTATACTTTGTTCCCTATTACTGCATATATAAGATCCCATCAATAAAAACATCATTTAGTCTGAAGTACTTTTGAATGACGAAACACACGTCACACGGGATTTCATTTTTCCATTTCGTCATTCAATTACCAACAAATGGTTTTATGAAGCACGTTTTTCAAAATTACATTAACAAATATAGACGAACCTATTTATAAAGAAAGTTAATGCATTTATAAATATGTGCATACTTCGTTTTTTTTTTTTTTATATATATTCATAAACATTTACTTACAAAAGACGTATTTAGTGTTTGTTGGTCTGTGCTATCTTTGCTACAACAGAAGTTTCGGGGCTTTTTTTATTTTTTTTATTTTTGATGTTTGACGAAATTCAGAACAATCATACAGAGCCATTCATCGTGTTTGCTTTTTCCATGAGCCCCTCCACCCAGATAAGGCACTAAGGTACATTTTGATGCACACACAAATTCCCTATTCGCAATTTATGAACCGAACTGAAGTTATATAATTTTTTTTTTTTTTTAAAAACGTGGAAATTGTAGACATATCTTCGCCATCTTCGGGGCCATTCTTTTATTTGTTTTCCTTTCGAGTTTCTCTTTCCCAATTTCTTTTCTCTTCTTCTTTGATTTTTTTTTCTTTCGTTATTCTCCTTCATGTTCTTTCTCTCTTTTCTTACTATAATAATTTTCTTCCTCTCCTTTCATTTATGTACATTTATCTTTCTTTCTTCTCGATTTCTCTTTCGTCTATCATTTGCGTTACAATTTCTTTTTTTTTACCTATCGATTCTCTATCACTTTCTTTTTTTTCTTCCTTCTTTTTCCACTCTACATAAAGAACCTGATTTTTCTCTATTTATCCTTCTCGCGAAACTCCACCCGCTGCTAACTCTCTCAATTTTGATCTCACCTTATTTACCTTAACTCTCTCTATTAGACCACCCTCTCTTTCATTCTCTCTATTCCTGTCTTTCTATCTCTCTCTCGTGAAATTCTCTCACTTTTTATCCCTCTCTTTATTCCTCTATCTCTGTTTCATTCCCCTCTCACTTTCTCTTTCTATCTCTCTCAGTCTGCCACACTTTTCCACTCATACACGCTTTCGATACATGACTGAGTCAGATTTTTTTTCACGCAGTAGGTTGCCATTTCTTTTCTGCGATAGACTAGTTGCCGTCCAAGGGTATATAACTTGGTCTGTCCTGCTATTTACCCATAAGATGGGTGGGGGGAGAAGAAGAGGATTCATACCTTTCCCAAGGGTATTAGCACATAAGTGAATATAATGGATTCAACTGGAATTCGAACTCGGCTCTCCGATTCCTTAATCTGAGCCGATGACTTTTTATCCCTCTCTTTATTCCTCTATCTCTGTTTCATTCCCCTCTCTCTTTCTCTTTCTATCTCTCTCAGTCTGTCACATTTTTCCACTCACACTTCAACCTTTATCCCTTACCTAAAATTCTCTTACTACAATTTTCTTTCTATCAATCTTGATCTCTCTCCTATTTACTATCTATCATTATTTTCTTTCCGCTCTCCCCATCTCTCTTTCTCTTTCTCTCACACTTACACATGCAGACACACTTTCAGTATATCGTTCTTTTACATTCATTATCCTTTGCTCCATCTTTCTCTCTCAATTTTTTTTTATAATTATCTTTCATTCCGTTGCAAATTTTGTTTCCAGTTCTAATTTCCTCTTTCCACCGCCATTTTTTTTCTTTCGCCTCTCAATATTCTGTTCACAGAGAGGCACGACTTCTCGACGATGTTGCCACGAGTAAATCAAGTCAATAATAAGAAGCAGAAGCCGACCACATTTCCCTTCACCGCCATCTTAGTTTAATGTCACCGTCATTGAAAAATGGAACCGTAGAAATGTCACAAAAAATCCCCATTCTAAATGGCCGTAGCTCGCAAGAATCGATTATATAACGGACCAGAAAAAGAAAAAGGAAAGAAATTATGGAAGCCTAGAAGCGCAGAAACTCAAAAGAACGCTTTCTATGTTGAGGAATCGGAGAGGAAGAAAATAATGATGGCATAGAATAAATCATTCCAGTGGTCCAAATCACTACATACATTTGAACACCACACATACACACACACAGACACACATATGTGTGTGCGTATGCGTGTAGTGTACATACAACATATATGCATGTATATGTGTGCTTGTGAGAAATGAATGTATATCGGCAAATATAGCTAGAAGCCACAAAATGTGAACACATCTACACGATACATAGAGATTTGTAACTACGACTTTTTCCGGTGGAAAAATAGATTCAGATTAAATGTGTATTTATTACATAGCTACTAAAAGTACGAAAAATATATAGAAAGATATAGAATGTATATAGAAAGATATCGGAAAAATATAGAAAATATATACAGTCCGTCTGAAGTTATTATGCAAATCACATAAACCTTTGAAAATCTTTTGTCAAATTTTAAACAATTTAGATTTCAAAAGTTTGAGTTAAATTTATAGGTAGATTATTTAAGTTTTATTAAATTTGACAAAGATTGTTCAATGTAAATTAGAATTATGGAGGCTTATGTGATTCGTCTCTTAACTTCACACGGGCTGGAGAAACGGTGCGGCAGAAATAACTCCCATATATACTTCCCAGAAATACCTTCCACATAATGGTAAGATATTAGCTAGATGAAGACATCATTAGCACTAATACCTTAGTATTATGTGGCAGGTATTTCTGAGTGGTATATATGGGAGGTTTTTCTACCGCACTCTGTATATAGAAAATATATAGACAGATATAGAATTGATATGGAAAAGTTTTTTTTTTTTTTTTCACTTAACTCATATATATTTCGGAGTTTCGTGGCTATATGTGTCTAACCACTCGTGAGAACAGAGTTAATATTTCGCTGTTTCCATATAAATGAAAAGACATAATTATATCTGCGGCCAATAAGAAGTTAGTATTTTGATTTGAAATTTCTAGAATATGTGTGTGATTGAATGAATGAATTAAGTGCATTGACAAGGATAGAAATTACTGAGTCAAATGATTTTTTTTCTCGTTAGGTCATGCATTAATGCTGAACCTAAGTCCATTACAGATTTATAGTATTTCATTATAAGTATCAAAGCTGAATAATATATATATATATATATATATATATATATATATATATATATATATATATATATATATATATATAATATATGAACGCGACTCTGTGGCCAAATCGGTAAAGGCACGTCATGCTAAATGACGGTTCCGTATAGGATACAGGTTCGAATATTTTCTGTAAAAATTTCTCGGACATTCAGGCCAGTAAATGTTGTTTAATACTCTTTATTATAAACAGAACATTTACTTAAATATTTGTATCTATAAAAAGAATGTATAAACATAAAATGTCAAATTTGTGGTCAGTCCTGTTACGGTGGGAAACCACCGCATTTAATGTATTATTTTGTAAAATGTCCCTTTTGTGTTCATATAATATTTTCTTTGATTTCTTCCGGTTCCACTATGTATTTTTGTGACAATTATTACAGGCGATGGCGTAAATTCCTCCTTCAGGTTTTAGCTTATTGTTTTTTTTTGTTTTTATTTTATATTGACTAAGTCTTTTATTGCTTTAGGTTGTAATAGCAACAAATTTTATCTTGAGTTTAGATAGATTCTTTTCATTTGTAGATCTGTTGGTAGGATAATATATTTTTTGATCCATTGGTGTTTTCAGGAAAGGGGTTGTTTTGGGATATTTATGGGTCTTTTGTTTCGCATTGAATATGAAATAATTAGGGTATCGTTTTGAACGTATTTCTAATTTTTTTCTCCTCTTCTTGTAAATAATTCAGGTTGCATATTCTAAGTGCTCTTAAGTAGAAACCAATGTTTATGCCAGATTTTATTTTGCTGCCATGATGAAAATATAAGTTTATTAGGTCGTTTTTGTTGGTTGATTTCCAGTGACACAAAGTTGTTAACGCAGTGTAGCTTGATGTCTAGGAAGATTAAGGAATTGTTGTCTTTCATTTCGTATGTAAATTCTATTGAGTGTTCGACTTTGTTTAGTTCATCTACTAGGTCTAAAGGCTCAAGACGCACTCTGTGCTTATATGTATGGTCATTTTGTATATAAATGATAGATAGATAGATAGATAGATAGATAGATAGATAGATAGATAGATAGATAGATCTGAAATAAGGTTAAAATGGAATCAGATGACATAAGAAATTTAAAAAAGTGATACTAATTATGGAGCAATGTCTCTATGATTACACATACAAATGTAGTAAAATATAGGGAAACCAGAAAATTAGAAAGTTAGAATAAAAAAAAAACATTAGTGAACGATTACGTAATACCTGCCCGTCTATATGGCAGTGAATGCTGCACAATTTCTTCACAGATGAAGAAGAGACTTGAAGCAAAAGAAATGTGGTTCCACAGATGACTGCTGAGAATACCATGATCCAACCAGTTTTAGTTGATTTTGTTTAGCGGCATATCTACATCAAAAATCTAAATATTTTGAACACAATTCTATACCTTCAGCTACATTATAAACTGGATTGTTGATAGTACTACTGCTAAATATGTTGCTAGTCATTTTGCATTAAAATTGTACCTTTGATAATTTTACTATGAATTTGTATTATTGGTAATTTTACTATGAATATGTATTGTTGCTAATTTTTTTAATATAAAAATATATTGCTGGTATTTTTACTATAAAAACGTATTTTTATATTAGGTTGGTGCAAAAATAATGACGTAATAATGTCGTTTTTGGACCAAAAAAACGACATCATTACGTCATTATTTCTGCACCAACCTAATACTTTCATAGTGTTTTGTTTTTGTTTTGAGGTTCACTATTTGCCCATAATTGGGACACTGACAGGTGCTACCATCACGGGCCAGGGTAGAACTAGGATCAACAGCAATTAGGAGCTGTTATTTTATTTTGTTTTTTTTTAGGTGCGTGAAGCTCCTGACAACCTCTAATCTCCCGGTCAGAGCCCTTACTACTGAATGTTTGATGGTTTGAGAGAAAATTGAAACAAAAATGACACTTGACACAAGGAAAAGCGAATTGAAATATTTCGGGCATATAATGAGGTAGGAAGGCTTGAAAAATTTGATACTCACAAGGCCTTTGAAAGCAAGAGGGACAGAAGAAAACAAAGCATAACCTACCTGACGAGCTTGAGTAAATGAAAGGTGGAACAGGGGTTAGGAGAAAGAAAAGAAAACATTATTAAAGGCTATCGTAATTAGATTTTGTGGAGAGCCATGATCGCCAACGTTCTGAATGGACACGGCAGTTACAACACGAAGTGGCCATCGACAAGAATGTATATCAAAAGAAAAGGTAACTGATGTATTTGGACGTGTGTATAAAGTGAATGTGTTTGTGTATATACGTGCTTTTTATCGAGATGCTAATAATATATTGGGCTTTGTGTAGACAACTAGGTGTAAAATTCGCAGATTTATACCTCGAATTTTCTCACAAAAGCGACAGTTTAAGCAAACGGCGGCTTGCATCGATAATTTATGTCGTCCAAAGGAAACGTCAAGAACTACTGACTAAGGCTCTAATTGTTTGCAATGTACGTAAATCTGCTTGTCAGCTGACGTTCATTGTGACTTTGTGTTTTTTCAACGGACTCAACAAAATAATATATTATCTAGTTACATAGAAATAGGATTATTTTATTTCTCCACTTGTTGTCTCTCGCGAAATAACTATGATCAGGTTTGTTTTGCTAAAATGAAGCATTGTTTGAGGATAACATTACATAGACGCAACAAGAATAGTGTTGCGATGAGAAGGGCTGATTTTCTTGTAATGATGCAACGTGATCTTATTTTCTTGTAATTTTGGAACGAGGAGGGCTGATTTTGTTATAATGTTGCAATGTAATCTTATTTTCATTATTATCATCGAAACATTACCAGAAGGTAATGTTGCAATGAGAAAACTTTTTGTAATGTTGCGATGAGATCATATCTTCTTGTAATGTTGAGACATGATATTATTTTCTTGTAACGTTGCGATGAAAATTTCATAAGAATTTTATTAATTACTAGCAGTAGAGCCCGGCGTTGCCCGGGGATGTAACAGTAAGAGATAGATCAAGTATCGACCGTCATAAAGACTGAAAATTAAAATTGACAAAGATTATTGTTGACGAACACGCATGTCTTAATTAGTTTTTTTTGTTTGTTTTTTTGTTTTTGTTTTTACGAATTGGTCAAACCCAAACTCAAACAGAAACATTGTTTTCAATCGTTATGAGTCTACCGATTGAATAGAATTTTATTATAAACAATTGTCTTGTAAATGGTATTTTTAAAGCATTCTGAATGTAAAAAAAAAAAAAAAAAAAAGTGCAAGACAATAAGAAACGCTACCTGCCAAAAAAAGTGAAGTTTTGTTGAAATCGGTTGAAAAATGTAGGAAATCCGATCCCATATATAAACGAACACACACACACACACACACACACACACACACACACACACACACAACCTGGGTTTTATAATAAGTATAACTCGATATGAGTTGTACCTCTTTCATTCTCGCGATGCCTCTTAATCGTGTTTTCAAATTGATTTCGTGCAAAAACAATTGTGTTTTTCCAATTTGTTGCGCTGTCAGAACTACCGCAAGGTAATTTTACATAGTCCTGTGAAGTTTTGTTGAAATCAGTTGAAAAATGTAGGAAATCCGATCCAATATATAAACGTACAGACACAGACACACAACCTGGGTTTTATAATAAGTATGATTTTGTGCATTTCCACAAGGCAATATAGAACAAAATGTTTATGTAATGAGTAACATCAAATATGAACGCGTCTGACTTCAAACTAAATTTAAAAGTTTATTTCTTATTCTGTTCAAAATTCTTTCATTTTTGTTCAAGTCTGAAAGAAAATCATCAAAATTGCGTAGTTTCATTAATAAGTCTATAGAGTCTAATTACGAAAAAACCTTTAAGGAACTCAACGAATATTTATTTTCCAACATAATCCCTTCCCCTTTACGGATCAATTTACAAAACATTTCTCCATATATAATACGAACTGAACATTATACGGGGGTGGGGGGACCGTTTTTGGACCGAATGTTTTGTCACCGCCTATCAAAAAGTAATGAGAACAACAGTAGAACAAGTAATACAGTAATACAAAGCACATGTACTCGATTCAGTTTAGTCATTTTCATTGACACTGTCACACATCGAGAAGGTCTGTATGAACAACATCATTTTTCGTGTTATCCTTCTGAAATAGAAAATTATGTAGAGGTGACAAGATTTTCGGACCACACTATCCAGTGAAGATTTCAGATCCATATTCAATCTATTAATCCATCTGCAAATGTTTGACTGCGCTGATGTAATGTATAAGATATCTTACGTTCAAAGTTATTAGTTTGAAACTGAAAAAAAAGTTCGCAAATCCCATCACGCTGAAAATATTTTAAAACTTGAAAATACTTCTTCTTTTATATGATGCGTCCTTTCAGGATATTGTTGATCTTGACTCTCCACAAGTTCCTATCGTTTGTAGCTATTAGTAACATTTGTCGCCTTACTCTCCTTCCCACTCTCTGTTCTATCAATTTGTAAGATTTCACTCTGTTCCTCTTGCCTTCAGTAAGTGTCAAAGTTTCCAATCTTCCTTTCTTCGTTTTGTGCAATATAATCTCCAAATGGTTCTTTCTGATTCTAAATATAAGTGGGTTTTATGTTTCTATTTCTCTTAAAACTTCGTTGTGGCTCACATAACCCGTTCATGGTATGCTCAGCGTCCTTCTGTAGAAGCCTATTTCTGTTACTTCAAGTCGAAGAGATTGCCCAGCATTCACAGCTATATAGGACTGATATTAGCAGTCCAGAAGTCTTTTCTTTGTTTCTAATGAAATTTGTTAATAATTTATTTAGCTTTTGGGAGGCATTTTTCGCTATTCCGATGAGCCTTGTGACGCATTTTACGCTGTGTACTGAACACACATCCCAGCTCGTAATTACATTTCTGTATTTGCTTGATCTTGCTTGACATTTTCACTTATCGCTTGCACCATTGGTGTTTTTTTTTACTGTTACTAATGTTCTGTCTTCTTACACATAAATTAATAATTTATTTTGCATCGAAAAGAACGTAAACTAAAACGAGTTATAGTGAAAAAAAATAGACTAGTGCTCAGATCTTTGAAAAGACTGGAATTGAGGAACTTAAGAAAGGCAAAATTCTTCTCACATTGCGATCTGTCAATAAATCTCCTAGGTAAACTCCTCTTAGTAAAGCAAATATTTTAAAGCGTCAAAACTGGGCCAAGAAATACATGAAAATTGGCTTTTCTAAAGTTATTTTCACGGTCAAATATCTAGTGAAACTCAATAAACCTGACGGACGGGCCAAAAGGTGAATTTTATCAGATGCAGAGGTGACGAACAAAAAGGCACCAAGTAGGTGATTAGATGCCGCACGAGGCCGAAAGTATGGGGCATCCAGTGAGGATCGAACTCACTCGTAATTGTTCTAGCGAGACAAGCTTTCTAACCATTACACAGCCTCGAGGTTCCCACCACAGTGCGATTATATGGGCTGGAATTGTTGACCAAACCATTAGGGGACTATTCAATGACAAAACAGGATACTTCCATGTATAATAATTATAAATTCTGCGTGTCCCTCTCTTAGTTAGCACAACCATTACGCTCTGTCAGTACCTCATAAATAATGAACTATTCCGCTTTGATTGTGTGTAAAGAGGGAAAAGGCATATCAAAAGTACTCCTTACTTTCAAAGAAAGAAAGAAAGACACGTTTAACGTCTCTTGGTAATACCTCACAAATAATGGATTATTCCGTTTTGACGGCGTGAAAAGACGGAAAATATAGGTTGACCCCAAAAAACGGAAACTATTTAACAATCCAATAAAACCAAGACTGATGGAAGAAAAATATTTTATTCATAGTAATTGAAACCTTAAAACATGCCATTTAAGAAACAATGATGGAATTTTCATTTTTTTTTAAATTATGTCCTGTAGATGGCGTCCTCCTGCACGAATGCATTCTTGAAATCTGCTGTTGAGATTCCTCATTGACTGCTGCAACATCTCAGCTGGGATACTGTGAATTTCATCTTGAATTCTAAATGGCGAAATGTTTACTTGCTCAAGGTCACTGTTTCGCAGTGTTGCCACTTGCTCATGTCTGGCAATACGCACTTCAAAAATTCCCGTTTTTGGAGGGGTCAGAGATACTTCTTGGTGAAAATGAAAGAAACAAAGAAAGGAAGATGGAAATGTTTAACGTCTATTTCACTGAAATGGAAAAGTTGTCCATTCCAATTATTTTCATTTGTACTTCCTTGCTTGTACCCAAGTTAATATCTATGATTGTCATTACAATATTTTGTTAAATTTGTTAAATTTATTGTCGTAGAACTTGACATGGGCTCATTATTAACATAAGAATTAAAATTCATCAGAAAATTAAAAGAAGAAAACCGTGAAGTTTTCACTCCTATTTCTAGTAATTACAATACTATCAATAAATCATCCAATCGACATTGAATTCTGGAGTATTAAACAAATAAAAGATATACTATGAATGTAAATGATACTAAGCAAACGGATAGCAATTTGAAGATTTAACAAGGGCTAAAAACTGTCAGACTACCAGGAATTCGCCTGGAATCCGAAGAAAATATACTTACGAGTACGGGAGTGCTTTTTATTTTCTGTATCAGATGTTAATGCTCTCGATACAAGTGAAAAGGAAATGACAATGGTATTATTTGGCGAATGTCGAGTAACATTTTCACATGTGTTCCCAAATATCTGACAGACCTTATATATTAAATATATTGATGTAAAACTAGGCTGTAAATTTTAGCAGCTACATAGAATTATTTTTTAATAATTCTTTCATTTTCAACATTATAGGTTTCATCTCAAAGATATATTTTTTCCATTTTACAGAATTCATGCATGAGCGAATGTTTCAATGAAAACAAACAACACGGTTTGATCAACTCGTCAGTGCGAATAATGTCAAAACATTACCAGATCCATATGAATGCGTTTCCCTCCAAATGGGTACAAGCAACGTTCCATTAATTCAAATTGTTATTCTTCTTGTCATTAAAGCTTCTATTCATTATCTGTACTGACGCATGCGCAGAAATGATGCATGTGTCGCCAACAGACGTTTTGGCTTAGGCTTTTTTTTTACGATTTTTTTAACGTTCTTTTCTATAATGAATAAACACGTTTCACGCTTATTCTCATACTCTCGAACTCTTCTCTGGATAGAAAATATTTATAAATGAATTCAATACAATTAGAAATACATTTATTAAATATTCTATCAATGTCATACTTTCAAACATTCAACCGTTTCTCACTACCTACTTTCGTTATATTTCTCTATACACTCACGCACACACGCATACACCCACCCACACACACACACACACACACACATATATATATATATATATATATATATATATACTTTAAAAATCAGAAGATCAATTGAATCCGCTACCTTGGTTTCATCTCTATGGTATTGTCAGGCGATTTTTAACAAATAACCTCTTAACGCTTTAGTTATTTTAAAAAAAAGGAACTCTATATTATTTATAAAAAAAATAAATAAATAAAATGCTCGACGTTGGGTGTAACAGAAAGGGGGAGGAGGATGTGAAGAAGAAGAAGAAGAAGAAGAAGAAGAAGAAGAAGAAGAAGAAGAACAACAACAACAACAACAACAACAACAAAAACAACAACAAGAAAGGAGAAGAGAAGAAAAGTAAGCGTATTATAAAAGTGTGTGGGGGAGTAACTGAAATGTAGATATTTTTTATCCAGCTTCATATGTGGTTAAGAGAAATTTCTTAATATGTAAGCAAGGATTCAAGACTTCGGATTTATGATTCAAAACGTTCTTTGGACCCGGAAATATCATAATTGTTAATTTTTCCTGTAACAGAGGCTGCAAATATTGTTGTGGTTTTTATAAGGCTTTACCTTTTGAAAAATGTAACATATATATAAAATAAATAAATATATATATATATATATATATATATATATATATATATATATATATATATATATATATATGTATTATAAATTAATTGATTTAAAATATGGTTTTTTCCGCTACACAGTTCTAACCATGTTTCAAAAATAGAAGATAGAAATATAATCTTACTTACTATGAGGAATTTTCCTTCTGTTATAAAGTAATATAGTCTATTAAAACTAACAATGAAAATATTTTAAAATTTTAAAATTGTAATTTTAAAATTGTAATTAAAATTGTAGTTAGATAAAATGAATTCTAACCTAAACTTCTTTTATTTAGTACTACACGCACTTAAAAGAATCCAATAAAAACACCTATAGTAAAATAAAATAAAAATAAAATTAATATGAAATGCCATAAGATGTAAGCTTTTGAATGACCCATGTCCTTTGTACTTACATGAGAAACAATATATTACTAGGTTTATATATAAAATAAAAGTTTACTAAATCAGTGAAATTAAGTAACCATTTTTGCCGTCAGTCATAAATTTTTAATAAAAAAAAAAATGTAACCTCATATACATACTTAAACTTGATGTTAAAATAATCCTACATAATATAATGGAGTCTAATACATTTAACTGTTCTTAAAAAGAATATAGTAAAATAAAAATTAAAAATGAGTACATTTCAAATCGTAGTTAAATAAAAAGTATTATGATCCGAACACCCCCGAAAATCTTTAAATTTATAAATTGAAAAAAAAATGAGTAAGAATTTTTTTACCGTTAACAATAATTTAAAAAAAAATAATCCAGACGACATGCATTGAACGGATGTCAGTTTTCATTGAAAAATACATCCGTACCCCTTACCAAATTGTAGCTAATAACTGATACAATGATACTGACATAAGAAATACCTAAACATCCCTTGTCCAATTCAAGTAAAATATTCTGTAACCATGGAAACGTGGTTTTAGCTGTGTATTTAAACCAAGTAATTTTTAAAAGTTACTCCAAAATTCGCTTAAGAATGAAATGGAACTAATGCTTTTAATTTAATTACAAAATTAAATTCGGGGCTTTTAGCTTCTATTTTTGAAACATGGTTAGAACTGTGTAGCGGAAAAAACATATTTTAAATCAATTAATTTATAATATTAATGCTCTGTAAATTTACATTGAGCACTATTTTGTAAAAATAAAAATATATATAAGAACACCGGATTATATATCTTACTGTTCTTTCTTTTTATTTATATATATATATATATATATATATATATATATATATATATATATATATATATATATATATACATAGACATATATACATATGCATACACACATACACACATATATATTGCGTATATTTTGACAGCATGTTTTCATTAGACAAGTTTGGTTTCCTTATTTTCAATTGGATCCTTTCATATTCACGGAGAAGCTTTTTAGTGCCATTAAAAAAATTGAACTCGCAGTTGAACACTGAAATGTTGTCTTTCAAAATGATGAACACTATTATATTAAAACAACCTGATGATGATATTGTGTTAATGTCGAAGATACTCGGAATAAAATAATATGTATCAGCACAGTAATTTTCTCTCTTACTTCAATAATGACACCAAAAAAGATTGTCCGTGAATATGAAAAGATCCAAGTGAAAATAAATAAAGCTTGTCTAAATTATTCAATATATATATATATATATATATATATATATATATATATATATATATATATATATATATATGATGTGCTATATTTATGGGATAAAGTGCTCACTATCAGCGATAGAGCGTGTGTAAATATAAAAGTGAATATAGAAGTCAACACTTAGAGGCGACAGTCTGTTTCATGCTATATGCAATCATTAGGCCACGAGTGCTGTTGACTTCTATGTTTCTATGTTCACTTTTATATTTTATATATATATATATATATATATATATATATATATATATATAGAGAGAGAGAGAGAGGGGGAGGGGAGAGAGTTAGAGGGTGTTCCTTGATAAAAGAAGAATCATCAATATTCAGTTCCTTTCCCACAACCGCAAGATTGCCTTCCTGTGCCTGTTTTTATAAATACTTTTATAGTATTTTTATATGAGCTCTTAACTATGGTATCTAGACTTTTTAAAAAAATTTAAGCGTAGGCTCAAAATGTGCAGAAATATAGAGAGAGTATCAGAGATAAAGGACGATATGCATAAAAAAATAAAGAAACTAACAGAACAAAAGTCCTGGTCATCAACAGGGTACATAAATTCCAAGGACGGTACATCATATTAGAGAAAGAAACACAATTCTTCAGCGCTGGAACGAATATATTGGAGAACTCTTTCATGCCGAAAGAGAACAGCCGACAATACTCAGAAATACCAACGGGCCGGAAATGCTAAAAACCGAAGTGGAAGTTGAAATGCTAAAATGAACAGAAACAAGGTGGCAGGACCAGACGGAATTGTAATAGAGATGCTGGTAGCCTTAGATGATTTTGGTATAGACAATATTACAGAAATAATAAATGAAATCTACAACAGTGGTGATATACCGGAAGACCTAAGTAGATCTATTTTCATAGCAATGCCAAAGAAATCTGGCGCAAACGAATGTGAACTCCACCGAACAATCAGCCTAATGAGCCACATAATAAAACTCATCATCCGAATTCTGATGACTAGAGCGCACAGCAGAATCAGGCCAGAGATAGGACAAGAACAGTGTAGGTCCGTTAAAAACACCTAGACAAGGAACGCGATATTTATGTTATCAGAAAGAGCAATGCAAGTGCAGAAAAATGTGTACCTGCGTTTTATAGACTACGCAAAGGCTTTCGATAGAGTATGCCACAGAGATCTGTTAGAGCTGCTCAGCAACCTTGACATATTCAAGAAAGAGTTTGGAATAATCAACAACTTTTACTGGCAGCAAACCGCCTGCATACCGATAAAAAATGAGTTCAACAGAGATACAAAAATAGAAAGGGGTGTAAGGCAAGGAAGGGTCTTCTCACCGGACTTATTCAATCTATACAGCGAGGCAATTCTGAAAGAATTGGAAATCCTACTAGAATTCATCATTGGCGGCTACAATCTTAACAACATGAGATATGCAGATGACACAGTGTTGATAGAAGACACGGAAAGGAAATTACAAAACTTCCTACAGAAGTTAGCGAAGGAGAGTGAGAAGAAGGGACTAAGCATAAACTAAAAGAAGACAGAATGAATGGGCATCAGCAAAAAGATGCGCCCAAAATGCAGTTTACAGAACGGGGACACCAAAATCAAGCAGGTGCAGAAATTTAAATATCTGGGAAGTGCTATACTGAGATCCGAAGATGTATTCCAAAAGCTAAGCAAAGTATTAAGAGACAGGAAAGTTTCGTTGGCAACTGAACTGTTACGTGAGATCTGTCCTCTTGTATTGCAGTGAATGTCGGACAATCTCCTCAAAGATGAAGAAGAGACTAGAAGCAACAGGAATCTGGTTTTACAGAAGGATGATGAGTATACCATGGGCCGAACATGTGAGCAACGAAGAAGTTTTTAGAGAAAATGGAAACAAAAAGGAAACTTATACTTAACATCAGGAAGAGACAGTTGAAATTTCTACAGAAGGATGCTGAGGATACCATGGACCGAACATGTGAGCAACGACGAAGTTTTGGAGAGAATGGAAACAAAGGGGAATCAGTAAGAGGCGGCTGAAATTTCTGGGACACGTAATGAGGATGGTGGGCTTGGAAAATCTGATACTCACTGAACGGATAGAGGGAAAACGGAACAGATGTTTGGCGTACTTAATTGGGCTTCAGCAAGTGGATGGCAGAACAGGGTCTGTGAGGAATAACAAAAAGACAAAACTTATTAAGAGCTACAAGGGACAGGAAGATGTGGAGAGCCATGATCGCCTATGTCCTGAAAGTACACAGCACATAAATGAAGAAAGAAGACTAGAATGGCAACGAAGTTTCATTAATTTATATTTGAATTATCTAGTAAATTATATATTTCTTTTGTCGCACTTCTCGCTTGTGGAACTCCCTTCTTGCTGCAGTAGCTTTAATTTTCAAAAAATCTAATGCAATATCAATCACTACCTACTGTCTTCCTGATTACTTTATTTTTGCTCGCTTATTAGTAATGGTTCTGTCTATAATTGTTCCACACCCGGTAACCACTTGTGTCTTAGTGACTTTATTGCCTTGCTTGGGGTGAACTTGATTAATATGTATGTACGTATGCATGTATATTTTAATCGAAATCACCCCAAGCAAGGTAGTAATGCCACAGAAAAAAACAAATGGTTACAGGGTGTGGAAGAATTGAAAACAGAAACATTAATGATGAGCAGAAAGAAAAGCGAGTGATTTTTTGTGCAGATTAAAGTTGTCCAGAAAGCACGGAGAAGTAAGGGAGGTCCATAAACGAGAAGAAGAAAATGCTAGCATAGAATTTACGGTTGCATCTAAACAGCTCAACTGGAAATTGATGAGATTTCGATGCCAATCTAATGCTGCGCTTAAATTTAAAAAAAACAAAAAACAAAAAAAACTCTAGGTACCATTGTGAAGAGCTCATTCGAACAATTGCCACTGAAAGTATTTATGTAAAAAAACCAAAAAAACAAACGGCGGTGGGGAAGTGATTGAAACTGAAGCCCCAGATCAGAACCAATAATATTGCAGATTCCTCTTTGGATTTTATCAAGGAACTTAATGTAAATAGTAAGGGCATCGGACCGTATGTGGCATCAATATTCTAAGCATATATATATATATATATATATATATATATATATATATATATATATATTTAATGAAAAACAGACCAGTTTAAGGTACCATTACAATAATTTATTTCACCAAAATCCTTTTTGAAGGACTCCGGATCATCAGGTAACACTTCCAACAAAGAAATGAAAGGAAAAATGGGATTAGAAATTGATGGGTAGTATAATTTTTGTAATTTAACAGAGTGGGGTGAGAGTTGTAGTTAACGAGACAAGGAAGAGTATAGGGAGGGGTTAATTTCATATTTCTCTTAAAAAAAGATAAAAATAAAGAATTCTTAACTTAATTTATATATATATATATATATATATATATATATATATATATATATACTGATTTTTATGTAAATATCTACTTCGAACTTGCCACACTAACATCGGACTCGTCAAATTAGGGTGCTTGACCTCATTCTTCTCTCTTTCTTTATATATATATATATATATATATATATATATATATATATATATATATATATATATAGTAAATTATATATATATATATATGGTACAGGCGGTTTGAACCTGATAAAGATACATATTCTAAAATTAAATTATACTGACATAGATAGATAGATAGATAGATAGATAGATAGATAGATAGATAGAGAGATAGACAGATAGATAGATATGAACAAACTGAGATAGATAGATAGATAGATAGATAGATAGATAGATAGATAGATAGATAGATAGATAGATATTGAACAGACAGGGATTCATAGATAGATAGATAGATAGATAGATAGATAGATAGATAGATAGATAGATAGATAGATAGATAGATATGAACAAACTGACATAGATAGATAGATAGATAGATAGATAGATAGATAGATAGATAGATAGATATTGAACAAACAGGTATTCATAGATAGATAGATAGATAGATAGATAGATAGATAGATAGATAGATAGATAGATGAACAAACTGACTTAGATAGATAGATAGATAGATAGATAGATGGATAGATGGATAGATAGATAGATAGATAGATAGATAGATGGACATGAACTTACTGTGATTGGACAGGTAGATATGTTATTGTACATATATATATATATATATATATATCAGATGTCTATACAGGAACGAACACATACATTTACCAAAATTGGCTGTAAATACCTCGCTCAAAAATGAAGTTGCATTTCCTTGTTATCTACTGAAAAGATGTTTAAATGACAAATAAATAGGAATTAGAAGAAAATAGAACAGAAAGCCAATCTAAATATTTCAGAGGAATTGCTTCTTGGGAAGTCAAAATAATGTCATGTCTGTGAAAGGCAATCTTTGAATGCTATGCATCACTTGCCATTTATGGATGGACTCTTAACGAACGACAATGAAGAGGCTTATTACTCAAAATTGTTTGGCATTTTCCAGTTGTTATGTATTTTTACCCACATTAAAATCTCTTCAGACCTAAGGACAGCATTTTCATAAAAGCAGTTACTGTCTCCGACTCTATTACGGATTCATTGTTTGTATTGAAATATTTACTCGATTCATCTTATAAGGAAGTCGCAAAAGAAACCCATTTATTACTGAAACCATTTTTCACTTTTAAATAACGTTCAACAATTTTTGAATTAATGTATAAAAGTGTTTTTAGACAAAATCTTTTCATTTTAACGAACAGATACGAATTTTGTAATATTTTCCTAACTACTTTTATGATTTCATTATGCTATTTTAACTCGTTTCTCAATAAAGTCTTTGAAATAAAATAGGATATTTTTTTTATTTCATTCATTTTTACATGATTTCATTCGCAAATCAGATAGATAGATAGATAGATAGATAGATAGATAGATAGATAGATAGATAGATAGATAGATAGATAGATAGATAGATAGATAGATTTTGATACATAGATAGATAGATAGATATTGAACAGACAGGGGATTCATAGATAGATAGATAGATAGATAGATAGATAGATAGATAGATTTTGAACAGGCTGATAGATAGATAGATAGATAGATAGATAGATAGATAGATAGATAGATAGATAGATAGATAGATTTTGAACAGGCTGGGATAGATAGATAGATAGATAGATAGATAGATAGATAGATAGATAGATAGATAGATAATGAACTGAGATAGATAGATAATGAATTGATATAGATAGATAAGGAACTGAGATTGATAGATACTTCAATTTTTTAGTTGAATAATAAAAGAAATAATAGATTTTTTCAATACCCACATATTCAAACTGGTTTATACTGCAACTATCCAAAACAAACTCCAATTATATTTCCCAGGGGAATGCATATATTCTGGCTTAATCATTAGTTGAATAATCCTACTACGTTCCAATTTTTACTGCCAAAAACTTGTGATTACGTGATACTACAACTACCGATGTTTTTTTTTTTTGTTTTTTTTCCTATCGACATTTCTTCTACCAAATTTGACACAGGGTTTTGCACACTGGGCTGTTTCACTTTCTACATGGGACCATTTCCATTTCTAAACTGTGGCCATTTATCAAGAGGAAAACTGACTGAGCATGTTGAGTCCTAGCATTAGCATTCTAACCACTCGGTCACATGCCTTCATGGTATGTGCTGTACAGACTAACTAATGCATGTTCACAAGGTATTAAGATGAAAAGAAATGTCGAGAAATAAAAACGCGAACTCTGATTCCCATATTATAAAATAGATGTTTTATTCAGGGCTTTGCCTACTCGTCTGAGTCGGTAGGTAGGTGGCTCTTCCCCCTATCAACTTCCTGCCCATCTAATCATCCTAACGTGATGGTTGGCGATACAAATGGACTGCACAGGAACTACGCGACGGGTACGTCTGTCTCCAGCCAACGGCGGACGAGACATTTTCCCGATCCCAAGCATAGACCAGCACCTGGATATACCCGTTTTCCAGTTTTATTGCCACTTGATCTCAAAAAACACCTTCATCCTTTCCTTTACTTTTGCGTCGGTCAAAGTGAATGTCGTTTCAAAGATTGAATTTTAAAAGAAACTGCTGGTCTATCAAACAGAAACATTTCGGACTGAGATAAAACTATCTCTTTTTTTATCACGCGATTGTCAATAGTATCACATAGTTCTGTATATTGTCATATGAAGAGATGGCGTCAACTTCAGGAATTCTGAAGAGTAGATTTGTCGTTATTCTCACTGTTTAAAATCAGTGATAACATTAAATAAAAACAAAATAGCAAGTAACCTTTAGTAAGAAAACCATTCACGGAGATATGTTTGCGTGAAGTTGATTACATTTGCTGACAACATCAGAAGCATCGGATGACTTACAAAAGAATGATGTGAATCGGGAAAGTCAAAAGTGGGTTTAAATACGAACAGAAGTCAACCAAAAGTAAGGTTCAATTGTAACCATCTGAGGACAATCACCAGAAAAGAGATCAAATCAACTCAAGAAATGCATTAACACAAGGCGGAGGATGAAATTAAAAGAAAAAAAAATGAAAATGAAATAAAACGATGTATAAAAAATAGAGAGATTTGGCCAAAATAATTGAAGGGGTGTATAATGAATGATTAATGCCAGCTATTACATATAAAGATGATGCATGGGAAATTTAAAAAGCCACTAAAGTAATTAAAACTCGTTTAAAAAATCCCATTAAAATGATTTCCAATTATTAAAAGAAAACATTAAAATGATTTACAAACGTTAAATATCATTAAAAATTATTAAAATTGTTAAAAATATCTATTGTAAATCATTAAAAATCATTTGAAAAAATCTTTAAAATCGTTAAAAATCATTTAAAATTTTATTAAAACCACAAAAACTATTACAAATCTTTAGCTAACCAGTAATAAATAATAATTAACAAATGCTTCAAGTCCTTAAAAATCATAAAGAAAAGAAAGTCAAAAATGTCCAGATGTCGATGGAAATAACCATATTGGAGATAGACACTGACGGCCATATCACGTTGAAACAATGTTCCCCGCACGATCACCGAAGTTAAGCAACGTCAACTCTGGTCAGTCCCTAGATGGGTAACCACTTGGGAATATCAGCTGTTGTAGTTGGATCTGCTTGGATCTGTGGTTTTCATACGTACCTAAGAAGGGTAGGTACGTTATGGCCATATCACAGTTGCTGTTAAAATTCCAGTTTATAAAGGGCATATCATTCTGAGACTCCGGTTTTTATTCGTTCCGCTTGAGAATACCAGAGGCTCTATTCTTGCCTGGGTGGGGGGGTGTAATGGATAACGGTTTGAAACAAGAAAATCGTAGATCCGAGTTCCAGCTCCATGTGGGTTTGGTATATTCAGTTACTTTCAAATAACCCTGGAAAAGGTATGAATCTTCTGCTCCCAGCTATGGGTTAATTAGTAAGACTTGTATCACTAAATAATTATCCCCCACCAAAAAAAAATATATATATATCTTACGTTCTAAATAACTATTTTCTTGCTTTAAATAACCTGCAAAATGTCGATAAACCGTAAAAAAGAAATCAATCAACATAAGTTAATAACGATAGATAGAACGTGATCAACATGAATCTGAGGATGAAAAACTATGAAAAGGCTACAAAATGGAGACATATGGAATACAGAAAGGAAAAAAAAATAGTAAACGTTGGCTGAATGATACTCAGTTGACAGGCAATGTATTAGGAAATTAAAAAAAAAAACAGAAAATTGAAAGATGAGATAGAGGGTCTTACTGGTAAGACATAGCAGAAAATAGTATAGTCAGAGTCGTCATAGAAGGAGTTAGAAAAGCTTTTGTCCAGCAGCCGATTCACAACGGCTGATGGAGGTGACATCTGTGCGTCGATTCAATCGAAAATTATACTCAACCAATGTAGCGTACTGCCAATATGGCCATCATGCGTGAGACAATAGTATGAGACAATCTTCATCAATAAATTTAATTAAGAGAATCAGACACTGGACTAGCTTCGTAATGTATTGTGCAACTGATTTTGAAAAGGATAAAATGACGACTGTGTCCGCCACTCTAACAGTGAATTGCTTTCGGCATCAGACATTTTCTACTGTTTATTCTTTTGTCGACAACCATATAATATGGCGAACAGACCGACATTTCATTAATCTAAAGCAATATAACTAAAGAAAGAATAAAATTTGCCCAACATCCCATAATGTCTCGTAATCAATTTCATTCTACTTTCCGTTAGCGAAAGTAGAATGATGGTTGGGAATAAAAGATGCTTCAATTTAAACGAACCAATTGAAATAGGTTCTTCTATTCTTTCGTGAAGAACCGCATTTTCAATTGACGATTATCGCATTTTTTTTTTTTTTTGCTTGGCATCTCACGGCAATATATTTATCAAAAGAATTGACATCATGGTATCTCCTGAAATTCTTTCTCTTCTGAAATTGGCCAGTAGGGAAGAAGAAAATCGACTTTCTGTCCATTTCGCCCTCCTCCTTATCATCATCATCATCCACATAAATATCATCAACATCATCATCGACTTTTCAAACCAAAAATGGATATACATACATCGAAATAAATAAGATAAATATATAAGTGTATGGACATAATTTTATATGTGGGGACGTACAGGTAGTGCAATTGTTAGCGGCACCAAACGAGAAATCCACGTGCCGAGTTCGAACTCCAACCGAATTCGTTTTCGAGTAAATACCCTACGCTCGGGAAAGGTATGAATCCATCACACAATGCTGCAACTAGGGATAAAATACCAGGTCAGATTGGTCTCTCTAGCCGTGATTGGCACCCAATCTAGGAGAAGGATAACTAGGAATTCGGAACCGTGTGTAGACCTGTCGAGACGCGTCCTGTGTAGCCATCGACAAGATAACAGTTCGCAATGGTACCATCATCTAGACCGCGTCCAACCTACGACTGAATCGATATATTATCATTACTATTATTATTCGTCTAATATATATATATATATATATATATATATATATATATATATATGTGTGTGTGTGTGTGTGTGTGTGTGTACTTACAGACAGGAAAGGAAATAAGCGAAGAGAGATGTTCATATCGGTTGCGATAGTCTTACAATTTTAGATTCCTTTCTTCCATCAATTTCTTCATTTAGGTAAATTTGAACTTATTTATAAGTTCTTTCGCTTTATAAAAGTGTATAACTTCTAAAATTCTATAATCAAAAGTGATTCATCTTTACTTTTACGAATCTAGAGATCGTCGAAGCAATTTCTTGTGTCTAATTGTCCATATAGGTTACCGACCATTAAACACGACCAAAATTTAGCCAGTCCGATGGATATTTCAAAGAGTTTATTCAGCCTTCCGTGGACTTCCGGTTACAAGCGATTGGTGATGGATCAGTAAACGCCCAGAGTCAACCGGATGCGGATATTGTTACTATTGACAAATGGGGAGAAAAATCTAATTACGTTCCACCAAGAATTATGTTTCGTTGTGGGATTCATGTTTACTCTTTCTAATGTTTTATTTAGAATAACTTGTCATCAATGCATCCTTCACTGTCAACATGAGAAATGTTGCGGGATTTAATCTTTAAATGGCCTAAAGCAGTGGTTCTTAACCCTAGGGGTACAATATCGGTTCCTAGGGGGTGTAAGGATACCGAATCATTAAAGTGGGTTTATTAAGGAAACTCTAGTGTAGTGTTGATGGTGACAGCGACATCAATGAAGAACTCATCGATCTGAGAAACAGTTGTGGAATACAAATGGATTTCACTGATGGTCACCCAGAGCAATTCTGGACTTTCCAATTGGAAACATATCCTGTACTGGCAAAAAAAAGCTTTTACTGTCCTAGTACCTTTTGTGACTACATACCTGTGTGAAACTGGATTTTTCTGTCTCATTCACATCAAAACCAAGAGCTGAAATTGACTGAATCCTCAACATGACATTCAAGTTGCACTCAGCATCAAGACACTAAGATTTGATGTTATCATAAAAAGAAAATAACAGCAACAAAGTCACTGAGTTTGTTGCTCAAACAGAATCATTCACAACATACCATGTATAATACAAGCACATATTACTGTAATTTTATTTTTTTACTAATATAAAATTAATCTGGGTTTTTGTAATGCATTCTTTTGTTGTCAGTTATGCGAATAAAGATTAAAGAAACACAATGGTTTTATTATTTACACATGAGATCAATATTGTTGTTCATCAATTCTGGAAAGGGGTGATTTGAAAGGGGTTCAAACAAGGAAAAATGTTAAGAGTCACTGGGCTGAAAAAAAATGGCATTTTGGCTGAAAAAGAATTAAAAAAAAAAAAACAAAAAGATATGTATGCAGAACAATGTAGAAAAAAAATTAAAAGTGCATTTCAAAAAGGATTAAATAAAGCAATTATACTGAAAATGGTCTCAGCGCCAAGTCATCAAGATTTGATGCCATCATAAACAGAAAATAACAACAAAGTCAATGAGTTTGTTGTTCAAACAGAATCATTCACAACACAACCTGCATAGTACAACCACATATTACCGTAATTTTATTTTATTTTTATTTATTTATTTGTTTATTTTTTGCTAATATAAAATGAATCTGTTTTTTTTTAATGCATTCTTTTGTTGTCAGTTATGCAAATAAAGATTCAAGAAACCCAATGATTTTGTTATTTCCATATTGTTTCTTATCAATTCTGGAGGTGGGTACGAGAACTTGTTGGTAGTTTGAAAGGGTTACAAACAACAAAAAAAAAACACTGACCTAAAGTGTAAGATTTATACTAAGTCTATGGCGGGAATTACTACAATTTAATTGATTGATTCGGTTTCTATGTATTATCAACCCACTGCAGTTTATTTAAAGCCAGAAAATATATTTAGATTGTATGAATTCTTTCTTTTTTTGAGATAATAATGATTGAGTGATACAATTATACTGATTATCCCTGGAGGGGGAGAAGAGGTGGATCCACGCCTAATCAGAATTGGATAAACAAACAAGAAATTATAATGTGGATATAAAGTGGGGGACAAATTCCATATTGCAATCAGTATATAAACCGATCCATCACTTTATAGCCACGGTAGTTTCTCTACATTTATATTCCAGAAAATGTAAATAAATCTAAAAGACATTTCTGCGTTGCTAATCCCTATTCCATTGATAGATTGATTTATTTTCTACAGCTTATCAATTCTTTGCAAATTATTTAAAGCCAGAAAATATTTTTAGATCGTAAGATTTTTTTTTAGATAATATTCGTCTAGTGATACAAATCTTATTGATTAACCCATAGGTGGGGAGAGAAGTGGTGGATTCATTCCTTTCCTAAGGTTATTTGCGTGTAAGTGAATATAACAAACTTAATGGGAATTAGAACTCGGCTCTCAGACTAACAATATCGAGTCATTATCAATTACACCATCCGCACATCCCATCACGCAGAAACTAGTTTACGACAATCTAAGGTAGAACAAAGATGAAGTAAGACTAATATAATGATATATCTGTTATCAAAATTCTTATATTTGATTGCTTCGTATTATATTCTGACTAGAATAACCTATCGACTGTCTTTCTAGTAAATCATTTTTTTTGTAATTATTGTTGATGATTTTAAAGAAAATTAATTACTAGACAATATTTTCTTAAATTTTATGTCTGTATTATAATTAATGCACAATGAAAATAATTATATATTATTGCAAAATTATGACACAATTCAAAGAGAAATTGCTATTGAGGTCATCTGAAAGATGGAGGCAAGTAGAAATGTTCCACAAAAAGCAAGAAACGGAGCGAAAACACAACCATCTAAAATTAGCAAAAACTAATCAAAAGTAGAAAGGATTATAATTGATGTAGATGAATAACATCTTGAAGATTCACTAACTGTGAAAATCCGTTCATTACCCTAATAAAAGTCGATACGAAAAAACAATAGTCACAAAGGATTTCGAAAAATGGAGAGAAGTCGTGGTGCGCCAGTTTAAATACCAATACAAAGCAAATAGTTTAATAGTCGCCTTATATAAAGCAAATACCAATTAAGTACCTGTGAGCGACTCTCTCTCTTTATTATCTGTTTATCTCTATCTATAAAAGGCAGGATGTGTGTGTGTGTGTGTGTGTGTGTGTGTGTGTGTGTGTGTGTGTGTGTGTGACGAATGCACGGCCGCAATTTACAAAAATTTGCATGCACATGCTCCAAGTTAGCGGGAAGGCCAAGACCGACCTTGCATTTCCCAACTCCCATCGATAGTGGAAATAATCGATTTTTTCATGCTTCTACGGCAGTTTTTATGTAGTTTGCGGCCATTTTTTACTGGCCAGAGTGAGAGCCAATAGCTGGCTGCCACGAATACACAGGAAGATTCTATTGACCAGTGTGAGAGCCAACAGCTGACTGACACAAATGTTAACTAGCATGCTAGCATGCAAAAAAAATCGATAGCTGCATTCGTCACAAGTGGAAACAATTTAAATCTCCAATTGGCTCATTCGCTTGCTTAAACTCAACGTTGATTCTGATTCCGCAGAACTGGGTTGGGTGTGAAAAATTATTTGTTGTTAACATTCTTTTTTCATTCGGTTTTTCCAGTTACAAGTACTTTTTTTTAAAGCTGATCGTTTTGTGTTCATTTTGTTTAGTTCTTTTTTCGTAACAGATTTAATGTTTGGTATAAAGCTTAGAAAAAATTCGCAGTGTGAGATAAGCAAGAAGTAAGGCATGTAGCAACATCAGCACGGCAAAGGGCACTCCTTTAAAGGCAAGGAAGGGCAGAAATATTTTAAGTCAAGTGATAGCAATTGCTCTATGAGTCGTACGATTTTTGAGTCAAGCACGGGCAACGCCGGGCCATGCTGCTAGTATTTTAATATAACGTTGTTTAAGGTATATTCCTTAAGGACACGGGAAACCATGTCTATCCACAACAGCCTATCCGTTCTAAGCAACGTTTTTCTTACTGCGATATCACGTTGAAACACTGGTTCCCCTTAAATTACCGGTTAAGCAACGTCGAGCTTGGTCAGTTCCTAGATGCGTGACCGCTTAAGAATACTAGGATGTGCGTGTGGTGTAATGGCTCAGAATTGTTAATCGCAGAACCGAGTTCGAATTCCAGTTGGGTTCATTATATTTACTTATGATGCGCAAATGCCATTGGAAAAAATATGAATCCACAAGTTCTCCTCTAGCTATGGGTTAACTAGTAAGACTTGTATCACATTAAATCATTATTATCTCTCCCTCAATTCTTACAATCTAAAAATATTTTCTGGCTTTAACCTGTAAAAGCTTGATAAGACGTAAAAAAACAACCAATCAATGGCATAAAATCCTCAAGTATGTTATTTTTTTTTGATATTGCCTGCGAGTGTCAAATTCTACAAGACATTTATCTCATTATCTGTCCTAGAAATTTCCAGAAATTTTTCTTTGAGAATTCCTCATTGATCACATGTCCCTTCAATGGTATTTCCTACATCATTCTTTAGAGCCACATTTTGTTCCCTCAATATTCTTCGGTAAAGAAATTGTCAAGTCTTCACTACCATAGAGGCGTATCTGAGAGTTATTAGTCCTTAATACAAATTTCAAGTTCCTATAAATCTGTTATTAGACTTAGATACTAGTATTTCGACTGAAAGATATTCTACTGGAATTGGAATGAAAGTAATAGCACCTACCTTGGATTCATCATAAAAATTCAAGATGGTGAATTAATAAATACTAAACACTCCAAATATTTCAGTGTAAGGACCAGTTTAAAAAAAATTAGTATAGGAGATAGGGAAATTGAATAGGCTGTGCTAAAGTTAGTTTCCCACAATACCGCAAATTGCGGCATTTACCGGAAAACTCTTAAATAACCTCGTCAAATTCATGTGGATGTCACGCATGACACCATACTGGTTCTAGAAATATTTAAACCGTCAAATATATATAAACGTTTTCTAAGATCAATGGTTAAAAATGTGTTTGAGTGAGTGAAGCCTGTTGGTCTGGACGAAAAGCATATTTCTTTGAACCTTGCGAACTGGTGCTACGGAATCCCAAACAAGGAACTGTGCTGGAAACTACATCATTTGAGGATTTCCAAAAGAAGCAACACCTGAAATGGAAAAAGAGAAAATAATGATCAAGCTGTTGACATTCCGCACCACTTCAAACAAAAGATAGGAGGGAGAGAAACTTACAACAATACTAGAAAGATCTATATCAGTTACTGGACTTGGGAAACCACTTTTCCTGAAGAAATATTTTGAGAGACATATTAAATAAATTTCAATCGTTAGTACTACTGGCATCTCGGCGAATGAATACTGAATATTTCCTTATAAGTAAATTGCTAATATTTTCCTTACTATTATCAAATCTTAGATACATAGTAAGCTTTTCATCTTAGTTCCTTTATTACAGATCAATGAGATTATTATTATCTCAGTCGTTAGCACTTTCTCGTTTAATTATAGAATTATAAACAATTCGTTATTTTGATGACTTTTCATTAAAATCTCTTCGCAAATCCTAGGAATATAAGCTATCACTTAAAATATGAAAACAGATTAGGGAAGGGCGTTATTATATACGCGCATAGACAAGTGGATCACGTGGGGGGGGAATAGCCGTATATTTCTGTTATGGAGTGGTTTCACAGTGGAGGCTTGGATTTGTACTAAGTCGGTCCTAAAATAGGTTCGACGTACAAAACGTTAGGAACTTGATATAATAGGTAATGACGCAGAGTAATCTAGTTGAGGTGGCTGATACTTTAGGTCGTCCGGTCCGGCACTAACTGACTGAGCGACCCACTGAGCGACCCCTACTACTCCTACTTAATATAGGTGGAAGAGTCTATTAACTATAGAATAGGTGTGTTCCACTATAACAATTTCTCATTTGAGTGCGTTTCTGACTGGTTACAACGTTAAGGTTCGAAAGCGGATATGCTGCTGAAAAATGGCTCGAAACCATACATTCGGTTGACCCAAGCCTTGTTGGTGAAACTGGGGAGACGAAAATGTCCAAAAGAGGTTAAGGGTTACGCTAGCCCCCGATGTAAGAAGTCATTGTGGCCAAGCGTTAAAACGTTCTTCGTTCAACTATTCATCTCGTCCGATAATACGTTTTTTTAGAAACGGTAAGAATAATCCGGGAAGGGATGAACACTTCGAGTCAGAGTAAAATGCCTGATACCTAAGGCTGCTGGCTGTGACCAGCAATTCAGTGCATTAACAATTATTAAGATCTTATCGGGGAAAAGAATGGAATAATAATAATAATAATAACAGCAACAATATATGAAGAAAAACAGAGAAAGCTTCGATGTAAGTTCAGCAAAGAAAACAAACATCTGTCTATATTTCTGCGATGAGGTATTGTAACTGTATTATTTTACTATTTACATTGTTCGGACTATTGTCCTTATCTTTATTGTCATGTTCACGACGTTTCAGCCATTGTATATTTTGGCCTTCTTCAGAATATGTCTATATTTCTGAGATGAGGTGTTGCAACTGTTTATACTATTTACATTGTTCGGACTCTTATCCTCGTCTTTATTGCCATATTCACGGCGTTTCGGCATGGTCACATGGTCCAGTGGATAAAAGCCTTGGTTGAAGTTATTCTGTGACTTGAGATGTGAGTTCAATACCTGTAGAGGTGAGCAAAAACATGGAGAATTGAATTACTAAAGGAAAATAATTAAAAACTGAGACATCCAGAAGAGGCATTGCACGCAGAAATTAGAACAATGTACCCTGGTGGACTAAATATAGTGTTCAGTTCGAAATCCCAACGTGATATCACCTGAAGAAGGTTGGAGCGTACAATGGCTGAAACGTTGTGAATAGGGCAATAAAGATGATAACAAAAGTCCGAACGATGTAAATAGTGTAAAAAGAAAACAAAGGTGAAAATGACGTCACAGAGACAAATAAAAAAAAAAAAAGTAAAAACAAACAACGAATCCTCTTTTTAACCGTTATGGTTATTTATTCACAGATTCACTTGGCACGGTCTGCTTGCGGGTAGGTAGCTGGTACTTTAAAGGTTTTCGTTGACACTTCTGTCTTTTCTCATAAAAAACAAACTATCGAACCAGATCTTCCTTTTGGTCAGATATAATTTCTTATGACCGGAATTTCCTACCAAGTGGCACTTTACCCCGGAAGTTTGTTCAGTTATTTATTTACTCTAATTCTTTTCTTCTATTTCTGGACAACGTGTGATAGCTTTCAAAATCCTTTCATGTTAACGTTGTAAAACAACTGTAGCTACTAGTTTCATTTATAATGTTGTATTTGAAAATCACATTTTTTTTTTCCTTTGAAAATCTCGATTTAAAATGTTATTTAAAAATATTACTCTCAGGTTTAAACGTATCAACAAGAGATTGTTCTTCGGACCTTTAGTTACCAATTATTAAAAAAAAACATTCAAATGTAAATCCCTTCATGGGATAAAGATAGTAATATATATTAATAAGTGTTGCCAATAATCGAAACAAAAATAGACAAAGGTAATTATTTTCTAAAAGAGTTCAAAGTATTGTATGAATATTTCCCGTTTGGTTTCCTTGTCTTTTGTTTTCGACCTCATTTAGTCAAAAACACAGTTAATTATTTACAGTGAGAGAATATTGAGTCTATTATTGCGTATCAAAAAAATTGTGTATGTTTATGTGTGTGTGTGTGGTATGGCCCTTCAAGAAGTGGGTGATCATGGCTCTCCACATTTCTATTTTTTTTTCAATGATATCTATCAACAGGTTGGTATTTTTCAACTTTCTTTCGTATTCTTTACAGTTATCTGAAAAAGTTTCAACTGATGAATATAAGACAATATCTGCCACAATGGTGATCCATTTACATTCCTTTAATCTTCATTAATTCACAAGACAAGAGAAATGAGGGTTAATGATTTTCGCATTTTGTAAAACAATGAAAATCACTTAATCTTTAACAGATGGCTTCCAGCATTCTGTCAACGATCGTTTTACAACAGCGATATAAAATAATATAGGTTTATGCAAAAACGAAACATTACAACATTTCTAAGCAATTTATGTTTCTCTCTTACAAGCGGCAAGCTAAATGTCTATAAGATTGATGACACATTATAAGATTTCTTTCTAAATATATCAAATTTCATGTGACAGTTGAGAGATTACAGCTTCAATCAATAAACAAAGTGTAATCGATATTAAAGTATAAAACCCGGCATTGGCAATGTATATTCTCCATAATTTAAAAAAGAATTGCAAATGAATTCAAAACTGGTTTAAAATGGATTCAAGTTTAATAAATTCTGACATGACTAATTGGTTTGCCGGGCAATAAACAATTGATGGCCTTTTAATAACTAACTTTTACCTTGAAAATTGATCTTCTGGTTAGCAAAAGTCATTAACAAATTTTAATGAAAACACTTGATCCATCTTTATTCTGTTGAATGACGGCATAGTTACAAGTGTATTCTCATCACAAATGTTTATAACATTTTCTAAATCCAATGTATTTTTCAAGAGAATAAGGTCACCATTTTAACTTTTTAGCACCATAAAAACGAATTTTTAACGTAACACCATTCATTATCTATTTGGCTACAGAATATATTTTGTGATCTTTATGCATATATCTACATATATAACCATGCGTAATTTTTGCCTTTAGAAGGAGAGATAGACATTGCTGTTGGAGGTTGATAGTTAATAAGCTAATATTGTAAATTATTGTATTGTCAGTGAGCATCTTATTTCTATATCTTTTTCCTAGACCAGGCTTAGAATTTCAGAAACAAACAAAAGAAGCCTCATCTGAAGTAATGGTATACAAATCAAAACTCTCAGAACAGAAGTTCAACGGGTTCAATCCTTACCATAAAGTAAGCTTGGCACATATATACCAACACTCACACAGATGCATGCGCAGACGCATATATAGTTGATAAGAATTGTCTGAAGATTACGTGCACATATACACAGTGGTAAAAAAAATAATTTAAATTTTAAATTTCAGCGTTTCTTCTCCATCATGCGCATGCGTAATCACATCAACGTCAGGATCACTTTAGTCCAATGAAGTCGTAAAGGATGAAATGCGTTAAACGAAAAGATTTTTTCCACTTCATTTATAGATTTTGCTCAAACAAAATCTTTATGTATTGTTTTCCTCATACAGAGGTTATAAAGAAATGAAGAATGGTTTGAAAATTGCGTGACACGTGAAACAGAATTGTTGACAAATGTCCCCAACCCCCGTATCTACAAAGTCTCTTTCCAATACTGAACACTCTTCCCTGATAAATTTAGCACATTTTAAAATTTGAACATAAAAAGGATCTTATGCATAACAATTTATCAAATGCATCAGTCATACCTAGAAATAAGTTCAACCAAAACTTCGATCTAAAGAATGGCACACTTATTAAAAGAGAAAGTAACATACTTAGACGGAAAATTCTTGAGAGTGACGCTATCGGAACTTACCAAAATATAAATCTGCGCCCCAGATTTTTTCCAATTCTCCTTTTCTAAAAGAAATACTCTTCCCCAAACCAACATACATGACCATAAAAAATTAAAAATATTAAAAGAAAAGAAATTAGGGAAAAATTCTTCAGAATGCCAATATCGAATCTTATTTTTTTCAAATATCTCATTTCCTAAAAACGAAAAAACACGCTTTTCTCAAGCCAACGTACACGATTGTAAAAAAAAAATTAAATTAAAAACGGTTAAATACAAGATCTACTATTATTTAAAATTATATAATGCACAAATTAATCTCAAACTAAAATAATATAGATAATAATTACATTATTAAAAACAAAACCTTCAACAATAATAATAACAAGATTTTTTCACTTTTGTTTATTAGACATTAAATTGCATCACTTAGCATCCTCCATAATTTATACTGGCTCACAGTTAGCCTGAAAGATATTTAGTAGCGTTCTTAAATTTAAAAATTGCGAAAAACTAATATTTTTACTTGTTTTTAAATACTTGTTGCACAATAAAATCCTTACATTTGCCCTGATAAAGTTTATCAGAGGACGAAATGCGTCGGTTAAGACAAGTTTTCCTTTTGTCTTTATTCACACACACACACACACACACACACACACACACACACACACACACACACACACACACACATGTGTGTGTGTGTGTGTATGCGTGTGTGTGTATAATTTGGATGAATTTATACGCTAGAATAACACATTGTGGAATCAGAGAGCCGTCTTTGAATTCCTGTTGAGTTCATTACATTCACTTCAGTGCTAATAGCCTTGGGAAAGGCATGAATCCAACTCTTCTTTCCCCAACTATGGGTAAATAGTACTAAGAACTTAATTCTATAGCCTTGGTCTAGGAGAAGGAAAAAATCGGAATTCAAAACTGTATGTAGCCGTGGCGAAGCATATATTATTGCAGGTAAGGAAAGGATTGTTCGCATTAACTTGATGATCCCAAATACTGTCGACTCTTTTCTTTATACTTGATTGGATGAATTGCAACTCAAGTTCTTTGTTTAAGTTTTTTTTTAAATTTATTTTTTGCTCATACAATAGCGAGCTTCCGTTCAGACCGACACATTTTCCTGGTTTCACTATAGACTTTATATATATCACATTTCTGTTTTCTGAGCGCTTTAGGTTTTCATAAGCCATTATCAAAGAATTAATAAGGGCCTACACATTGTGATTCTTTGTTGATCTATGTCCATTGCCCCTTCATGCGTTTTGTCACACTTTCTTTTAAACCTACACTCTTAGGTTTAGACAATCATTCATTTACATAAACCCTTCTCTGTCAAAGAACGAAACAAGGAAAGTGACACTGCGACTTTTCGGGCTAACGTTTTCCGCTAACATAAAGTAGAACAATTCTATGGAATCAATTACCAGATCTGCTGCTAGGAAAGTCGGTTCACTGTATCGTTATAGATAATTTTTCTCACCAGACTCTTACACATATATCAATCTATCATTCGGCGATGCATTGTTACATGTGGTCTGGTACTTCTGCTATGTACTTAGAGTTTCTTGATAAAATACAAAGAAGAATCTGTAATGTTATTGACCCGGATCTGGCATCTCACTTTCAGTCACTTTCCCACCCACCCCCATAACATAGCTTCCCTGTGTCTTTTCTATAACTACTTTCATGGTAATTGTTCCGGCGAACCTACCTCCATGGTACCTAGATTTTATGAATTTAAGCACAGTATTTGATTAGCTGCAAATTTTCATGAATTTACATTTGAAATGGCTAGATGTAACCGAAACTTCTATGTTCACATTTTCTTCTCTGGCACTTCTCGACTGTGGAACTCTCTTCCGGCTTCTTGCTTCCCAATCAATACTGATCTTCATTTCGTCAGTAATGAACAAGTTAAGAGAAACTAGAAATAAGCTGTCTCTTGCCAAGACATTTGTAGGAAGGGATCCACCAATGTTGAAAAAGACCTACTGCGAGAGACCACAAATTAATTAATTTCTGCTAATTAGACAGTGGCTGTTCTCTAAAAAAAACTTTTGTCTCATGGGACTGATACTTATCGGTAAACTGCTCCCGACAACATTCAACACTCAACTCTCAAATGTCCATATTACATAATCTTTTACCCGTTTATTTTTTATTTATTTTGTTACCCGCTAATTCGTTTTTTTCTGATTACCGTATATACACGCGTATTATGCGACCTTTGAAGACATAATTTTGAAGCTAATTTGACTACAGTAAATGGATATATAGTTTGGTCAATCGCGTAGACAGAGCCAGCAGTACAAATGCTAATTTTTTTTATCTCGTGTATCATGCGACCCCCTTAAAATTAGCTTCTTAATTAGCTTCAAAAGTCACATGATACGCGAGTATATACGGTATTTTAATCGTCACAAGACGTGCGGCCATTTTAAATAAAATAGCCTTGCTCTCCTTCAGTTGCATTTCATTTTTCCTCATTTTCATTCTTTTTTTCTTAAACAAAATATTCTCTTCTCAACACTTACATCTTTTTCGCTTTTTCATTTTCGTCTTCTCTTTTATACTTAGAATTTCCTCTTCCAAAATGTACTAGTAATACTATTAGACTAATTAGTTCTAAACTGGATATAAGTCTCTTCTGGAAGAGACAGTTGAAATTTCTACGGCACATAATTAGGAAAGACGGCTTGGAAAATTTGATGCTCACAGGACAGATTGAAAGCAAGAGGTAAACAACACATAACCCCCTTAGACTGCTTAAGTAAATCGATAGTGGAACTAGGTTTAGGGGAGATAATAAAAAGCTCCATAGAACAGGAAATTGTAGTGAGCCATGATCGCCAACGTTCTGAAAGGGACAGTGCACATAGAAAAATATTTTCTCTCTTCAGTTAAAATAGTTAAAGTTCAACTATTCTGAAGAAGTACAAACATTTCTTCTCAGAATAGAACCAGCTGCGACACAAGGTGGTTCCTATATAAATTAAATTAAAACAGAATTCATATATTTTAATAAAGTAATACCAGATCTTTTACCATTCACATGTGAAAATCTAAGTCAAGTGGATAGTTTTCTTTTGATATATGAGATCATAGTTGAGCTCCTCAAAAAATAAAATATGTTG
>CAHIKZ030003314.1:30000-187500 GCA_903632075.3 Acanthosepion pharaonis | reverse complement strand
CAAAGTTTTATTCCCTCTAGACTAGTTTCTCTACCAATGCCCTACTCAGTCTGTCCTAATATTTCAGTTATGTGCCATGCGTGATACACGCTTAGGCGATCATGTATCTTTCGATATATGACTGAAGAGGCAGATTCTTTCCCGCAGTAGTTTACTATTTATTTCTGCGGTAGACCAGTTGCCATCCAAGGCTATAGAACCCTATCTGTCCTGCTATTTAGTCATGGGAAGAAGACGATTCATACTTATCCAAGGGTATTAGCACATACGTGAATGTAGTGGATTCGACTAGAATTCGAACTCGGCTCTCTGATTATCTCAATCCGAGTTGCTATCCATTATTCCACCGTGCCTCCCAGCGGAGGCATAAATTCAGAGATTTCCTTTCGATAATTCTTTTCTCCTTTTATGCACACTTCCCTTATCTATGATACTCTTTCGGTTAATTTGCAGTTTAGTACCCACGCTCAATTTGCATTAAAACTTTCCAGAATACTTACATTTATGTGTAATTGTACAGGCTCCATTCGAATCTGACTTAATAAATTTGATAAAATCTACCGTTTTGGGGTTATCGATAGTAAAAGTTTGGATTCATTCGCGTCGCTGACAGCCATTAGTGGCGTTGTTTGCCTACATTCGCTGCAGGATAGCTCTCAAAAGAGGTACCATTGCGCAAACTGAGCGTGTCTAGGTAAATAATTCTAATGCGCAGTAATTGAGACAAATTTAGACAAGAAAGATCAGTTCCCCATTTAGCTTGCCGTAGTGAATGTATGCAAACAACGCCAGTAATAGCTTCCGCGACGCGAATGAATTCGAATTTTCACTGTCGATAACGCCAAAAGGGTAGATTTTATCAAATTTATCAAGCCAGTCCAGATTCGGATGGAGCATCAACAAGTATACATAAATGTAAGTTTTGGACATTTTTAATGCGAACTGAGCGTGGGTGCCAAAATTCAAATTAACCGCTCATTTTTTTGTATTTCTTTACACTTTTATTTGAGCCATTCCTCTTTTGCCTGCTTTCATTTGTTTCTAAATTATGTGCTTAATATTCTATAATTCTTACCGTTCCTTGGTATTTTTTACTGCCTCTTTTTCATTAGTTTGCCAATTATATCTGCAATTTGCTGCTTTTACCCTTGTCTCATTTTCCTCGGGATGTCACTAAAAGCTTCAAGTTCCCTCCTAGTTATTATATTTGCTTCTAAATCTCTGAGACGAGATTTATTTGCAGTTTGTGTCATTCAGGAATCTATCATATTGTATTTTAGACATTACTTTGGTTTATCTTTAATTTTCATAAGTTTACATATGGATTTTTTTTTATTGACACTCGGATAATTTTCATAGTGTAGACTGCATCCCTGAACCTTTTATTGATTATTAAACAGTCAATCTAATGTTTTGTGTCTGCTTCTAAGCCGTTCTATGTCCACGGGGGTCTTGCGTGTTCTTGAAACCAGATGTTAGTGATTATTTGGTTGTTTGGATTATCTTTCTCCTCGTTGCCTGCAGGTTCTTATTCCGGACCTGTCAACTATTTCGCTGTCTTGTTCAGACATGTACTTTTCCGTTGTTGAACAGATTAAAGACTGCAATCGATGGAAAGCGACAGGATTTGGATCATCGGACGACACTAAATCTCCTGTTTCTTTTCAAACCCGGCAGATATTGTCTATGATGCCCAACTACACCTACCCTACTCACCTGATCTTGCATGTTTGAATTACCGCTTATGTGGGAAGAACTATTTTTGGAAGCCTATAAAAACACTAACACTAGTTCATTATCCAGAAACACGACAACTTTGGATCGGGGGTGAAATCATGAAGCCACGTCAAAGTTGGCGCAACAAAATGGCACTGATGTGGTTGAATAAATCTACGTATAAATATCTAAATATTTCTTTTAAAATTCATTTAAGTCGAACTACCACAGACGTGTTCTTTACATTCACTGACGAACAAATAACCTTCGGAAAGATATAAATCCATCTCTTCTTCCCCCATCTATGGGTTGAATAGCAGGACAGACTGGCTCCTATAGCGTTTGTTGGTAACCAGTCTTCTGCAGAAAGCAACGGCAACCATTATGAATCGAAAAAGACATGATCGCTGAGGCATGTATCACGTATGGCACTTAACTGACTCCATACACACCCCTTCCTAACAGTGATCTATATACTGCAATTATTCAACGACGTTATGAAACCTCTGCAGTAATATCACCAACTCTACCCTACCATTCGCAAATCCAGAATTTCACATCGTGGAAAATCCACATTTTCACCCATGGCAAATATCAAAATGTTTCTAACTACTTTCAGGGTCTCTCTCGGCAATAAGTTTTCTTCTTCTTCTTCTTCTTCTTCTTCTTCTTCTTCTTCTTCTTCTTCTTCTTCAAAGATATATCATGTGACAAATTAGGAAGTTTTGAAAGGAATGAGAACACCAAAGTAATTTTTGCTAAGAACCAGAAAGAGAAATTTGAAATTTTGTTGTCACATAATGAAAAATGAAGACTTAGAGAATATAATACTCTTGTGGATTTCGTGTTGAAATACAGTACCAATAAATAACAAACGCCAGGAATGAATATAGAAAAATAATGTGTTAACGTAATAATACAAACTGGTAAAGCAGGTTAGTAGTTCCAGGAATACGGGTCAGTAGCCAAATATATATACAGTCTTTGGTATTGAAGTATCGCCGTATGACTTCTTACTGAGTCTACGTGCTCGGTCACGGTGACACTTGCTGGCTATGTTCGTTCTGTCTGTCTGTTACCTTACTCTCACTCTTCTCCCTGCTCTCCCGGCCTTGCTCTTCCTCCCTCTAGGGTCTTCACGTAGCAGTTGTATATGTATATAGTGGGTGAGTCCATTTGTGTAAAAAGGGGATGAGCCCTCAACAAATACTCACAGGGTAAACAAGAGGAACAGGTGAGAGCAGTTGCAAAAGAAGGGGACCATAATGGAAAAAGGATGTTGAGACCAACAAAAACGGGGAAATTAAGGTGCACCATTATCTTCCATGTCCTGTAGAAACATGACACATCTAAATATACATATGGATAATTAATTCCATACAGTTTGTAACTTTGCCTGATGTCATTTGTAAATATCAGATACTACGTATGTATTCTTCTTCTTTTTCTTCATCTTGTTCTTTAGCTTCTTCTTTTACATTACTTTGTTCTTCTTCATCTTCTTCTTCTTCTTCTTCTTCTTCTTCTTCATCATCATCATATTCTTCTTCGTCTTCATCATCATCTTCTTCATAATCATCATCATCATCTTCTTCTTCTTCATCATCATCATCTTCTTTTTCTTCTTCATCTTCTTCTTCTTCATCACCTTCTTCTTCTTTTTCTTCTTCATCATCTTCTTCTTCACCATCATCATCATCAACTTCTTCTTCATCATCATCATCATCTTCTTCTTCTTCATCATCATCAACTTCTTCTTCATCATCATCATTATCTTCTTCTTCTTCTTCTTCTTCATCATCATCTTCTTCTTTTTCTTCTTCATCATCTTCTTCTTCTTCATCATCATCTTCTTCTTTTTCTTCTTCATCATCTTCTTCTTCATCATCATCATCATCGTCTTCTTCATCAACATCATCATCATCTTCTTCTTCATCATCATTATCATCATCTTCTTCTTCTTCATCATCTTTTTCTTCTTCTTCATCTTCTTCTTCTTCTTCTTCTTCATCATCTTTTTCTTCTTCTTCATCTTCTTCTTCTTCTTCTTCTTCATCATCATCTTCTTCCTCATCATCATCATCATCTTCTTCTTCTTCTTCTTCTTCTTCTTCAATAGCAGATTTTCTAACTCTGGTAAGTCTACCGTTGTCCATTCTGGCATCCATTCACACACAATCATCAATTAGGTTGTCTCGTTGACTTCCCCAATTTCTCTTGGCCTCAATCCTCCCTACGAGTATTAAAACTCTCCTTCGTCCAATGAATGTCGATTGTTTCTTCTTGTTTATGAATATATGTTCTTTGTGTTATCTTTTTTAAAGACTTCCTCTTTGCGTTCTCCCTCCGTCCATGGGATTCTTAGTATCTTTCATCTGCAGGGAGAGAGTGTCTAGCATTCACTACCATATATGTGGACAGATATCACATAGCAATACATGGATAGATAGTCGAATTAACAAAAACTGTGTTCGTACGACAGTATTAATGCATAAAGATAATCTTGAAACACAAGCTTCTTGGTTACAAATATTTGTTCAACAATCCGGAGTTAAGAATTTTTCTGTTAATATTTCGTTGATCATTCCCACCATCATCAAAATATTATGAATGAAAAATGATATTACTGCTACTACTACTAGAAGGAAACTAACAAGATGGCGGAATAATCAGGTTAGGAAGGTACAGTAATATGACTTCTGATTTGACTTCGACTCACCATTACTCCTTAGATAAGATCTTTCGAGGTTCGTGACCAATTAAGTTCGTAGGAAGGCCAAATATAATTCGTTGTAACTACCAAGGATGTATCTTCAGTCAGCTTTTGAGTTCAAAGTAATTCTTCTTATCGACAAGTTACCACTCAAGGCTAGAAAACCGAGTGTCCCTTCTATTTAATCGATAATTGGGTCGGAGATGAAATCGTTTCCTACCATCTTTAGGGGTATTAGTGTGAAAAGAAAATTAAACGAAGCCGATCGAAATTCAGAACCGAGCTGCTAACCGCTTACAATTACCGCCTCTTTTCGTGTCTGATCAAAGGTCATTCCTTCATTTCCGATTTTCGCAAAATACTTTAACGGTGACAGAATGCAACGATATTAACGTTTTATTTTTCTCTTCATATGTGGGGAGATTGTCCAGTATTCATTGCTATATAAGAGGTCGGATATCACACAGCAATCTAATACTCTGTTCTATTTCTCAGCACTTTACATAGCTTTTGGCCTTTATACTTTGTCGTCAACATTAATGTGTGCTTATCACTTGATCTATAAATGCAGTTCTGGATACTGTGTTTATGGCATGACTTGACTCTGCATATTTTCAGATGCACATTCCTATAAATGAATGTGTATGCAGTTCCATGTGCATGCGTCTAAGAAGATAAGATTTTAATTACAGATAAATCCCTTAATTAATTTCAAATGCCGAAATCCTAATTATCGTTAGGTATCAATATCTTTCCTGAATCTTTTTTTATGCGATGAAGTCTTAAAAAAAATCTCCATTTAACCCAAGAAATTTAATTAAAATATTATTGAATATAACGCATTTTGATACCCGAGAGAAACTTCGTTTGTCCTTGATTCATAAAACGCTGTCATAATTTATCATGAAATACGACAAAAAGTTTAGAATTTTTCTATCTTAATTCTACTTTGAATTTAATAATTTTTTCGCTTCTTAAGATTTTATCTTAAGGGATTATGTAAGTAATATTTTGATAATTATTTCAATTAATTTTTTAAGTCATTTTTACCCCAAGTAAGGTGATAGTGCCACCAAGACGCAAAGGGTTACTGGGAGTGAAAGAGAATGAAACGGCTTTAGAAGGAACCGAAAACACAAAACAAAATAAGAAACAAGAAATAAACGTCTACAACAAGTCAAAAGATGAGGAAGAAGTGTGAACACAGCGATAGGCGAAGCTATCCATTTTTTGTTTTAAATGACTAATAGAGTAAAAAATTATAAATGACTAATAGAGTAAAAAATTATAAATAATATTTTCGCAGATAGGTGGAGACGTTAGAAGTATATAATTAAAGTGCGCGTATTCAGATAGGAACAGTTAGTTATATAACTGCCTTTCTTTGATGAATTTAAACTAGTTGTTTGGATTTAAGTTTCAGTTGTGTTGTCTCCTCAAAATGAAAAAAAAAGGTGTCTTTTGGTAGGTTGACGCCTGATAAGAAGTGGAATTATCTAAGAGCTTGCATCTCACTACTCTTCCAATCTTAAAACCGTACGTGGTGTCGAGGAAATCAAATAGCGAGTGAGAAAAAGGGCAGTTTTGACCATTCACAGAGGAATACCTAAATCAAATTTTTAAATCTTTTAAGTCACATATGTGAATTCTAGAATATGAACGGAGAATTCCTTTTCTTAAGAGACCCAGCCCAGATCCAAAGTTTCCATTTAGACAGATTTTAATGACAGGAAATATAAATTTTAAATTAACAATAATAACGGAATAATTAAAGTAAAGAGGAAAAATAAACAAATATTTTTTTTGTTGTGCATAAAATCCTAAATCGGTTCGCCTATCGTCCAGCTCTGTTCACACTCCTTTCTTGTCTTTTGAACAGGAGTAGAGGTTTTTCTTTTGTTTCATTTTTAGGATTGGGTTCCCAGTTCCTTCCCATAAAGTTTCTCATCCTCAGTTTCAGCCAACTCTTGCGTTTTAGCGACATTAAATTCCTTAAAGCTATCCACTCTGCACAAAATATTTTAGAAGTTACACCTGAGATCAGGAGATGCGAGGTTCTGGGGTACTTTCGAACCCCCTCTTAATGTCAGTTATTCCCAGGTTTTCCCTGATCCGCGATGGTAGCAGCTGTTAGGCTCCCAGCTATGGACAAGTAGTGAACTCCCAAACAAAGATCAACGTTGCATTTTATAATAAAATGACCAACAATCTATGTGCAAATTGATACAAAGTGGCTCGTTTTTCAATAGAAATACAGAAGTTCAACAATATATTTTATAATAAAATTGCCAAAAATACATTTTATGATCTACAAAATATATATCTAAAAAACATAGCTTTCCGTTGAAAGTATAAAATATTTAGATTCCGGCATTAAATAACCCATAGAGGTGTTGATATGCCGTTAAAGAAAATCAACCAACTAATCAAAGTTACACCTAAAGAAAATAAATCATGTAGTTATTTTAGATTAATTTACCCTTATTTATTTATTTATGTGTTGTGTCCCGGGTAGACAAACAAGATTCTCCACAATTCACCACAACAAAAGATTCAAATTATAGAAAAAGATCAAGAGTTAGTTCAGCAGGAACATACACCGGTCAACTCGTAAACGACATTAAATCTGAAGAGAGGAATTTGGTAGAACTATAAATGTCAGAAATTGTAGTAAAGAAATAGTCAGAAATTTTCTTTCAAGGGTGACACGGTAGATATAAAATCTATGAATTATTACCTCTGTATTTAATTACTTCGTTTATATCATTTTGCACATAGATAGATCGAAAGATTATCCCCCTCGCTCCCTCTCTCTCTCTCTCTGGACGTGAGCGATCATGGCTCTCCTTTGTAGCTCTTAACAATATTTCGTTTCTACTATCCCTCCCACTCTCTGTTCTACCATCCATATACGCAAATACGTTACACGCTCTTTGTGGAGTGAGTAGCCATGGTCAAATACGAAATAAGTCAGACAACTATCCAGCTAACAGACATGACAAGTCTGCAATAAGCAATAACAAAAAAATAATATAAAATAAGCAAACAATATATTTAAGGAAAATTAATACTAATAAGGCAAAGCAACAGTAAAATGGAAAAAAAAATCACAAAGAATTGACGTTGACACACAAAAACAAGTTCGGACAAATAAATGTAGTGTTCTGACTTCAAGACAAGACAGATCGGGACTGTATCAGATGAAAGTAAGAACCGGCATATTTTGTTGGTTAGAAAGAAATCCCAGAATGCTTTTGTATGATTCTGCCTATAAAATGGGGAGGGGAACATATTTTACAGTCATTCCTACTCGAGATTCGAATCAACACTCTCTTCCTCTGCCTTCTCTTGCCTTCAATATGTTCTGTGAGTGTAAAATTCTACAAGCACTCGTTATGAGTTCCAGAAATTTAATCTGGCTTTCTGTCTGTCCTTTTCGGTTCCATTTTCCTAAAAATTTCCTTGCTGTTCATATGTTCCAACAATGGTATTCTTAGTATCCTTCTTTGGAGACATATCTCTTTTCTCTCAAGATTTATCTTCATCCGTAAGAAAAATGTCCATCATTCACTGTCATATAGGACGATTGATGTTACATAGCATTTCAGAACTTTATATCTTTTATTTTACGCATATATTTTTTTTATATAAAAACATTGATATGTTATTTTTCAAAGTTTTTGTCAACAACTTATTGGTTTTGGATATATAATATCGATTTCACTTAAACATATAATTATTGTTAAAATAAAATTTGCTTTGACATAATGGACTAAATATTAAAAGTTTAATGAGAAGAAACTTATAGTGCTGGGTATATGATAGTCATCACTATTTACTCTACATGGAGAGAGAAATTCATGCATCCATCGTTTCTCCTCAATGGTCCATCTATTATACATAAAATCTACGATACTCAAACAATGTCTATATCAACTTTTGTATCAGATATAAATCAATCACCTATTTGCCCCACGGGATTGTCTTTCGTCTACTTTTTAGATCAATTAATAAATTTTCAAATTAATATGAGGAAATTAGATGATCTTTGCTTTGTTTGCAATTAAAAAAGTCATTTGAAATATTTGACAGAAATATTTCTTTTCATCCACCTCAACCAATCCTTCTTCTGCGGATAAACGTCACAGATTTGAAATTAAAAAAAAAGCAACAATTCTTAGAAAGCGTCTATAAAACAGAACATAAAGAAGAATGAATAATATATTTGAATGAAGGAATTCTATGAAATGGAATTGAATGTCTTTGAAAATAAATGAAGTGATTCTTTACTTTAATCGAAAACAAAAACGCGGGAAATATTTTGGGAGATGGGCGTTTGAAATACACGGAGAGTGTTGGCCTTTTGTGTGGCAATGGATGAATCCCGAGGCGTATTTGCGCATGCTCAAAATATTACGTTTACATTTGATTACATAAATCCGTCTGTATGGTTGTCTTTCTGAAACTGTTTATGCATGTGTTTGGTTATGGACGTGACTATAAGAATTATACTGTCGGGTAAGCAATATCTCATTAAGAAACAATATCTTATTAATTTTTGAATGCTTCATTGTTTATTTAAAGATAAAAAAGACCAAAATATTAACTCCAAGTAAGATGAACCAGATTTTCTTGTTTGTTAGTCAAATACTGAGCTTTTATTTTATTGATTTTCATTGAAAGAATTCGCTAAGGAAAAGAAAAGGATTTATCAATCAATTCATCAAAGAAATGATAAATCCATCAGCGTTGATTATTATGGATTTTACACTTCATTCAAATTCATTGACTAGAAAATGAAGTAGTTCATTTTAGGCTATTTTACATTGAAGAACTTATTTATACACTAATAATTTATTTCAATTTTTTGGGGGGTCGATAACGATAAATATTTTCAGATTGATTAATCAATCTTTATATCCGCGTTAATATCATGACGCACCAAACTATCCTACCATTAGATATATATATATATATATATATATATATATAGCTGACAACTCGTATTCGAGGATAGCGTCTAATAGGGCGGTTAGACAATCCCTATTGCATACGCTTGCTCAGACGTATTTATGTTTATTCAACACCTGTGGTTTATACTGCAATTATGCTGAGAAGACCTTAGTTACAGTTTCTGGAAAAGAGTGTCTTATCTAGCGTGATCAACAATTTGAACAAGGCCAACACGTTCAAGCCCTCGACCACGATGACTTGTTACACACACACACACACACACACACACACACACACACATATATATATATATATATATATATATATATTAAAGACATTTTTATGTTTAACGTCCTTTTTATAGATACAAGTATTTAAGTAAATGCTCTGTTTATAATAAACAGTATTAAATAACATTTAGCGGCCTGAATGTCCGAGAAATTTTCATAGAAAATATTCGTCCTTTGACAGGATTCGAACCTGCATCCTATACGGAACCGTCATATACGCTGACGTGCCTTACCGCTGTTATTTAATACTGTTTATTATAAACAGAGCATTTACTTAAATACTTGTATCTATAAAAAGAACGTTAAACATAAAAATGTCTTTAATAAATAAATTGTCGGACTTTGTCCATTTCTTAATATATATATATATATATATATATATATATATATATATAATAAGCTGAATGGATATGAGTTTGTGATCCTCGGTTTCACGCTTTTGAGATCATCAAAGAAACTGGGACGTCAGAGACTTACACTACCTCACACACACACTTATACACACATGTGTAGACGCGCACATACACTATTGTTTGTCTGGGCCTTTTCACTACCACTTTGGTTATGCTGGGTCCTGTTTGTGGTTATGGTGATGATGATGTTTGTATTTTCAATGCTAACTGCTTGTGTGTTGTTGATGATTGTGATTATGCTTGTAGTGATAATTATTATTGATGATGTTAATAACATTATCAACATTATTAATACATGCGTCTACACATGTGTGTATGTGTGTGAGCTATTGTAAGTTTCTCTAACGGCCCATGCGGTAAATCTGAAAAGCGTCAAAAACACTCCTACCCACACCTTGTTGAAACGAACATTGCTACACATAAAAGGCTAATGTCCCGACACCGAAATAGATTTACAACCGCGTATATAATTATGCCCAAACGCACGTGTCTGCGCCTAGCCTCGAATTGCCTGTATGTATGTGTCTATGCGTATGATAGTACCACCCTTAACAAACACAGAAGTATATTCCCCACCCACCCTCAAACCTGTTGAAGCAAGCATAAATGGATCCAATTTAAAAAAATAAACCAGTTTGACTGATGATCGCAAAATCGTGAAACCAACGGTCACAAACTCATATCTATAAAACTTATTAAGTTAGCTTTAACACTGATATTGAGTGCTTTCCACTAAATACCGCGTATTAAATAATATATATATATATATATATATATATATATATATATATATATATATATATATATATATATATGTATGTATGTATGTATGTATTCAAATAAAAAAAAAAGAACAGTAAGATATATAATCAGGTGTTCTTATTGATATTTTTATTTTTTACAAAATAGTGCTCAATGTAAATTTACAGAGAATTAATATTATAAATTAACTGATTTAAAATATGTTTTTTTCGTTACACAATAATGACCATTTCCTGTAATTAAATTAACAACATTAGTTTCATTTCATCCTCAAGCGAATTTTGGAGTAAATAATTTTTTTAAATTTACTGATTTTTAACTGCAAGGGAAATTCGTAATTTACTGTTACCAAGGATACAGAGAAATCCAATCATCCAGACAAGGGGGAGGTAGCGTATTCAGTTTTAGCTTCCATTTTTGAAACATGCTTATTACTGTGCAGCGAAAAAAAATTTTAAAATCAAAATAGAAATGTGTGTGTGTGTGTGTGGATGTGTGTGTGTGTGTGTGTGTGTGAAGAAACGTTTACGAAGGATTTTTTAACGATTTTTATTAATTAATATTTTTTGAGGATACTCGTATTTAAGTAGACGATCCGTTTATTTATTAAACAGTATAATTATTTATTTTCGTCTACTGGCCTAAATATACGAGAAATCACTTTGAAGAATTTTTAATAAAAAAGTAAAAGCCAACACTCAATAATATCAACTATGAACACGGCCACAGTTTGCTGACCGTGTTTGGAGAATAAAACATTCACATAACTCTAGATACATACATAAAACAATCCATATATTCAGTTAAAAGTAAAATAAAATTCATCCTTGATAATGGCTAAAAGTATAGCCGGAATCGCTTAGTTATATAAACATTTAGACAATTTTTTTAATGTAATTTATGTTCTAAAATGAAAAAAAAATAACATTAAAAGTTACATAAAAACTTAAACATAGCACCTTTTCAGTTGCATATATAGATAGAAAGATAGATAGATACTATACGATTGAATTTATATATATATATATATATATATATATATATATATATATATATATATATATATATATACAGAAATATATATATATATATACAGAGAATATATATATATACACAGAGAATATATATATATGTATATACAGATATACGGTTGAACCTATATTATAAGATTGAATATTATGGTTTCAAATTTTACTCAAGAGAAATACAACCTCCAAACGAGACCTGTGTTTGTTCAGCTATGGGCATGTTCGTATGATGAAGAAGAGACTCGAGGCGGCGGAGATATGGTCCTACAGAATGATGCTGAGGATATCATGGACCGAGCATGTGAGCGACGATGAGGTCTTGGAGATGATGCAATCAACGAGGAGGCTTATACTTAACATCAGGAAGAGGCAACTGAAGGAAGGAGGGCCTGGAGAATATGATACTCACGGGTCGAATAGCGGGAAAGAGAGACAAGGGAAAGCAAAGCATGACATACGTGGCATGCTTGGGCAGGTGGATGGCGGAGCATAGCCTGGTGTGAGCCACAGAGGGTTAGGGGAAAGTTGAAGGCCATGATAGCCTACGTCCTGAAAAGAGACGGCTCATAAAAAGAAAAAGAAATGTTCTTAGGCGTTGTTTGTAGGAGAGCGTATGAACCGTCTTTGAAAATTCAAAATAATCATGAGATTGGTAAAAATAATTTCCTTTCAAAAGATATTCTCATTCAAGTTGACATTAATGCTGTTTTTTTATTTCTAAAATTATTCCCCGTCTTCATCTAACATTTTTACATTATTTCTTTCTTAGTGATTAAGCAAAAAAGATTTGAAAATGTGATTAGAAGATAAAGCAACCAACATTGTTCTTTTCAATTCTCAATTTTCAGTCCAACAGTTGAAAAAGAAAGTGTTTTAAAATAGTGAAGACGTCATTTTTTATTTAACGCCTGCTTTATGTCAAAATAGCTAATCACTCGTAAAAACTGACATGCAGTCTTTTTCTAATAATATATTTGATTGTGAATGTGAAATACTCAACTCCGATGGAAGCAAAATGGTTTGGATCTTATAATCTTCAGCTCGTCTCTTGTTTCATATATTTAACCCTGTCGCAAGTGAAATACTCCGACTGAATCCCGTGTAGACCCCCCCGAAAAAGCCACCTACCAAGTAAATGCTCATGGATTTAAACAGAAACATTGCCAATATCTAGCTATCAACTCAGTATAATGAAAATTGATTTTCGACATTATACGAGGGTAAGTAAAAAAAATTTTCCGTACATATCTTTAGGTTTGTCAAACTGCCTTCTGCTCATGCGCGCTTATAGTTGGTACTGTTGTGGTCACGTGATCGAAGTTTGCGCTTGATCGCGCCAGCTTTCTTTCTGCTGGTACAGTGCAAACATGGTCGCTCCGATGGTAGTGTGCACCATATATATATATATATATATATATATATATAAACACCATCACTTGATAAGTGATAAGATACCAGATATGTGGAAACAAAATGGATATTTTTGAAGTGATGTGATAACATGCTTATGTTATATCAGATCATCCCATAAGTTATGTCCAAATTTTGAATAAAGAAAACAAGTGACCAAATGTTACATTTAATTACAGATTCAATCAACAATGTATTTTCCCTGATTATCTATAACTTCCTTCCATCTATTAACAAGCTTACTAATTCCATTACTGTAAAATTCTTTTGGCTTTGATTCGAAGAACTCACGAATATCAGTTTTAACCTGTTCCTGTGTTACAAAAGCTGTTTCTTCCAAATGATTCTGTAAGCTACGAAACAAATGGTAGTCTGAAGGAGCAAGATCGGGAGAATAAGGTGGATGAGGAATTTTCTCCCAACCAAGTTCTTCGATCTTTTGTGAGGTTATTCTTGCTGTATGGGGTCGTTCATTGTCCTGATGAAACATCACCTCTTTTCGATTCACTAGAGCAGGTCATTTTTCCTCAAAGCTTGATTCAAACGCTCTAATTGCTGACAGTATATTTGAGCATTTATTGTTGCATTAGGTGGTATGAATTCAAAGTGGATTATTCCTTGGCGATCCCACCAGATTGAAAGAAGAACCTTTTGCCCATGAAGTTCCCTTCTCGGCTCTGACTGGGGTCCTTCCCCTAACCAAGCCACTGTTTATGACGCTTAACATTTCGATAAAAGATCTTTTTTTCGTCGATAGTCACAAGTCTATCCAAAAAAGGTGAAACAAGTTGGCGAGAATGGAGAGAATAGCAGATGTCAACTCGGGATTTGAGGTTGTTTTCAGACAATTCATGAGGCACCCATTTTCCAAGTTTAGGAACCTTTCCAAGTTGTTGAAGATGACGATGAACAGTTGTATGGTTTGAACTGAGAACCACTGCCAACTCCTCAGCTGATAAAGCAGGATTTTCTTCAAGGGCTGCTTCAAGAAGCTTTTCATCAAACTCAACTGGACGTCCAGTTCGATCTTACTCTTCAAGGGTGAAATCTCCACCTCTGAATTTTGCAAACCATCTTCTGCAAGTTCTTTCATTCACACATTCCTCTCCATAAACTGAGTGAATGTTTCTAGCCGCTTCGGCTGCTGAGTTTCCTTTCTTGAACTCATAAAGCATTATGTGCCTCAAATGATTCTTGGGTACTTCCATGTTAGCAGGGTTTTAATCAAACAAAATTTAATTTTATTGTTCTCTGAAATAAAATTAGATGCATCTAAACATAAAAATAATGTTCAGCTCCATTAGACATTATAAAATGTTCTTTAAATTTCGTTCATTTTAACAAAAAGTTAAAATTCAGACAGAACTTATGGGATGACCTGATAATTTTTAAATAAATCTTATTTGCTCTACTTTGTATTGAGCACTTTTAAAAAAAATAGTGTTTTTGTTAATCAGAATTTTATTCCATCTATACCAACCCTGTATTCGTATATATATATATATATATATATATATATATATATATATATATATATATGGTGTATCAAATATACTTCTACAAATTTTGGGATCGGGTTCCTTACAATGCAAAAATACTTATTACTATAATTTGTGATGCCAAAGATCTTGTCTCAGCAACGATAAACAGCAGCAAAAATTGGATGACCTGGCCGCTTTCGGTCTGGAAACGCAATCTGATACAGCCGTTCAGCCTCGTTTTCATAACGCGAAACTGTATGGCAAAGTCATATCTGCCTGCTCACGATATATACATATCCAGACTTTGTTAAACGGAACACCTTTCAGTTAGCTCACTACTAGACACGTTAAAAGTTGAAGAAAAAATAGCCATAAATGAACACGAATGACCTAGTCTATATGGAAACACAGCGCCATCTTCGATAAACTTTCCTTAAACTTAACTCAAAAACAAAAGATTTACAAACATATATTTATGAGGATTGTCCTTGATTTGCTGTAAGGAACCCGCCCCCAATGTTTGTAAAAGTATTTTTGATACAAGCTGAAGATAGATATAGATACGGTAGAAAGAAAGACTCTGTTATATATTATACAGTGTTTAAGTCTATCGGATTGTGCATTCGAGAATTCCTAGTATATTATTTACTAGTTCTCAAATACGCAGATGTAACACTCAAGTGAAAGTGGGGCGTCTATTTCATATATGAAATGTAGGATTCAAAATAAATTCATTAATTATTTATAGTCAGTTATCTTTTCTTCCTTTATCGTTCCCCTTCTTCTCAGGACTATTGCTTGATAGATAGAATTTCTGATAGGATAGATAAGGCTCTATCTCTATCTCTCTCCACTCATCTGCAAATATCTTTGTGTTTGGTGATTTCAATACCCATCAGGTCAAGTGGCTTTATCACTCTAATGCTACTGACCTTGCTGGCATCCAGACTTTTAACTTTTCAATTGCTCAATCTCTAACTCAAATAGTAGACTTCCCCATTTCTTTCCCTAGTAACTCTGATGTTCTCTATCAAATTGATCTCTTCCTTACCTCCCCCCCCTCTCTCTCTCTCTCTCTCTCTCTCTCTCTCTCTCTGTCCTCTTGGCAATTTTGCCTACATGGTAGTGCCTATAGATATCTCTTTGCGCTCTCCCATGAAGCAAGAACCCCTTATTAACAGAACGTCTTTCTCTTATCAATGCACTGATTGGGATTCATTTTGTCATTTTCTTTGCGGTACCCACTGGAATGATATTTTAATCATCCTGTTGAGATATGTGCCTCTTGAGGTCTGGAATCACTTCTTTCATTTATACCAGAACAACAGATCTGATTTTAACAGACGCCTCTTTGTAAGCGTACCTAATGAATGTAAGCGTGTCATCAAAGAGAATAAATCACTGTATGTTGATAGAATGAGAAACTGCATAACATCTCACAAGTTTGGTTCTAGAGATTATTGGCGGCTCTTTAAGAGTGTAAAGAACATAAGTAAACTTCAGTTTCTACTCTTTTCTATCAATTTGCTGTATTATCATCTACTTCAGATAAAGTTGAATTCTTTACTTGGAAATTCTCTTGCAACTCCACTGGCGACTCATCAGCATTATCTTTGCTTTATTTCGTGCCTAGAACAGAATGTGTGATATGCACATAAATCCGTCCATTGTTTCTGCTATAATTTCTAATCTAGATCCCCAAAGGTTTGCTGATACCACGTCATCCCTGTAATAATGCTAAAGAAATGTTCCCCCGCACTGGCTACTGTTCTCTCTAAACTTTACAATAAATGACTCGCTGCTTCTTGCTCTTCAGCTTATTAGAAGTTCTCCTTTTAAATACCTATATTTCTGACTCCTCGAATTATCGCTCTGTGGGACTCTTACCTCTTTTTTTGGCAAAGTATTAGAGGTTCTCATCAACGTCGATTTGGTTAAGCATCTCAATCCACACGGCCTCCTTTTGGATAAACAATACAGCTTTTGTTTGTTTAGGTCTACTTAAATTTGTTAACCGTTGTTACTGAATTTGTTTATCTGACTTTATATAAAAATGGCGAGGCTCAGACTGTGGCTTTCGATAATCTCGAATGCATACGACTGACTTTGGCCTGCTGGGCCTCTTCACAAGGTTATGATGTCTCTGGTGAATACTGAACATAATCCGATCATTCTTAACAAATTATATAATGAAGGTCATATCGATTGTCCACATATCTAGATAATTTCACATTAATCCCCCCCCCGCTGCGTTCTCTACCTACGTAGGTGCATGAAATGGGGTGATTATATTGAATCAGTTGCTAGGTCTGCTGCGAAGAATGTTGGTCAACTATATTGTGCCAGACAATTTTCTCGTCAAAATCCATATTGAATAATTATAAATCTACCATTTGTAGATATGCATTGAATAATAGATTATTATATATCTACTATTCGTAAACATGTATTGAATATTGCTGCCATATCTAGTTTGGTCTTCCTACTATATAACTCGAGATTCTTGAGAATATTCAAGGAAGGGTTTGTAATTTAACAATTCAGAGACATTATTCATTAGACCAAAATCACATCCAAGCATACAACACCTGATATTCTCAAGCGATCACCTATCGAGGTATTCACCAGCCTCGGCGTTGTTAACTTCGCTGATCTTAACGTGATGTGACTGTTAGCCAAAGAATGAAAACGAGAAAGAGAAAAAGAAAGAAAAATAGCAAGTATATTATTAAATAAATATAAAGCAACTTTTATCAAGAGCTTAGAGTAGTGGAATTGTGTGCCTGGCCAATTATTTGATTACATTATCAGTTTTTTTCTTTTTAATGTACTACATTTTTCAGTATTTATAAATATCAAACAATGTCGCTTTAGTTAATTATGTAAAACCGCTTTTCTATTTCCTTTTGCAAATACATTGCTTATCTTCTTTTTAATGAATAACTATCTTTATCTATGCGACATTATCTGCGTCCTAAAGCAAATTTAATATCAGGTTGTCTGAACTAAATTGTTATCTTCGCATATCTAAGCGGGAAAAATTTGAGCGAATGGCGGATCAGTAGTTTTGTCACTGACAAACTAAATAAAACTATAAGGCAACTTACAGGTTTACCCCTGAAAAATGTAGATCTCCTGTTATGTAGATTTAGATGGATCTCATCTCTTGTGTAGTTATATTTTAAATACTATCTTTCACCGAATAGAAAGCCCAAGAGCCACTCAAGGTAGAGGGATACCGTTGCCGAAGAATCAAAGCAGCAGAGTTTCTCTTGGCAGTAGATCAGAGCGACGAAGAACAAATTTTAGAAAGACAAAATTAAAAATGGACAAAATGTCGAATGAACAAAATAACGAATGGAAAATATGGAATGGACAAAATAACGAATGGACAAAATGTCGAATGGACAAAATAACGAATGGACAAAATGTCGAATGGACAAAATGTCGAATGGACAACATGTCGAATGAACAAAATAAAGAATGGACAAAATGTCAAATGGACAAATTAACTAAAGGACAAAATGTCGAATGGACAAAATGTCGAATGGACAAAATAACGAATGGACAAAATGTCGAATGGACAAAATGTCGAATGGACAAAATGTCGAATGGAATGGAATGGAAAATGTCGAATGGACAAAATGTCGAATGGACAAAATGTCGAATGGACAAAATGTCGAATGGACAAAATGTAATGGACAAAGTAAGGAATGGACAAAATGTCGAATGGACAAAATAAGGAATGGACAAAATAAGGAATGGACAAAATAACGAATGGACAAAATGTTGAATGGACAAAATATCGAATGAACAAAATAACGAATGGACAAAATGTCGAATGGACAAATTAACTAATGGACAAAATGTCGAATGGACAAAATAACGAATGGACAAAATATCGACTGGACAAAATGTCGAATGAACAAAATAGCGACTGGACAAAATGTCAAATGGACAAAATGTCGAATGAACAAAATAACGAATGGACAAAATGTCGAATGGACAAAATGTCGAATGGACAAAATAACGAATGGACAAAATAACGAATGGACAAAATGTCGAATGGACAAAATGTCGAATGGACAAAGTAGGGAATGGATAAAATGTCGAATGGACAAAATGTCGAGTGGACAAAATAAGGAATGGACAAAATGTCGAATGGACAAAATGTCGAATGAACAAAATAACGAATGGACAAAATGTCGAACGGACAAAATGTCGAATTGACAAAGTAAGGAATGGACAAAATGTCGAATGGACAAAATAAGGAATGGACAAAATAACGAATGGACAAAATGTTGAATGGACAAAATGTCGAATGAACAAAATAACGAATGGACAAAATGTCGAATGGACAAAATGTCGAATGAACAAAATAACGAATGGACAAAATGTCGAATGGACAAAGTAAGGAATGGACAAAATTTCGAATGGACAAAATGTCGAATGGACAAAATGTCGAATGGACAAAATAACGAATGGACAAAATGTCGAATGCACAAAATGTCGAATGGACAAAATGTCGAATGAACATAACAAATGGACAAAATGTCGAATGGACAAATTAACTAATGAACAAAATGTCGAATGGACAAATTAACTAATGGACAAAATGTCGAATGGACAAAATGTCGAATGAACAAAATAACGAATGGACAAAATGTAGAAAGGACAAAATGTCGAATGGACAAAAAAGGAATGGACAAAATGTCGAATGGACAAAATGTCGAATGGACAAAATGTCGAATGGACAAAATGTCGAATGAACAAAATAACGAATGGACAAAATAACGAATGGACAAAATGTCGAATGGACAAAGTAAGGAATGGACAAAATGTCGAAGGGACAGTATGTCGAAGGGACAGTATGCCGAATGGACAAAATAACGAATGGACAAAATGTCGAATGGACAAAATGTCGAATGAACAAAATAACGAATGGACAAAATATCGAATGGACAAAATGTCGAATGGACAAAGTATGGAATGGACAAAATGTCGAAAAGACAAAATGTCGAATGGACAAAATAAGGATTGGACAAAATATCGAATGGACAAAATATCGAATGGACAAAATGTCGAATGAACAAAATAATGAATGGACAAAATGTCGAATGGACAATTTAACTAATGGACAAAATGTCGAATGGACAAAATAACGAATGGACAAAATGTCGAATGAACAAAATAACGAATGGACAAAATGTCGAATGGACAAAATAACGATTGGACAAAATGTCGAACGGACAAAATGTCGAATGAACAAAATAACGAATGCACAAAATGTCGAATGAACAAAATGTCGAATGGACAAAGTAAGGAATGGACAAAATGTCGAATGGACAAAATAACGAATGGACAAAATAACGAATGGACAAAATGTCGAATGGACAAAATGTCGAATGGACAAAATGTCGAATGGACAAAATATCGAATGGACAAAATGTCGAATGGACAAAATAAGGAATGGACAAAATGTCGAATGGACAAAATGTCGAATGGACAAAATGTCGAATGGACAAAATAAGGAATGGACAAAATATCGAATGGACAAAATGTCGAATGGACAAAATGTCGAATGGAAAAATAAGGAATGGACAAAATGTCGAATGAACAAAATGTCGAATGAACGAATGGACAAAATGTCGAATGAACAAAATGTCGAATGGACAAAATGGAATGGACAAAGTCGAATGAACAAAATAACGAATGGACAAAATGTCAAATGGACAAAATGTCGAATGGACAAAATAACGAATGGACAAAATGTCGAATGGACAAAATGTCGAATGGACAAAGTAAGGAATGGACAAAATGTCGAATGGACAAAGTAAGGAATGGACAAAATGTCGAATGGATAAAATAAGGAATGGACAAAATAAGGAATGGACAAAATAAGGAATGGACAAAATAACGAATGGACAAAATGTCGAATGGACAAAATGTCGAATGGACAAAATAACGAAGGGACAAAATGTCGAATGGACAAAATAACGATTGGACAAAATGTCGAATTGACAAAATGTCGAATGAACAAAATAACGAATGCACAAAATGTCGAATGAACAAAATGTCGAATGGACAAAGTAAGGAATGGACAAAATGTCGAATGGACAAAATGTCGAATGGACAAAATAAGGAATGGACAATATAACGAATGGACAAAATGTCGAATGGACAAAATGTCGAAAGAACAAAATAATGAATGGACAAAATGTCGAATTGACAAAATGTCGAATGGACAAAATGTCGAATGGACAAAATGTCGAATGGACAAAATGTCAAATGAACAAAATAACAAATGGACAAAATGTCGAATGGACAAAATGTCGAATGAACAAAATAACGAATTGACAAAATGTCGAATGGACAAATTAACTAATGGACAAAATCTCGAATGGACAAAATAACCAATGGACAAAATGTCGAATGAACAAAATAACGAATGGACAAAATGTCGAATGAACAAAATGTCGAATGGACAAAATTTCGAATGGACAAAATAACGAATGGACAAAATGTCGAATGGACAAAGTAAGGAATGGACAAAATGTCGAATGGACAAAATGTCGAGTGGACAAAATAAGGAATGGACAAAATAACGAATGGAGAAAATGTCGAATGGACAAAATGTCGAATGGACAAAGTAAGGAATGGACAAAATGTCGAATGGACAAAATGTCGAATGGACAAAATGTCGAATGGACAAAATAACGAATGGACAAAATGTCGAATGGACAAAATGTCGAACGGACAAAGTAAGGAATGGACAAAATGTCGAATGGACAAAATGTCGAGTGGACAAAATAACGAATGGACAAAATGTCGAATGGACAAAGTGCTGAACAAAATGTCGAACGGACTAAGTATCAAACGAGCAAAGAGTCGAATGGACATAATGTCAAAAAAACTAACTTTCAAAAGGGCAAAATGTTGAACAAAGTTAAAAGGAAGCTATCGTCATGATTTTATAAAATTCGGTTCAAATAATCAATGAAGCAATTAATACACACGTCGAAAGAAAATACAAAAAATATACAATTGTAAACCAAAGACTAAAAGATATTTTTGATAGATACGACATAAGTAATTAATTAGACTATCTTAACGCCATCACTTACAAGCTTTAATTATATTTTGCCACAGTTGTCATTTCTTCATAAATAAAAAATATATTTTTGTCACAATTGTCATTTCTTCATAAATAAATATTTTAACTCTTTACTGTAGTTTGAATGTCGATACTTGTTCAAAAAAGTTAGCAATTTGGTCGAAAGATTTTTTTTTCATCGAAGGTTTTTATATTAGTTTAAAATTTTCAAATACTTATTTGCCATCAGGATAGTTGCATGCAAAGTAAAGGGTGTTCTACTGTAGGTACATTTCTGGTTTTTCGTCATTTAGTCAGTTTGACTCCTTTCCCCGTTCAGCACTTTGTCTGTTCGACATTTTATCCATTCGTCATTTTGTCTGTTCGACATTTTATCCATTCGTCATTTTGTCTTTTGACACTTTGTCCTTCTGTCTACGGACGCTTCTCTTTGAGTCAGAAACATCATGGCTGAGCGGGCGGTCAAGACACTGGGACAAGCTCCCTCATTTAAGACTCATTGCGAGAAGTAACATCCTCTTACCCTCAATTCCTATAGGGTTACTGTAGCCCTCTATCATTAAGGAAATTTATATAGTGAGATTAAGTGTGACCATATAACTAGGAACGGGCATCAAACAAAATATATATTTTATTAAAGTTTTAACTTAGGTAGAAGCTATTCTGACTTTAACAAAGCGAGAAAGGATCTTTGAATTAGTCACAAAAGACAAAAAATACGTTAATCTTTTTTTCTTTCTTTCTTTCTCTTCTTCCTATCTAAGCTAATCCGATTCTAACCATGAATGTAATGCGTTCCATTTATCCTTCACAGTGTCTACAATCAACCCGACTAGGCTCACTAATCATTGCTCCAAGTCAAGACAACTGTATAGGGATTATCATTTTATAATAGGCAATGTATCGTGAGAAGCCTGAAAGCGAGTGATAATGTCGCAATGAATCTGCATCGGACTTTGTGAAAATAAATTAAATCTCCTTACTAATTATATTGTAGTTCCTCGGAAATTAAAAAAAAAACAATTAAAGAACTCAATGAATATAAATTGTTCTATAATATAAATACAGAAAATTATTAATATTAATAAACATTATTAATATTAATAAACATTATTAATATTAATAAAACTTATGACAATATGACATCGGCACTCAATGATGTCAACTTCACTTCTTATTTCTCTCCGTCAACAGAAAAACTTACGACAGGAACAATATGTGTATTCCTACTCGACACCATCTCAAGAAAGTGAGTTTCTTTTTTCCAGCGAGGAAAGATAATTTCTTTCTTAATGAACAACGTAGGTAAGGAGTTACCTAGATCCAAAACCACGCTCACGATTGACCAACCGGGTGAGATCCAGGACGACGGGGTAGACGATTATTTGCTATGAATGACTATTCTTGCGCGTTGCGCTACCGATTTGAATTCAGAGGTTTCCTTTCTTTCTGAATTGTCATTATTTTCATGCGAACTTTTGTCTTCATCTTTGCTGTTGTTATATCACAGTGTCTCCGCCGTTGTGTACTCCGACCATCATTGGGTGCTTTTCAATTTGGGTAACATTCAGGAAATTTCGAACTGAAACCTATATTCAGACCGTACTCCTTTCGTTTAAGGATCTCTCATCTAGTTCTTATTTAGTACTGCTCAGTGTGTTCATGTACACACCACTCGGCCCAGTTATTAAAGTTACAATTAATATATCACCAAATTCATGAACCAATGCCTTAAAGGTTATTATACCGTGGGATAATCCTGCTAGAGAACTTGGAGCCTTAAACCTAAGTTGGTTGTTGAAGCGACAGCTACCACTGCTTATCATGCACGATTTCACTTTTCTTTTCTACTGCTGCTGAAGCTTTGCTGTCATGTCTCTTTATTAGCGTATTTAATTCTATGATGGCTTTTCAAGAAGGTACTCATAGCCTAGCATATGACGAGGTTTCTTTTCCTAGACGAGCTACCATCCAAAGCAAGGGAGACTAATCTGTCCCGTTATTTAACCCATAACTTGCGAATGGTTTCGTCTCTTTCTTAAGGATATCAATACAAAATGGAACGTAATTTATTCGGTCTGAATTTAATATCGTCACGGCAACTCAACATGCCCTATGCGCACACTGATTTAAATATTAAGCAACAATGATTGTTTCCGACTGTGCTCTTCCTCTAGAGCGACTAGCTAATCCCTGTAGAAGACGCCTGTTCAGGCTTTCTCAAGAGTTTCTTCAACTTGTGGTTCATACTGCTCATTTGCAATATGAAGCACATAAATGAGTTACAGTTTCGATGAGAGAATCCATAATCTCATTTGATTAGTAGTTAAACAATGCTAGTAATAACGAAACTGATCACAATTTTAACAAAAAATGCTACTCTGATCAAAGGAGGCATAATTCAGTAGGTCATAAATATCTAGAGAGTGTCTTAATCACAAGGTCATCGACAGTAAATTTAACATTTCACCATTCCTGGCAGATATTCTAATATCAGAATGTGGAATATCTATTTCCAAAAATGATAGAAAAAAGACTTTAAATGAATTTGGATAGATAAAAAAAAATATTCTAAAATTCCAAGAACACCTTTGTCGTGCGCATGTGTATTCTTTAATCATGGACGAATGGTACCCTGACAGATATCTAACGACAATTTCTCCTGCAAGGAAAGAAGCAAATTCACATTCTGCCGAAGAGTAAATTTTTTTCCAAATAAGATTTCTCGAATATTCAGGCCGATAGACGAAATAAAATACTGCTTAAAAAAATAAACGGAACGTCTACTCAAATACGGGTATCCACTAAAAATAAAGTTTGAAGAAATAAAAACGTAGACATTTCAATCAATGCAAATCGGTTACTGGTGTACTATGTGTAGCAAACATTGGACAAATTAGATAAATTCTGTCTTCAGTTATTCGATGTCCAGTAATGCAAATGCAATCTTCACTGCAGAAAGATTTGCTTTCTCTGAATGTTTCCCGCTAACAATAACCTCTTTTTGATGACTTTCTTTACGAATTGTCAACTCTGTCTCGACCGTGTCTTTGAAATAAATGCAAGGAAAACAAAACCTTCTGAATTAGGTTCTTTGTCCTCTTTCTCATCGATTCTTCTAACTTGAAAAAAACATTTCCCGGTCGACGCGTATCGTCAAATCCATACATCAATAGAAAAAGGTGGGTGAAAAAAATGGTGATGCATTGACACGTCTGGAATGTAAATTTCTATTATGTGCAATATATTTATCGATTATATGTCCAGTGAATAAAGGTAGATACAAACAAACTCACAAGCATCATATATATATATATATATATATATATATATATATATATATATATATATATATATATATATATATATATGTATGTATTACTGAAACGCTTCGGTACGCCCAGCAAGCCCATCCTCAAAAAATATTTGGTGTTTGGCCGTCATATGTGAGTGATAACTTTTCAGCATGACCTCGTGTATGCAAAAAGGAATAAAGAAATAATGGACAATATATATATATATATATATATATATATATATATATATATATATATATATTATTACAGATTTATGCTTCCTGCATCTATGTCTGTCTATCCATCTGATTTCTCTTTTTTTCCTCACTCATACTCAACTGGTCGGCCCAAAGACTTTTCAGCAACCACCTAATATATATATATATATATATATATATATATATATATATATATATATATATAAAATAAATTAAATTCGAACAGGATGGTGATGCAATTATATCTTTAAATATATGCGTTTTAAAATCTGCTACGACTGCCCAATTTCTGGGTAAACATTATCCCGTAATTGATTTCAACAGGTGGAGAATATATATATATATATATATATATATATATATATATATATATATATATATATATATATATGGGGGGAAGATATACACACTCACATATGCACGTACGTAGAAGTATATTTCTTTTTCGGGTGTTATAAATACAGTATTCAATGTTATGAGTCAGCTATAAGTATATGTTATTGAATATAAATATTATCGAACGTCGATAGCACGTCTCGGAGACATGCTATCGACTTTGGTTATTATGTACATTCACTAATATATATATATATATATATATATATATATATATATATATAGAGAGAGAGAGAGAGAGAGAGAGAGAGAGAGAGAATACAAATATAAGATTTATCACTTGTTGATTGGTATTACCTTCACCAATCCGACTCTAGAATTTCGTAGACCCCCCCCCAGCAACCACTCCGTCCACTAGCCAGGGGATATATACATTGTTGAATAATAATGACAAATTCTGTCTATCCAGTTTAATAACATTTTCAAATTTTCGAATTAGTTGTTTTATATAATCGGGAAATAATCCTTTAAAATATGCGAGAATTAAAGAAAAAATGAATATAAACTTACCGATTATATAAAAAGCCAATTTTTAATAGTTAATAAAAAAAAATTGAATAAGTAAAATGAATAAATAAAACTTGTATATATTATCCAAGAAAACATGTTTGAAATAATTCTTGCTGCCTACATACACATCAATCATCATCTATGTCTTCTTAATTGCTGGGGATTTTAATTTTTGTTGTTTTGTTCTCAGTCCTTAATAATGCTTTTCTTTTTCTCATATGCTTTCGCTCTCTGGATGTTGATATTAATATTAATACACTAAATGAAAGTAGTGATATCAATAATAAAATGTGCCGTGATAATAAATTAAAATACTAATAAAAATAATACATATCAATGAAAATTAAATAAAATAAGATAAAAAAATAAAAATCATTTAAATAGGAACATATAAATATGTAAATAAATAGAGAAAATAAATACAGAATAAATACAAATAAATAAATAAGTAGGCCTCGACCGTGGTGACGGAAAGCAGCCGGATGGCATTAACATTTTCCCTTTTACAATGAGGAAGTCGTTGATTTGGGATGTGTCCTGTGCGGTAATTTGATCAGGTCCGCGGTTGAGCCAGGATCCGTCGCCCGGGACGCAGAGATAAAAAAAAATAGTTAAATATTCTTCTCTTGCTGATAGATTTTTTTACTCTTGTAGCAGTGGAGACTTCAGGGGTTATTGGGCCTCGTTCGGTGGCGTTCCTTCGGAGGATTGGCGCGATTGCGTCTCCATTAAGGGACGAGCCTCGCGAAACGGAGTGGCTCTTGCAGCGTGTCTCACTGGCCATGGTTCGAGGTAATGCTTTCTCCATCATTGCGGCTGGAAGAGGATAGCAAAAATGTGTTTATAGTTACTTTGTTCGAATTTTTTTTTTCAGAAAATAAACCAATATTGAAGCCAAATTCGAATAAATGTTTTTCGAATAATTGTTTTCGAACAATTTTCTTGAAGTAAATAAATAAACACGTTTCTAATAGTAAGAAAAAACAAAACAATAAGAATAATGATTATATATTAAAAATGTTAATGATAAGATAATGAAAATAAAAGATTGGCAAGAATGTCAAATGCATTACAGCCCAATACGTATAGTAAAGGTAGCTAAAATAATATAGCAAAAATATTAATAAAAACAAATAATATCAATATTAGTATTTTACTAGTATTGATATTGTTTGATTGATATTAAGATTAATAACCGAAAATATTAAAAATCCAATATTAATAATCAAAGATATGAGCACTTGAAAATTGCGTTGGCATAAAACTCAGAGTTGTCCAATCAATATAAGGTATTATATATATATATATATATATATATATATATATATATATATATATATATATATATTGTGCAGCAATCTCTCTATTATAAAAGTTCCGTTAAAAACGACTGACAAAATGGTGTGTTTAAGTTTTTATATATTTTTTCATGTCTTCTGATTTGTTTTTGTTTTTGGGGTTTTTTTTTCTTTTCAGGGCTTCAATTATATAAAAAAATGTCCGAATATTTTATATATCCAAGCGCTTTCGGTTATACTTTTATCCATTATCAAGGATAGTTATAAATATGTTTTATTTTCCGAACACGGTCAGGTCTATGTGGCCATGTTCATAGTTGATATTATTGATTGTTGCTTTTTTTCGTTTTTATTAATAATGCTTCCATTATTTTTAGCTTTTTTGTTCATGTGGATGAGGCTCTTATACATATATATATATTATCAACGAGTATTTTACGGATGGAGTTTGGTAAGTCTCCATCTGTATTTAAATGAGACATAATTAGGCAATGGTCAGAGACATGTAGCGTGAGTTTTCTTGTTAAACATGTTGTAGTATATCCATATATATATATATATATATATATATATATATGCTTGTTTGGGATTAATATCAGACGGAATAGTAAATATATGATAAAATTTGTAAAACTTCTATTCGTCGGAAGAACATGTCAAAATAGTTGTTTTCAAGATTGTCTTATATATATATATATATGTGTGTGTGTGTGTGTGTGTGTGTGTGTGTGTGTGTGTCGCTGCGTGTGTGCGTGTTTGTGTGGAAAAGAGAGGCAGAGAGAAAAAGAGAACTCACTTGATTGTAAGAGATTTTTAAATATTTTGTCTTGACATCTTTGCCCATTGATCCAGTATCTTCAAAAAAAAAAAGAATTAAAAGAAAATCAATCAGACGCTGAACAGGAATCGCGTTTCGTCTCAGTAATAAATGCCAAGTTAAAAAAAACATTCTGTAGAGTCTTTTATACTTAGATATGCATATATATGCAAGTATATATTATATAATTACATGTACTAAATACGCATAACAGTCTTTACATTTGAAATATTAGTGAGTCTGCGTGTATGCTTATAAAGTTGGTAAATATTTGGTACATATTTGCAGTAATATGTGAATGTACGTACAAACATATCAATTACCTTTATATAGAGACTGTTGATCCCACTCTCAGTGGAAATAATTGCAAAACACTTGCCCTTCTCCAATTTATAAGTAGAAGCACACGTTGGGATTTTTTCCTAGCCAATAAAATAGGCTGGTTCTCGGTGCCATCTGACTCAGTCCCGGTCGGTCTTGTCATGAAGTCAGAACCCTACTGTTGTTTGTACGAATTTACTTTTATGTATGAAGCCCCAATTCTTAGTTTGTGAACTTTTTGACATAGTTTTGGCTTATTAATGTTAATTTGCTTTGCATATATTGTTTGCTTGCTTTATATTATGTTTTGTCCCGTGTTTTCTTTCTTTTTCTTGTTATTTCTTAATGCAAACTTTGTCAATTCTGTTTGTTGGACAATTCCGTTACTTATTTTGCCTTTAACCATAGCTTCTCACTCCACAGGTTATGAGCCCAATACGCTTCCACGGCGTGTGTATTCGTGAAGACTAATTACATATTTATGTGTGAGTGTGCGTTTGTATGTATGAATATTTGTATGCATATATAAATATGCCAATTGTTCTAAGCTTATCGTATGTAGAAAATATATTATATTATTTATATTTTTTACTGTTAAATTTTCAAATGGTGTACAATTTGTATTCGATAGCCACACAAAATAAACAGAACTAAATTTATGCAAGAAACATTTTTAGAGTTTTCCTCTTGTTAACATATTTTATTTGGTCTCAAACTTCACAATTAATTTCATCCTTTTCTACAATATATTTTTGGTTCCGTAATATATCCGTCTATTGGATTTGCATACATCCCTGTCGATCTTTTTTATTCCCAGAGAAAATCTACAGATGTCGGATTTTGATCGTTAGAGGAATAAAAAAAAAAAGAAAATAATATTTGCCATTACTCAGATCAAAACAGCAGCTTCCAAGGAGCATAAACAGTGCATAAACTTGAATGAGTGCGTGTGTGTAAAAGTGCCAGCTCTTTAGCAAAGACAGTCCCGTTCGTACCATTAACACCAGACATTTGGAAAACTGGCATAACACTATCTTTCCAAATCATCTTCTTTACGACTATTTGGCATTGAAAACGGAACAAGAAATGCTTTCTAAATATCAAGCGAATGCGACTGTTTGCGAGGTGTGAAACTTTAATTCATGGTTTGACCGCAGAGAATCGCTAACAACACTGACAATGTCCACACATGTTCTAATTTCCAATTTATTGAAATGCAGACCACATGATCTGTTCGCTGCCGAGCAGTAGAGGAAGATGTATGTGTTCTTGTTATACTGTTGACAGAAAATCAGGGACAGCAGATTAACATCATGCTGAACGTAATAAGAAGAAACAGCGGTTTTTCGAGAGGTACAGGCGGTTTAGGGAAAGACAAGAAGATTCATGTGAACCATGACGCAAGAAATAGGAAGCATACCTCAAAGAACGGATGCAAATTTGGAAAGAGTTCGAAACTTGTTGTACTCAGGGCAATAGAAAAAAAAATGAATATGAATTGGCAGATTTTCTAAAAGGATTTCGGGAAGGTAATGGTTAAGCTTAGAATTGAATTTGTTATGATTTAAGTGATCAGGAAAAACATCGTCTTGGGAATCAGTTCTACAGAGCAGTGGTTCGCGGAAAGAAGCTACTCGGGTGGAACTTATTTCTCATTAATGGAATACGAAAAGATAAGAGTGGTTCGCTAGAATGCACGTCGTATGGTGGGTCCTCGCCTTGAGGGTAAGAACTATTGGAACAAAAGAATATATTTCGTCTGAGCACTTTCCACATTATGGGTAAACACTTAGATATTTTCAAATTATATAAGGGTTGATAGGCAAGTTTATACAGTTTAATCAGAAACTGAGTGATTCGATGCCGTTTTGATGTTGTAACTGATCTGAATCGAAGCAAAGCCAAGTGATCTAATTCTCGTTGTTTCTATCGAACAGGCATTCTGTGAGCCTACACGCTTTTGTAAACAGAGTTTAGTTTCTGTTCTTCAATGTATTTTTTGTGAACAGAAATTGTTGATAAAATATGAATAATGAAAGAATATCTAAACAAACAAATACGTTCTATATACGTTCCATGGGTCTTAACAATAGATATAAGGAAAATATTTCGGGAAATTTAAGCTAATATATATATATATATATATTATACAGAGAAAAGTGTATTGAAACGTTTTCTGCGAATTTTAACTCTGATAAATATAAACAAAGTTAGGTAGATAGGTAGATACATAGACAGGTAGATAGATATGAACAGGTTGGGCTAGCTAGCTAGATAGATAGATTTTGAACAGGCAGAGATTCATAGATAGATAGATATAGATAGATAGATAGATATTGAACAGACAGGGATTCATAGATAAATAGATAGATAGATAGATAGGATATTCATTATAACATTATATGGTGAACTATACATTGCATTTTTATAGTACAACAAATCAAAAAAAATACCATCACACACACACACACACACACACACACGTACATACATACATACACTCACCCAACTGTGTTTGTAGAGGGTGCGATGGATAAATTGTCGTCTAATTGACGAAAAAAAAATGAAAATAACACTTACATCTCATTTTAACAGACATATTTACCAAAATAACACAAAAATCTTTCGAAATACTACAGAGTAAATTTGTTCAATAAAATCGTCTTTGGTTTCAACCATGGCCTCCAGACGACTTCGGAATCTCTTGCAAAACTTCTGGACGGTCTCTTTGTTTAAGTTGGTGAATGCTGCCATAATCCTTGCCTACAGTTCATCTTTGGTGTTACAAGGAGTTTTGTTGGACTTTTGCTCAACTGTGCCCCACACATAATAATCAAGGAAGTTGCAATATGGAGAGTTAGTTGACCAGATGTAAGGGGTGATGTGGTTGCAGAAATTGTCTGACAGCTATGACTGGGTTCTCCTTCTTGTGAGGAGTCCTGTTACCAGACATAGGATCTTCCAGCAACAACCTTCATAACCCAGGGCAGCAGTACTTTCTCAAGGCACTTCAAGTAAGCCTCTGTGTCGAGTCTGTGGCCCTGTGGGAATATCAATGGAGACATAACGTCGTCATCATTAGTGATCACTCCAAACACCTTCGTAATCACCATTAGACTCATCCAACTCTTTTCGAATCCTCTTCGCTGTCCTCAGATTGCCACCCAAACACTCTGAAATTTTAGTATTGAAGCTTCCGGGGCGAATGCCAAACACTCCAGCACACCGTTTACAAATTTTTGGCGTAGTGAATTGCGTCATGCTGCTATTTTTCTCACAGTCGCTGCCCAACTGACACTACTATACTGTACAGTCGACAAAATCAGAAACAAACAACGCGCATGCGCAAAATTACCAATATGAAATATAATTTACCAATCACACCCTGCATGTATGATGTATATGCACGTAAGTATAACTCTTGCAGCATTTGCTGGTTCTCTTTGAATATATAACTATTCCAGAAGTTAAGGTTCGTACATAACCATGTTACTGCATGTGTTAGTGGATCCATTGTATATTCGTATGCATGCGCGATCACTAATAAAAAATCAATGTGCCATTTTTCGCAGAGTAAGAATAAATTCAATTTTCCCCGCTCTTTATTTTTCATTTGCTGCATTTTATGTTTTCAATTGCTTTTTTGTTGTTTTCCTTATCTTCATTCTTCACATTCATCCTTCTTCTCAGTTATCTCCCCTTTCCTGTCGTCCAATAACTGTTTACTATTTTTTTTCTTCCTCTTCCTTTTGCCTTTTCCTTTATTTATAGACATTTTCCCTTGCTTTTCTTACTTCATTTTTTTTTTTTTTTGGTTGTTGACTTCAAATCCAATTGGGAAGGAATACGAATTCTTATGCAGATTTATTCAAGCAAGAAAAGTGGACAATTTCTACCTAAAAGAAAAATGTCAGTCTGAAATATAATTATCAGCCAATAACCCAACACAAACAAAGAAAAAAAAAGTCCTAGTTTGATAAATAAATAAAGGAACGAAAAAAAAGATCTGTGTATCATTCATCGACTTTAGCAAACCACATCTATTTCACTTGAACGTTTCATTCTTAACAAAGGAAACAAAACTTCTTTCAAAATTATTCTTGTGATTTCATCTTCGAATTCCAAACCCGTTATTTTCCAGACCCTCTCCGAAGAAATAACTTTTATTTTAAAAAAATATCGCTAATTACAACAATACTAGAAAACAGATGTTGTAGTAACTGACATCTTTGTTTTTTCTTAACAAATTCTTCGCTTCGATGGAACTGTTTTATAAATTAGTTCAATGATTTATTTGTTTTGTTTTCAGTTTATCAACTTTCTGTCAGTTTTTTTAAAGCCGAAACAGATTTCGGATTGAAAGAGGTTACTTACAGTAGCCACTGTACCAAGCGATCCCCCATTTAATTAATGACCATCATTGACGTTGCTTAACTTTGGTGATCGAACGAGGATCGGTGTTTTCAGCGTGATTCCATCGTAAGTCTTTATAAAGTGGAAACGTAAACGTCTTTACGGAAACAGACAAAAAAGATGCTTCAAATTCTTTAGATATGACTGTCATTTCGCCCATTCCTTCTGCATCAGTTATATATAGAGATATGATTGGATGTGTGATTGTTATCAAGGCGCAAAATGAAATAGTTCGAATTCGGCTGCTGTATTCATTTCGAACTAATACCTTCGGGAAAGGCGGGAATTGATTTCTACACCCTCCCACTCCTAGCTCTTAGTAAAATAGTAGAGAGACTGGACCCCTTAGTTCGTTAGAGCAACCAATCCATGAGAAAGGCAGATCTGAATTCAAATACCCGGTCAGTCTGACAGGGTAAAGCCGATTTAATCATTTCTAATAGACTTTGGAAAAGGCCGCAATCAGCAGATGTTCGATTTTATTTTACAAGTCAATTTTTTCTTAATAAATTTAATATTAAACAACCAATGTTGGCAAAATATTCAAACTATATGTATATGAACCATACATAACTGACCCCATCATTAAAAGAAATATTGATAAACTCTTGTTTCGTGGGTGTCAGGTTTTATTATGTAAACGCGTTCCTGGGTATGACGATAAATGACATCCAGCAGCAAGGCCTCTGATCGGGAGGTATTGATGAGCGTAGAACCACCTCTTAATTGCTGTTATTGCCCAGTTCACCTTGGCCCGGTTGGTAACATCTGTTAGAGTCCCAGCTCTGAGCAAACAGTTAACCCCTAAACTGGGATCAAAACACTATGAAAGTATAGAAATACATTTTTATAGAAAAAAAAAAACAGCCCCACATTTTCAAAGTAAAATACTTACTAGCAATACATTTTTGCAAATTAAATTATTAATGCTCCCAAGAAAATTAATTTTTGTCATTAAATGACCCATAAGGAGTTGATATGCCACTAAACAATCAAACAGTTGTGGAAACAAAGAGCAAATAAATAAACCCAACAAATAGAGAACACAGAAATAATAATACATTAAAAGACAATTGGAAGTTTATTCTAAAATCGGAAATTATTTTCCGAACAACGTAACAGTATACTTTCTCTCTCTCCCTAAATTAAAAAAATACGTTTCTTAATTTTACGAATTGTGGGAAGAAAAACATATCCAAGAACAGTGGGTTATATTACTCGTTAATACACGGTGGAATCAAAAATATAGTTCTGAATTTCCTCACACATACTGAGGTATCTCAATTGGATTTATTAAGGCAAAACAAGTAGTAAATATTTTACTAAATAGTCCGTCATCATTTCATTAAAATCAAATTCTAACAACCAAATCTGGCTTTTGGTTTTGTGAGTGGTGTAATGATGGAATCTATAGTAACAAACCCTTCCAGGATCTCACATACTTATCATATAGATTGTGTACCTACTATGTTAATTTGACAGCAGCCTTCGTCCATCAGAAACCGTCTTCAATCAGAATGCTTTGATCTGAGACATTATACCAGTCCAACAAGTTATATATCTCTAGTGAAAACCCAAAACACTGAATCATTTCAATCATTATCAGGAGAACGACCACGAAGAAATGAGAGCCGCAATCTATAAGATCTACTCCTAGATTATGCTCTGCGGGTGTACACGCACAGATGTGAAGAGATGGGCACGGATCATTTAGTCAGTCCATAATACATGCCAATGGCACATCGACATAGTGTAATGCTTAGCAAGCTTGTCTCGTTTGAAAAATTACGACTGTAAAGTGAGTTCGATCCTCACCAGGTGCCCCATGCATCTAAACTACGCCTAAAAAATCATTGGGGCACGTGATGTAAAGTTTACCAATCTTGTCTCGCTAGATAGTTGCGACTGAATAGTGAATTCCTCATTGGGGACTCCATACTTTCAGCGTTGTGCCACATCTTAGCTCTGCTTAGAAAACCACCAGGCACTTCCACGTTGTGTAATGGTTAGCGAGCTTGTCACGTTAGATCAATTACGACTGAATAGTGAGTTCGATCCTCACTGGGTGCCGCATACTGCCTAGAAAATCACCCTCCTACATGCCAAACGAATCTAGAAAACAACATTCTTTTTTCCTCTAGTATTTATGTTTTATTGAAGTAAGGTCTTATGTAATAAACTTAGCTCTCAAGATGCTCACATAATCATAGGTTAAGACTATATATCACATGCATTTGAAACCTAGATGTATACTTACAAAGGTGAAATTATATAAACACACGTCATAAATTAATCGAGTACGATATATGATATGAAATTATACATGTGTATAGATATATAAAAATGCAATTAATGACTATATAAAATATTATAAAGACAATACAAAAAACGAGTTATCCCCCTTGATCACTAGCGTATTTATGAAAATTCAATTTTTTCTAAATTATCTACAAAAGTTTTTATTTAATTTTTCGCTTTTCGAACTTAAGAATTCGAACGATATGAATTATAAATAATTGTAATATTATAGGCATCGATAATAAAATAAAAACTAGTCTTAACATACAATTTTAAATCAACACCACGAGAAAGTGATTTTCATCACGCTCTAACGGTCAGTGGGTATTTTACACCTGAAGATTGCATGTTTACATGAAACTCCGAGTCGTGCTATCGACATGGGATATATGTGTGATGTATAACTTGTCGCGATTTTATATATTTAATTTCGTGAATGTGGCATTCGCACAAGAAACTCCGACATTTCAGAGTGTTTGATTGACAATCTGAAAACAGTACAGAGGATTCGAAAAAATTGATGATATATAAAGATAACATCATGGTCTTTGGAGTAATTACTAGCGATGTTGGCGTTATGTCTCTATTCATCTATCGTCCTGGGTAAGACGTTAAACTACATCCGCGTCCTGGGTAAGACGATAAACTACGTCCAACAGCAAGGCCTCTGATCAGGAGGTTTTGAGGAGCGTGGAACCACCTCTTAATTGCTGGTGTTCTCAGGTCCACCTTGATCCGGGGTGGTAGCACCTGTTAGGGTCCCAGCTATGGGCAAATAGTGAACTCCTAGTTTTTCCAGATCCTACCCACGTCCTGGGTATGACAATAAACTACATCCGCGTCCTGGGTATGACGATAAACTACATCCCCATCCTGGGTATGACAATAAACTACGTCCAACAGCAAGGAAGACCTCAGATGGTGTTTTCAGAAAAATAATGTTGCCAGCTGTACGTTTTTGAAACAATAATGTTGCCAGCTATACGTTTTTTTGGAAACAATAATGTTGCCAGCTATACGCTTTTTTTGAAAAAATAATGTTGCCACCTATACATTTTTGAAACAATAATGTTGCCAGCTATACGTTTTTTGGAAAAAATAATGTTGCCAGCTGTACGTTTTTGAAACAATAATGTTGCCAGCTATATGTTTTTTGGGAAAAAAATAATGTTGCCAGCTATACGTTTAAATGTACTGTATATATATATATATATATATATATATATATATATATATATATATATATATATATATATATACATATATAAACTTAATTTGGCATTAAATGGCCTACAGTGGTTGATATGCCATAAAACCCAACCAACCAACCAATATCTTGTCATCTACCCACAGGGCCTCAAACTCAACACTGGTGTCCTACATCAAGTTCTTGAGGAGGTAGTGCTGTCCTGGTTCAAGAGAATGTAATTGATTTTTTTTATTAAACCGAGAGATTTTTATCACCTTAAACGTTAGTTTTAGTGGATACTTGTATTTGTATAGACGTTCCGTTTATGTATTAAACTGTATGTTTATTTATTTTCGTTTACTGAAGGTTCGAGAAATCTTATTAAAGAAAAATTACTCTCCCTGGCAGGATTCAAACCTGTTACCCTCTGAAAAAAGGTAGCTATCTTTACATCAGAAATATCTTATATATCTTGGGTCATAAATAGTGAACTACGGCTTAGAGGCGATCCAACTGATGAAATGTTATAAGGACTGCGTAAAAGATACATTAAAAATGGCAGGCATGTTTTGTTAAAACCTGAGAATCAGTGGGTAAGGGCGGAATATGATGGTGGTTTAAAATCAGTTAGGCTGAATATGAAACGATACGCCTCCAATATGTAGAAATGAAATGGACAGTGAGAAAACGTGATGATCTGTCTTTAATAATTAATTGCAGTAAGTGACAAGGATTTTTTTCCCTTCTAACCTTTTGATTTCAGTTGTCTTTCAAATACTGTGCTAATTTCCAACATGTGAGTATATAACAATCAACCCAGAATTCATTGTCATTTTCCTCTGTGCAAAATTCCTTCATGCCATAGATGATCATGGCTCTCCAAAACTTCCTATCCCTTGTGGCCATCAGCAGTGTTTCACCTTCTGCTAATACTCCCGTAGCTGTTGCGCCACCAATTCCCACAAGCTAGTCAGGTAGATCACATGCAGCCTATCCATATCTCTCTGACCGTTAATAAGTTAAGTTACCCGAACCCTCTTTCCTCATCATATGTCTAATGAATTTCAGCTGTTTATTCATGATTCTGAGGATTTCTTCTTTCCGCTGTCATTTTCTTTAAGACTTCCTTGTTGATTACTCGCTCAGTCCATGGAATTTTCAGTATTCTTCTGTAGAACCGCATTTACCTTGACTCCAGTTTTACCTCGTCCGTCAGGAGATTGTGTAGTATTCGCTGCCATATAAGAGAATGGATATCACATAAGCAGACCTGGCACTTTTTTCTTTGTTTCTAATGTGTTTCTCATTACCTTGCTTGTCTTTTGTAAAGCCTCTTCACTACCCCGTTGAAAACAATTATCCGTGCCAAGAATGTAATGAGACTGGTAAAAGTTCAGCTGGTCTAAAATATTACATAGCAAACCACAAACCAGCCATTTTTACCTGGAACAACAACAGTAGAAAATTTTGCCCGAACAAGGATTCTTTTTATTCTGGAACTCACTTGTAGGCATTTGTCTGGCACAATAAATAAGTAAAAAAGAAGTCTTGCTCGATAACGAGTCCACACTACTACCCCCTCGACACACAGACAAACAGACGGTGGGGCAATGAATAGAGGCTCGGATTGAGGAATTGGAGAACCCAGTTTGAATCTATCTATGGGTAAATTGCGGCCCAGACTTTGGTGGTAAACGGTCTAGAAAAGGTCAACTTTGAATTCAAAACCTGCGGAGAGTCTTTTAGGGGCTTTGTGTCATACTGTGCAACAGTTCTCTGTATTCGTCGCTTGCCAAAAAGATTGTTGCATCAAAACAACATGGTTTGTTATGATTAACAAACTATTTAACATGTTCACATCCCCCCCTTATGTTTCAACAACAGTTGTACAAATCATTTGACACATCTCTCAATTAATTTCAGAAAATTTATCAGAAATTGCTTGTTTTAATTTAGGAGTAACTTTCGATCTGAGCCTGTAAACAAGATCTTTCAGTGCACCTCACAATGTCTGGTGAGTCTGATTTGGCCACTCAATTGATCTACAACCCCTATGCACTTCAGCTCGAAAAATGACATTACTTTTGTCAAACACACACAACATATATATATATATATATATATATATATATATATATATATATATATATATATATATATATATATATATATATATATATATATATATATATATATATATAAGGAGGCCCGGTCGAGTAATGGATAGCGACTTGGATTGAGGAATCGGAGAGCCGAGTTCGAATTCATTACATTCACTTGAGAAAGGTAAGAATCCTCTTCATCTTCCTCCAGCTATGGGCAAATCGCAGGACAGACTAGGTTCTATAGCCTTGGATGGCAACTGGTCTAGGAGAAAGACAACTCTGAATTCACAACCTGCGGAGGGTCATTTGGGGACCTTGTGGCATTTAGTGCACCAGGTCTCTGTATTCGGCCAGTCAAAAATGTGGATGGTTCGGCAGAAAGACTTCACCACTATAATCAAATCACATGTGCTGGTGTCGGGCTGTCGGTTTCCTAGGAACTGCCCTGCTTGGCCCTCATACGTCGAATTTCGACGGGATAGTCGGGTATATATATTTGTATAGGCGCTCCGTTTATGTATATAATGATATGTTTGTCTATTATCGTCTACTGAATGTTCCATATATATATATATATATATATATCACACCGGTCAAAGTGAACCTAGGAAAAACAGCAATTAAGAGGGGGTTCCACGCTCACGATCAGACGCCTTACTGCCTGATGTAGTTTATCGTCTTACCCAGGACGGTAGATATCTTCAAAATGGTTTTATATATTTTATCTTTCTACTGTGAGCGCAACTTATAAATAAATGGATGCGTGGGTGATGGATGAGAATGATATCAGTTGGAGATCCTTCAATTAAAAATGTTTTAATAATTGATCGGAAATGAAAATATAAAAATAATTAATGCAGGAAATAAAAAAAGATAAATTTAATTTTCTAGCTTCTGCTATCAGATTTTTTTTTTATTAAAAACACAAAACTAACAAGCATGAATATTTCAATCCATTTTTATTAAAAAAAATTATATTAGCTTTTTTAATACTCCTTCCGACTTCATGGCAACTGCATTTGTCTATCTATTAATGGCCACCGTAACCATATATTTACTCTTGGGGATCTTAAATTTTTTACTAATTTCACCCCCAAACAAGGCATAAACCACAAGGAAATCCATTTTTGGGTATTTAAAAATTGTCCTCATCTTTGTCGCCATATTTGGTTGGAATTCCGAACTGAACCTTTGATCTCCTTAATGGCGCTCCGGCATCTAAAGTTGGTTGCCGCTCCGGCCTTCTTCAGGTGGTTGATCTCGAACTGAACCTTTATTTCGATCTGGGGTATGTTTCTAATTCCGTGCCATGTTTGATGGATGTCAATCAGTTATCTCCTGCTAATTTTCCCTCTTTTCTCCACTGCCTTAACCAGGAACTCACCTTCTTTGGGTTTTGGATCTAACCAACGCCTTTATCCACTGTGCCATGTGTCCTTGTGGCGACAAAGATGAGGACAATAGTCCGACTAATGTAAATACTGTACATAATACCTCATCTCAGAAATATAGACAAACTTTGAAGGGTTACTGGGTGTAGAAAAATTAGAAAAAAAGATACTTTACCAAGGAGCAAAAACAAAAGAAGAGTAATCAAGTGGAAAAGTAAAAAGCGATTGAGATTGAATTTTAATTTAAGCAAATTAAAATTTGCTGAAAAGAATTGGAATTTATTTATTTATTACTTTTGTTTGTTTTTTGTTTTTTTCCATTTGTATTAAAGCATGATATTGATTTGGGGTTAGTAGAGACAAACGCCAAATAACACTTAACAATAAAAAGGGTTTTAATAGGTTGGTAAAAAGGTTACAGAAATCGCCTGAGTAGTCAAGAACTAGCTCAGCTAAGAACTTCTCGGTCTATCTGTCTTAGTATTTATCGATCCACCCACGAGGATTGAATGTGGCACAAGGCCGGTTTAATGTGGGTATCTCCGAGCCCGTAGGCTCGGCCAAAAATAGCCTTTGAACCCGCTTAGACAGGTTTCAGGCCCTGACCTCCCGGACGAAACCTTGCCCTTCGACAAAGCTTCGTCCGGGTTCCTCTGCTAATGCAGAGTTCGACAGAACGTCGCTTACAGTCAAAGACTGTATCACGACTCAGCTAGACTCGGAGGTCTTACCCTTTCGGTCTATCTGTCTATTTTTGTTGCATAAAAAATACAAACAAATGTGGCACAAGGCCAAAAAGGGGGGTGGGGAATGACGGTCTTCTTCTGTCTTTAATCTAAAACTTAGCTAGTCACAGACACTGACCCAAACATGCCAACAATAATCCAATCACCAAAACATCACATTCACTCCTACCTTGCTTACTACGTCCACCATAATACCTCAGATTCTCTATGAAGTCCTAACCAGTCCCCTTATTTACAGATATTGTTCATGGGGGGAGGGTCATAAAATAACAACATTTAAAATCCCCAAATGAATATTTACAACGTGAATTAATTATTTACAATAAACTAAGCAAAACTGAGTTAGTAATAAAACCCCCCACAAACTATGAATGTGGCAGAAATATCAGTTAACCGGACGAAATCGATGCGGGACTAAGAAAATAAGTACACATTCAAACCATCAAGCATTCACACAAACACTCACTCATTCATACACAACAACAAATACGAAAGCACACACCCGAAACGAAAGGCGCCCCGCATCCACCAGAAAACTGACATCACTAACCACCTAACGAGGGAGGGGATGGGGAATTACACAAAAGTAAAAAAAATAGGGACAGAAAAAAAAAAGGGACCAATGAGCTTACATACCCTAGCTAAGTTAACCGGGAAAAAAAAGGGAAACTAAAAATTCAAAAACGAAAACCTAGTCTAGCCTAATATCTGGGTGGATTGCCTATGTTCAATCCTGTTAGGACAAAATTCTGTACCTAACCGACATCCAAATGCCACTCTAGGTCAGCCCCTTTCACTCTACACATTCGCGCAAGATTCACCCACCTTTTGCCGAATTCTGATGATGGGAGCCGCCGCCTTTCCGTCCTGATCTTGACTTTAAACTGATGCCTAAAGTACAAGATCAGTTGGGAAGAGGTGAACCTCTCGCCTTCATAGAATCCCTTCTGTCGCGTCGTCCAAATCACGACTCGCATAACCCCTAGTAAGCAACAGAACACATAGTGTTCAGCCTTCGTCAATTGCGATACCACATTGCTACAAACAGAACTGGCTTCCAGGACAAAAAGCTTTCCCTGCAGCATGCGAACCATGAGGCCTTCAACAAACTTGCACAATGGCACTACCGTCTTGCACTGAAAAAAGGCGTGACCAATGGTCTCGACATTCCCAGTACAGCGACGACAGTTTGGATATTTCTCCAAGCCTGCTGAACAAAGTCTTTTGCCGACCCAGAGGGCCCGACGAATCATCAGCCAGGTGAGTGATGCCTCATCGTTAGTGAGACATTTCAACCCAGGCGCCCAAGGCCATATCGAGCGAGCCTCCTGCTTCGTAAGACCGAGCTCGTCGATCAGACTATCTCGAACGGACCCCTAACTAACAATCGATATAATGCCTTATGAGACAACGCTTGGGCGTCGGATGGTCTCTCCGACGCCCGCAAGAGGAGCTTCAAAGCACGACGACATTCGCGGTAGAAGGAGCACTCGAGACAAGGAGTACGACCGGCCACCTCCTCGCACGAGTGCACACTTCTCTGGGATGGGAAATGTTTTCGGGCATCTTCTTTCCAAAAGGTGCCCACCTCATCCAAACCACGACACATTCGGTCTAGAAAGATAATGCGAAGCATATATTGACGAATCTCAATGCTAGGCATACCCAGACCGCCCTCAGAGGGATGAAGGCAACAGATCTCGCGAGATGCCATATGGGCCTTGCCTCTCCACAAGAAAGAGAGCAAGGCCTTGACTAATGACATTAGTCGGGCATACGGGAGTGGAAACACAGAAAGATGGTAGAGGAGGATCGGAGAGATGTGTGAAACACAAACTTCCGCCCTTCCCTTCAGGGAAAGTCTCCTCCGAGACTACAGATTACCCGCAGCCTCGGCCTGCCCTTGTACCTCCGACCAATTCATTTCCAACTGGAGATCAGGACCGAACCAGACGCCGAGTATCTTGATCGGCCCATCCGTCCAGAGGAAAGGTCCGGGAAGAGAAACTCCCTTCCACGCACTCAACCGCAAGCCCACAGACTTATCGCGGTTGATCTTGGCCCCTGTCACCATCTCATACCCACTGATCTGCTTACTGACTTCTTTAATCTCGGCTCTGCTCGACACAAGAACCGAAACGTCGTCAGCATAGGCAGAATACCTGGCCGAGGTGGAAGCACCAGGCAGCGAAATTCCGCGTAGGACCGGATTCGCCTTTAACTTGCGAAGGAATGGCTCCAAGGCAAGAACGTAAAGCAGAGGCGATAGCGGACAACCTTGACGAATGGAGCGAGACAATACGAAAGGCTTCGATCTTACCCCATTCACTTCCACCAGCGCACCGGGGGTCGCATACAAGAGTCGGATCCAGGAGCGAAAGTCGGCTCCGAAACCGGCCGCCGAAAGGACAGCCTCCAGAAATCGATGGTCAACCCTATCGAAGGCCTTGGACTGATCTAAATTGATCAGCGCGGCTTCACTGTCGACTTGTTCTAAGATCAAGCGTACCATATGAAGGTTATCCTGAATAGTCCAATCAGACTAGACAGGACAAGCTGCAAACGGTTGGCTAAGATCTTCGCCAAAATCTTTAAGTCAGTGTTTAACATCGTTAAAGGGCGAAAGTTCCCTAACCCATCCCCACCGTCCTTGTCCTTACGCAGCAACTTGATGACACTCCTGGTGAAGCGTTGAGGTAAAGACCCCTGCCTCATCCAGTGGTTGTACATCAGTTCCAGCAAAAGAAACAAAAACGTGCGACAACCTCAAGTAAACCTCGTAGGGAAGACCATCTAATCCCGGAGTCTTATCCAGGCCAACCTACTTCAGCGCTTCCCAGATTTCCGACTCTGTTATGGGACCCTCGCACCTAGCCACTTCAGCTGCCGAGAGGCAGGGAAAGTCAGCTAAAGAGGCGTCGAACTGAGCAGAGCTCAGACCGGGCTCCCTGGTGAAAAGCTCCTGAAAGTAATCTCGAAAGATCTCACATATGCCCGCGTTTGTAGTCACGGTCCGCTTATCCGGTAATGTGACGCACGCTATATGTCGCCTGGCCGCGTTTCGATTTTCCTCTACACGCAGTTCAGCGGCCATATTCGTTGCCTCAGAAGACATTCTTTTTAACCTAGCCCTAACTACCAGAGCTTGATCCTTCTTGATAAGCAAGGAGGCCAACTCTGCCTTAGCTAAGACTATGTCCCCACTAACACGGGATTTCACGGCCCGATCAACTTTTTCCTCTAAAGCCGTTTGCGCCGCTAATCTATCTAGATTGAGTCGACGACTAAAATCGGCAGCAAACGTTCGAATCTTAGATTTTAAATTGCCCCACCAGGCATTTCCCAAACCGCTCCCGTCAATTCCCTTTGGATCGTTAGTAACAGCTGGTCCCGGAAACCCTGATCACTAAAAAAGCGAACAGTTCAATTTCCAGTAACCAGCCAACCTAACCTTAAACATCTAAGTTTACACGGACCCGGACAAGCCTATGATCCGTATAAACTATATAATGGAAACTTGGACACCCTAAGAGCCCTACATCGACTCTCTAACTAAGACTCGGTCCAGGTAGCTCGCACGCGAGCCAGGAGCCGAGTTGCCACTAGTTGTCCAAGTCCATGCTACCTCCCGAGGGTGTTCATTCCGGAACTTATCGACGAGATCAAACCCATCGATAAAGTCCCGAAATGGTTTCACATCCGGTTTGTTAGTACCTTTTTGTGCCCTATACGATCTATATCGGGGTCAAGGACGGCATTCCAATCCCCCGCTAAAACTACCCGACGAGACGTCGTCAAGAACGGCGCGATCTGCCGAAACAAAGCAGGCCGCTCGGAATGGGTATTGGGCGCATAAACCCCAATGAGACGAAGAACCTTATCCTTTATGGTAACATCCAGCACGCAAAGCCTGCCCGCCGGATCCGCGAAGACAAGGGTACATGCAGCCTTCAAAGACCTGCTCACTAGCCAAGAGACACCCCTCGAAAAACCATCAAAACATGCTGAATAAAGGGCGAACCTCTTAGACAGTATGTTCTCACGATCATGAGAAGAAAACCGGGTCTCTTGTAAACAACATATATTCACCCCGAGGGCGCTGAAGGTCACGAGAGAGCCTCGCCCTGCGAGACTCGGACCTCAGGCCCCGGACATTCAAACTAGCTAACCAAAGTGCCATTTTGAAACCGATTAGGGTTGCCCTTCAGGATAGAACATGGCTGGGGTGAGGACACCGACAGCTCGTCCCATGGAACCAGACATCATCTCATTCTCGACGGTATCATCCTGGGACAAGCCGCCGATATCCGAAGGATAGGTTAGTTTAAAAGCTCTATAAAGGATGGGTGAACAAAAATGGGACCCTCCCTTTAAGTTTTTCATTTTTCATCTTAGTATCCAGGTCAAGTAGGACGACAGCTGGGGACACCATTTTTAAGGATGACTTTGCCTCCTCTATCATGCCCCAAATCTCCCGCGTACCCGGGCCAGTTCTTATCACAGTCAGGATCCTTTTTGCCTCTGGAAAATTCTCTGGCTTCTCAATATCCATGTTGTTGATTTTTTGGAAATTCCAAAAGACTTTTAAGTCCTTTGGGTTCTTCGTCTGTCCAAAGACTCTTTCGGCCTGGTCCCGGGATACGCGGCAGACGTCTTCCCCTAGAGATATGGTGGTTTGATTTTTTTTTTTTTTTCTCAGTGACAGTTTGTGATTCAGGACTTCTGCCCTTTTTTTGTGGTGAATGAACTGGTGTCGACATGGGTGTGATGTTTGGTGTGGTGGATGGGGTCCACCCCGAAGGTGTCCTCACTGGTGAAGGTTTAGGTGAATGTAAAGATTTGATTGGTGAGTTTGACAAGATTTTGGGCGGAGGTGGCTTATGAAAGGTTTTTTTTTAGATGAAGAAGGGAAGATGGGGCAGAGGATAGAGGGGCCGGTGCCCCCAGTGATTTTTTTTTTTTCCTCGCTTGGACTCCAATTTCTCTTTGAGTTTTTTGAGGTCAAGTATTTTTTGCCAACTTGGTTCGTTTAATTTTTGGGCTTCTGATGCTGTTTTTTCTTAAGACACCGAGGCGTCGCCCTCAGAGCTGACAGAGGGAATGGGGCTGTAGGTGACTTTGTCCCTGGTGTCATGTTGGGACTGAGGAACCGCTGTTTGGGTCTTCCCTTGCCCCTAACTACGAGGCGCCATTCCCCTCGTCCTTCTCCTTATCCACACTTGTGGCAGGCGTTGGTTTCGGGGTAATGAGGGTTGGGACCCAACCGACGGACTTTGCCCATCGGTCCGTCTCGCAGCTAGGCCCATTACAGGCGCCGCGGATTTTTCCTTATCGGCCAAGGGGATTTTGGTCACCTACGACCGGAACTCCAGGGGCCTTCTTCCCTGGGCAGGAGGAGGAAAGGTGACCAGTCTCTCCACCCTCCAGCAAGTTGGTCGCCTACCAGTCACTATGACCGGCATTTTCCGGTCGCCTAACACCAAACAGTTGGGGACGGACTTGAAGGCATTCTGGTCAAGCATAATATCGAAAGTCCATCCCCCGTTCAAATTGTCGGAGAGAGTCCCTAAAATTTGGCCGTATTGCATAAAAAATGCAGCCAGGAGCTCTCTCAAAATTTGAGGAGGAACCTCGAAAACGGCCACCCTGGTCCGCCTGCGGCCTTCATATTCGGTTCTTAATATTAGATCTTTCGTTATCAATTCCTTTTTTGCCATGGCCAAGCAATCTTCCGGTGTGGGCAGCAGAATGTCCCACATGAAGAAACCCGTACCCTTAATAACTCTTTGGGGTTTTATCCCCAGGGACAAAAGTGATTTGATCACAGTGTCTTTTGTGGAGCGACAAATCTTTCGGGTTTTCTTGTCGACCACAAAAACGGTCACCATTCTCTTTGAGAACATATCGAGATCCTGGACATCATCGACGAACCCATCTTTATTAACAAGATGGGCGTAGCCTTTCGCCTTATCCAGGAAATCCGCCATGTTCAGAATGCAACTTCGGGGGGGGGACTTCCAGCAAGAGGGCAACTCCTCGGTCGTCTTACTTTGTGCCATTTTTGGCACTTGGTCCGGTTTGGTGGCATCTCCTTTTTTGGAGATGCTTTTGTCAGTTTTTGGGTTGACATCAGCCCGCTTTCCTTCTATCTTTTCAGTTGGGTCGGCTTTAGCGGCCGACCCAAAAAGGTCTTTTTTAACATTGGCCCGACTGTTGCCGTCGGCCATGTTGTAAATATTCGTGGAGTCTACCACCTGCGGGTTTAAAATTCTTCACAATCACGGGGAGAGGAGTTGGGGAAAATATAAAACAAATATAAAATAAATAAATAAAGCCTGGATAACCCAGGAAATAAAACTTTAAAGATAAACAAAAAGTAAAATAAATGACAAAAAACTGAAAGAAAATAAACAGGTAAGACTTTTTTTTTTTAAACAAAAATAAAAATGGCGCCCGAAGGCAGCCGAAAATAAAAAGAAAAACCAGAAACTTCTCTCTTTTTTACAAAACTTCAAATGTACAAAAAGAAAAAAATTAAAAAAATAAAGTTTTGCGGCTGTCGCCTCTAAAGAAAATAAATTAAAAGAAAAATAAACTCGTCAAACCTAAACAAAAAGGAGAAAGAAGGCGACTGAAGTCGCTAAGAAAATAAAAAAAAATAAACACAAAGCTTTCTTTTTCTTTTTTCTTAAACTATTCTCTTTTTTTTAAAAAAAAAAAACTAAGAAGAAATAAACAAAAATAAGAAAGCAGTCGTCCGGTAAGACTTTGTCAAACCGGACTAAAAAAAGAAAAAATGTGGGCCGAAGCCCAAAAACAAATTAAAAACAAACAAAAGAAATAGAAAAAATTAAAAAGAATGAAACTAAAACAATAACTTATCAGAAAATGGTCCGGTGTTTCAAAAAGAAGTTCGTCCAAATATTTCAAATGACGCAAATTTTCGCTGACCAGGAAGTCTTGCCACACAGCAGTACTAAAAAAAAATCAAAAATATCGTTCAAAAACGGAAGTCAGAATAACAGTCCAACTCGGTCTATCTGTCTTCCCCCATGTCAACTGACATGCCACTATTAAAATCTTTGTTCACAGACGCAGACAAGTTCATCTTCAAGAGGGGTGGTAGGTTTCCGACACAACATAAACTTTTATTTTTTTGTGTGTTGCTTGGAAGCAAACTTGCAATTTTATGTTCGGTTTTTACAGGTTTGACTTCTTCGATCTTGTTACATTAATAATGAGAGAACTTTCTTTAATTAACCGTTAATTTTACTGTTTCTTTCGTAATGTTTAAACCGATCACTTCTATGGATGTTCTCAGCGAATGTGTTTTGTAATGGCTTTAGAATCCGATTTTGCCAGCTTCATGCTTTCTTTTTTGTGTTTCCTTCTGATTTATTGAGAATATGCTAGTGGTGTCGACGTAATGGTTAGCAAATGCGAAATCGGCGAGCCGGGTTCGAATTCCAGTTATGTTCACATTTGCACAAATACCCTTGGAAAGAAGGAATCTAGCTTTTTCCTCCTTAAATGGCTGAGTGAGATTTCTTGTCAGCAGCTGGCAACCAGTCTGAGAGAAAGAAAATATATTTCTTAATTCGAAACCAGATTTAAGAAGAGGTGCTCCATCAGGCTATTTTAACTGCAGTATATGTGGGGTCACGGAACTTTCGGATTTTATTACGTGATAATCTGAAATCTACCGACTTCTTGCATATACAGAGTGACCCCCCAAAAAAGGGGAATTTTTGAAGCGCGTATTGCCAGACATGAACAAGTGGCAACAATGAGAGACAGCGACCTTGAGCAAGTAAACATTTCGCCATTTAGAATTCAAGATGAAATACACAGTATCCCAGCTGAGATGTTACAGCAGTCAATGAGGAATCTTAACAGCAGATTTCAAGAATGCATTCGTACAGGAAGACGCCATCTACAGGACGTAATTTTAAAAAAAATGAAAATTCCATTATTGTTTCTTAAATAGTATGTTTTAAAGTTTCAATTACTATGAATAAAATATTTTTCTTCCATCACTCTTGGTTTTATTGGATTGTTAAAAGTTCCCGTTTTTTTGGGTCACCCTATATATTTCTATTCACGTCCTTTTACCTTGACTTTTGCTGTTTATTTTTCCTAGCACACTGTAAAACTGTTAAAATGACCGCTTTCCAACTCTGAGATCTGGGTTCGAATCTCAACTTGGACGATTTGTCAGGGAGATGACTTCTTGATGTCATCTGCTTTTATGAAGCAATCCCAATGTGCAGCAACCTTGAAAAGTGCCCGAAAACCATATCACGAGCGGTAAGTAAAATTAGCTAGACGGGACTGGTCGATAGTTATGTTAGTCAGTAGTCAGAAGTTATTGTAAACAAGTGTTTTAGCGGACAGGGATTGTTCAAACTGTTGATCATGCCAGAGTTTACGCTTTCGCTCAGACACATTAACTAAGTCTGTGTAAGCCACAGGTGGATTTCTGTATGTGTTGAAAAAAAAAATCAAATTCATCCGAGCTGGTACCTGCCACCGGAATTGGATAGCTTCTCCAGCAAACGGATGTGCTCGAAAAACGAGTGGCCGGCCATTCGCCTGTATATTGAATATTGCTGATATATATTGTTGTAACCTAGAAAGGGTTACTGAATGAGGAATAACCAAAACGGAGGTTGGAAATGAAATGGTAATCTTTATAACATCAACAAAATACAATACTCGCCAGCGGCGTGAAATAGGTAAACCACTATTAGCATATTACCCCCATTTACAATAGTTTCTAACGTATCTATGAAGATTGGTACATACCCATTAGTGTTCATAAGTAATATATATATATATATATATATATATATATATATATATATATATATATATAAAGAAAAAAGAACAGTACATATTATATTTGAAGTGAAAATAATTCTACATACTGTAAGGGATTCTAATACATTTAATTGTTCTTAAAACAAATATAGTATATTAAAGATTAAAAGTGAAAAAATTTCAAATCGTAATTAAATAAAACGGATTCTAACCTAAACACCCACACAAAATCTTTAAATATAAAAAATAGGGGAAAAAATGCCGTAAGAATTTTTGCCGTTAACAATAAAAAAATTTTTAAAAATCCAGACGACATGCATTTAACGGATGTTAGATTTCATTGAAAAATACATCCCTACCCACTCCGAACCGTAACAAATAACCGATACATCAAAACATAGACATAATAAACATGCAGACACCCCTAGTCTAGTGAAAGTGGTTTTATCTTGGAAACGTGAATTATGATTTTAGCTGTGTCTTTAAAACCCAGTAATATTAAAAGTTACTTCGCTTGAGGATGAAATGGAACTAATGTCTTTAATTTAATTACAAAATTGAATTCGGAGCTTTTGCTTCCATTTTTGAAACATGGTTAGAACTGTGTAGCGGAAAAACCCATATTTTAAATCAATTAATTTATAATATATATATATATATATATATATATATATAGAGAGAGAGAGAGAGAGAGAGAGAGAGGTGAGTAAATCAAATAACTAGATATTAGTAATTGTATATGCGCGCACTAACGTGCATACACAGGCAAACAAATAGATATTTATTAAATTTACTTTAAGGTGTATATATAACAGTGCTCGATGTGGTTAGACAGAGCTAAGAAATATACATTAATAAATGTACATATACCTACGCTAGGAGTGCGACTTAAGTTCTAATCCCAACTCATCAGGCACGAGATATAACTAATATAATATACTGCGTTTCATGGGAGGGACGCAAAATTACACGCAGATTTACAGCTCAAATTTAAAGTAAGTCAAATATAATATTGGGGTGTAAATACAGAAAATAGGGTTTAGGTAGGGAGCCATTAAAAAATTAAATTAAAAAAGTTAAAGCAAGTTTCAAATTTTAAAGGGGAACGCTGGTTGACACTATGAGTGAAAATATACGATAAAATGTTTAAAAAGGGGTAATCAATATATAGCATAAAATATGTTATGTGAAGGTGAAATTTGGATAATATATTTATCCAAAATTAAAATATTTTAAGGGAAACTTCTTTCTATGACTACAGACTAGCATGAGTTCATTTCTTGTATTAAGCAGGTTTAAATTATTAATATTTTTGAGGATGAATCTTTTTTTTCAAGGAAAATGAGTTTGCATCATTCACTTCGGCCAGAAAAGGGTGTAATTTTGGCGACGAAATTCCAATTTACTACCGGTGTGTAATTTTTTATTTTTTAATATCCCAGTAAAATTTTGAGAATGCTGTAGCATTTGCTTATTTCTTATTGTTAAGGGTCATTGTGTGAGGATAAAATATCGTTTTCCAGTTATTTGCTGTTGAAATAAGATTTGCTTTCCCTATTATGCCTAATTGTAGCCTTATAGATGACGCTTTTATACATACATTTGTTATTCAGCGGACAGATAATACCTTTAGGGCAAATACACGTTTTATCTTCATGCTATTAGTCCTGTTTAAGTATTTGTTTAGAGTTACGCTATTATGTTGTGCTATATATTTCTCAAGGTTTCTAATGCGGCTATAACTAATCTTAATGTTGTTCTTATTGAAGATTCTGTTAAGTAAAGGAAATTGCTTAAATATTTGTGTACTAAATTGAGGAAAATCCTACTGATGTTATTTCTGACATCATACTTATTATAAAACCCAGGTTGTGTGTGTGTGTGTGTGTTTATATATTGGATCGGATTTCCTACATTTTTCAACCGATTTCAACAAAACTTCACAGGACTACGTAAAATTACCTAGCGGTGGTTCTGACAGCGCCAAAAAATGGAAAAACCAATTGTTTTTGCACGAAATCAATTTGTAAACACGATTAAGAAGCATCGCGAGAATGAAAGGTGGACAACTCATATCGAGTTATACTTATTATAAAACCCAGATTGTTTGTGTGTGTGTTCGTTTATATATGGGATCGGATTTCCTACATTTTTCAAACGATTTCAACAAAACTTCACTTTTTTTTGGCAGGTAGTGTTTCTTATTGTCTTGCACACTTTTTTCTTTATTTTTACATTCAGAATGCTTTAAAAAATTCCATTTACAAGACAATTGTTTATAATAAAATTCTATTCAATCGGTAGACTCATAACGATTGAAAACAATGTTTTTGTTTGAGTTTGACCAATTCGTAAAAAAAAACTAATTAAGACATGCGTGTCCGTCAACCTTAAACAATAATCTTTGTCAATTTTATTTTTCAGTCTTTATGATGGTCGATACTTGATCTATCTCTTACTGTTACATCCCCAGGCAACGCCGGGCTCTACTGCTAGTTACTGTTAAAAGGTGGATTGAATTAAATTATGTTTCCTTTTCTATCCTTACGTTTACTATCACTAGTAAGAATACCAATAGTAAACGTAAGAATAGAAAATGCAACTTGTTATTTTATCGTCCTTTCTTCTTACTAAAATCTTCTCGTTCTATTTCACTTCCAGTAACTCCCCCCACCCCCACGTGTCTTTGTGGCATTATCGCCATGCTTACGGTGAAATTATTAAAAATGATTATATTTATATCACTTGTATATTTCATAATGCTCATACGTATGAGTGTTTAGGAGAACACACACACAGTATAAACTTAATAACTGAATTTCTTTCGTAAATTTCTCTGCCAATATTTGTCTTTCTAATGATGACTGGTATTAAGTTTGCGATCTAATTTTCCATCATCTCTTTTCATACAAACTTCTGTGACGATATTAAGTATTCACGATTTGAAAATATTAATAAGTCTTCTTCTTATCCTATTTTATTCATATACGCTTTTATTGCCATGACTAACAAAGCAAAGTTTGTGAAATAAATTGATTTCGCTGTTTGTCTTTTATTTAAAAGAAAAATTGTGTAGTTGACGGAAATGAGTTTTTTTCTTGTTTCAAAATCTTAAGACGCCATTCTGCTCTAAGGAAAACGTTTTTATCTATTTTTCTGTATCAAAAGCAGCTGTAACTTTTCTCAATTTTTTTCTTGATGTTTCTTTTCAGAATTTTTTTTTTACTCCAAACTTAGAGTTGCTTCTTTCGATTTATTTTTCAGGGTTCGGACGTCATGTGAGCATATTTCTAAGAAAAATAAAAATTTTGTTCATACCCGAAGAATTTTTAAGAAATATTTCACCTTCCAGAGGAATATTCACGTTCTGCATTTCTGAAGGAATCGATTTTTAATCTCGCAGATAATTCTGAGATATTGATGTTCCGATCAAAGTTCTGTTTTAATGCAAGTTGTACACATCAGGAGACGCTACAATATGTCCAAAATTAAATAAATAATTCACAGAATAGACTTTTTCTAGAAAATGCGAAATTAGTTTCGGATAGGATTTAGTTAATTCTGCCATCTGCGTAATTTTATTATTCTATTTATACCAAAATGTATCCAATACAAGACCTAAGACCCACTCAAGGTAGAGGGTTAATGAATGAGGCGTGCGATATGAACGTAAGAGGAGGAAAATTACTAATATATTGCTGAGAGATAACTATTAAATCTCGATTGTAAGGAGTTAAGATTGTCGTGATACTGGAATCATTCAGGCGGGAATCTGGTTCCTAAAGTAGCGGTTCTTGAGAAGTGGTTTTCTTACCAAAAAAATACGTAGGGAATGTGAGTGATTCAACCATCTGTATGTACCAAGGCGGGTTTGGGGTTTTGGTGGCGCTAAAGAATGGAACGCGTCGGAAATGATCGGTGGTTCTAATTGTATAAAAACATAACCCCGTAATTCACTTGTAGTGAATGCAAAACGAAATGTTAAAATGCAGGGTAATTTTTAATATCTGTCTATATTTCTGAGACGAGGTATTATGTACACTATTTACATTATTCGGACTATTGTCCTCATTTTTGTCGCCATGTTTCAAGATGAGGACAATAGTCCGAATAATGTTAATAGTGAACCTTTAACATGTTAGCCACAACAAATTCCGCCCGGGAAAAAAGCGTCTCCCCTAACTCAAATGAGATTCTTTATTGGAGGATCCTGGATAAAATGGTTTTCTAAACGGATAAGTGGGTTACTGGCTCGCTTGAATAAAATTTACCTGCTTGTATCTTATTCACACCTAATGGCTAGACTTCAAACATGACCCTCCAATTTCTCATTCCGAGCTGTACCCGTTATACCAACCGAACATCACCCTTTCCCATGATTCTCATCGGGTTGGGAAGTGACACCGGTGGATCCAGAATCTTATTCCGACCATTACACGGAAGCTGGCTTCCAAGCCACAGTTCAACCACCATTATCATAAGGATGAACGGTTGCCATCAAGGTTACGAAGGACTTCCATCTACTCTAGTTTGGAAATTAGTGATCCTTCTCCTAGACAAACTGCCAACCAAGGCTAACAAGCTGTCTACTAGAATTGAATAAAATTTTTGAACATTTAAATGGGGAGGGGCAACACTTGTCATCGAATACAACACAGCCAATGATCATGAGGTTGAGATCAGAGAATTCTGCCATATTTATGTGGGGGGGTAGAGATTCTCTTACCTTGTTATATTCAAACTATCACTTGTTCCACTCTATGTAGAATTCTTTCTCTGACCGATAAGGTTTCCGGTCGCATCACATTGAAATACCGGTTCCTCTATGAATACCAAAGTTAAGCAACGTCGAGAATGATCAGTACCGAGTTAGGTGACCTCTTGGGAATACCAGGTTGCTTTAAGCTTGGGTGTGTGAGTGGTATAGGAGATAATGGCTCGGAATTATTAATCGGAGAGCTGAGTTTCAATTCCACTTGGATTCATTATATTCACTTAAGAGCAAATACCCTTGGGAAAGACACGAATCTACATTTTATTCTCCAGCTATGGGTTAATTTGTAAGACTTGTACCACTAAACCATCATTATCTCCCCCAAAATTCTTATAATCTAAAAATATTTTCTGGTTTTAAATTGCAAAGGGTTGATAAGTCGCAGAAAAAGAATTAATGAATCAATCTGAACGATAAGTTCTAATAATGTCAAGATATCTAAAATAAATCTGCGAATACTTCATTAAAAATAACCGGAATCGTTCATTTATACACAATTTAGATAAATAGTGAAATGAGAAAATCCAAAGAATATACTTAAACTAATTCTAGTTTATGAATTAATAAAATTACAGGAAGCTTTTACATTTTTTTGGGGGGGGGCAGTTGATTGAGAAGCGTGTGACCGTGCGTTGTCGTGCATAAAAATTCGGCCATCCCTATTCATAAGTGTAGGATGTTTCTTTTACAATTTTTCATGCATACACTCAGTTTCTCCACAATACGAGGCTGCTGGTATTGTTTTCCTTTGAGGCAAGTATGAATAATGAATAACCCCTTTGAAAGACCACCATACAATAACTATTAACATTTTAGGGTGCAGTGGGTTTTTTTTTATATTCGCTTGAATCTAACCACTGGCCTACTCCCTTATTGTTGTCAAAGTGTATCAATTTCTCATCGCATGTAAAATGGTTCTTTTTCCCAGTGTGTACTCATACCGTAAGATTACTCGATATTATTTCATTGTAATCATTTTCATTGGGCTTCTGAATCACAATATATTGAAAGAAAAGTTATCTGGAAAGAACAAGAGACAGGAATAAGTCATGATTTTCTATATACTAAGGCAGTTACTTCGTTAGACGACCGGAACGACAACCAACAAAAAAAAAAAAATGCGACGTTTCATGTATGATAGCCTAATTACAGCAAAATCAGAATTATTCAGGTGTATCTTCTCTTTTCCAATTTAGATTTCATTTCGTGTAGGAATATTCTTGTTTCGAAACATAATTGGGATTTTTCTTTTATATGTCAGTATAGGTTTTCATATGAAAAATATCTATTAGTATGCGTGTGTGCCTGTCTATGTGTCTGTGTGAGAGAGAGACAGAGATAGTGGGGGTTATTACATGCGCCCAATACACAGCTGTGTGTAAATTAATTGAAACAACCACTTTAGTTTCCTTTCTTTTACCATGCAGTCAGTTTTAGACCCATTGGAGTAACAGGGTGTAATAGATTTCTATTTTTTCTTCAGATTAGAATCTATCGTCAGGTTGTATGATGAAATTTGTTTGTCCTTGAAAAATATTGTGTCATCCGTGGTTGCAACAGATTTTTTTTATGCCCAGACACTATTGTTTCGACTATCGATTAGTTGTCCTACGACCATTGTCTACGATAGACGTCACTCCAATGAAGCGTACGCAAATTGTAATGCTGCACAAACACACTGGCAATGCTTACCAGCGAGCAAGTTGTATAGATTGGCCCGGAAAATCTCCGGATTTAAATCCAATCGAAAATCTGTGGTCAATCTGCAAGGAACGACTTCGTGGAATGGACATACGACGTACTAACATGTTCACTAGATCATGTTTCATTGGAAAATATGCAAAAGTAAATAATAACGGAATTGTTCGTTTTGTTTTAATTAATTTACACAAAGGTGTATGTATGCAGGCATACAGGTGATTTTGAACCTAGCTAGAGAAAAAGATATGCGAGCGGCGAATTAGAGATGTCAAAAATTAAGTAAATACAGTAGTTTCAACATCTGGGAAGTGTTTTAAGAGAACAAAGAAAATGTCTCACAAAGATCTGAAGACGCCATGGAGAAGCAAAAGATTTCTTGCAAAATCTAAACTTATTAAGAAACGGAAAAATTCCGAAATTTTCTGAAATAAAAAAAAGTGTACTGAATAGCTATCAAACAGCCCTCCTTTTATGCTATTGAATCTTGAACAATTTCCTCGCAGATGAAACAAATGGAAACGAAAAGGACGCTTATATCTAAAAACCAAGAAGGTACAATGGAAACCTCTGTGACATATAATGAGGAAAGAAGGCTTGGAAATTTTGACACTCAAGGACATATTGAAAGCAATAGGAACAGAGAAAAACAATAACCCCTCACTTGTGGAACTCCCTTCTGGCTCTCGCTTGTAGAACTCCCTTTCCTTATAGTCAGTGACAATACTACGTTAATTAAAGAAAAGCAATATATTCAGACAAAAAATGTACAGAAACTCGCGTGCGCGCGTGTGTGTGTTTTGATGTATGTAAAATAATACTTTCGTGGTAGTTCTGATAATCTCTTCGTTATGGTATCTAGACATCTTTTAATTTAAGCGCAGTACTAAACTGGTGTCAAAGTCTCATCAATTTAGAGTTGAGATGATTAAATATAACCGCAAATTTTATGTTCATAGTTTCTTATCTCGCACTCTTCGCATGTGGAACTCTCTTCCGGTTCCATGCTTTCCAGCCAAAAATTTAAACGCAATCTCAATCGCTATCTCTTGCCCTCCTGATTACTCTTTTCTCTTCCCGCTCATTATTAATGTTTCTTTTCCTAATTCGTCCATAGCCTATAACCTCTTGCGTCTTAGTGGCTTTACTGCTTTGCATGGCAGGATACAGATTTAAAAAAAATTAACGAGCGTGTATGAATCTCTCTTTATAAAAAGCAGGATGTGTGTGTGTGTGTGTGTGTGTGTGTGTGTGTGTGTGTGTGTGTGTGTGTGTGTGTGTGTGACGAATGCACGGACGCAATTTTCGACGGATTTGCACCAAAATTTACATGCACATGTTCCAAGTTAGCGGGAAGGCCACGACCGATTTTGCATTTCCCAACTTCCATCGATAATGGAAATAATCGATTTTTTCATCCTTCTACGGCAGTTTTCATGTAGTTTGCGGCCAGTAAGAGCCAATAGCTGCCTGCCACGAATAGGCAGGAAAATTCTATTGACCAGTGTGAGAGCCAACAGCTGACTGACACGAATGTTAACTAGCATGCAAAAAAAATCGATAGCTGTATTCGTCACAAGTGGGAATAATTTAAATCTGCATGGCACTTTACTCCAATTGGCTCATTTGCTTGCTTAAACTCAACGTTGATTCTGATTCCACAGAACTGGGTTGCGTGTGAAAAAGTATTTGTTGTTAACATTCTTTGTTCATTCGGTTTTTCCAGTTACGTGTCCTTTTTTTAAAGCTGATCGTTTTATGTTCATTTTGTTTAGTTCTTTTTTCGTAACAGATTTAATGTTTAGTATAGAGCTTAGAAAAAATTCGCAGTGTGAAATAGGCAAGAAGTAAGGCATGTAGCAACATCAGCATGGCAAAGGGCACTCCTTTAAAGGCAAGGAAGGGCAAAAATATTTTAAGTCAAGTGATAGCGATTGCTGTATGAGTCGTACGATTTTTTAATCAAGCACGGGCAACGCCGGGCCATGCTGCTAGTAGATGATAACTTGCTATATCAATTACTACTGAGTAGTGAGTTCGAATATCATTAGGTGATCTATACTTTCGGCCTGGTACCACATCAAAGCTACGCTTAATAAATCGCTATAAATAGAATAGTGAATTGTGGAGACCCTTGATCGCTCACATTCTAAAGGGACACAGCACATAAAACAAGTGTGAGGCGTAAACGTTTCCATTGAGTGTGTATGAGTGAAAGCTTATATGTGCAACATGAGTGTGTCAGTGTATATGGGTTTGTAATGTTCAGTGTTCATTCACTCGTCCTTGTTTACCATGAAATTATTTAAGTGAATGCGCATGCGCGTGTTTTTTTTTAACTTTCCTCTAGATACGCATCCACACGATTGAATCAGTTTCTCAGTATAATTGTATCCACTTTTTAGTGTACATCTTTGCCTGATTAAATCTGTTTGTGTCTCTGTTTACGATGATCAAATTAGTTTTTGCTCTCATTCCTTTAAATCGTAACTTCGCCTTCTTTCACCAATTCTTATTCGAATGGATAAAAAAAAAAGGATCCAGCATTGAACTACTGCTGCAATCAATCCTTACCCATTTTTGCTTCCTTTGTAGTCATGCAGAAAATTTTGCATTACGAACTTACTTGAGGGCAGTAAAGATTCTTTTTTAAGTAAGAAGGATAAGATGGCTCAGTGGACGATTACGACATTGAAATTGACGGGGAATCAAACTAAAATAGTCTTAATATTGATGTGAACAATTAAAAAAGAAGAAAACGTAGTGCCAGGTTAGGGGTTTAAATTCTTAGTTAAACAATGATTATTTTGTACAAATGATAGAATTTTATTTCATTTATACAATTTCGATTATGGCGGCGCACGCGATAATGAATTCTTTTGCAACCTACAAACTCTATTTTCCACAGATGAAACGTCGCAGACCTTGCGTTAGGCGACGCCTATTCTAGCGAACCATCCTAATTCCCTTCGTATTCCATTGTGTAGATGTAAATTCTACTCAAGCAGCAGCTTCTCACAAACCGGTGATTTGCGAAACTGACTCTCAAGAGGCTGCTTCCCCGATCACTACAATCTTAACCTGTTCAAGTCTTGGGTCAACCGTTATCTCCCCCACCCCATATTCCCATAAACTGTACTTCTTACTCTGTTATCCTCTACCTTGAGAGGATTTTTAACATTGTACTAGGTGAGCATTATTATAAATATAAGTTAATATTTTTTGTATAATACGCACAACTAACATTAACATTTAAAATGTTGCCTTATACAGGAATAATTACGATAGTCTCAGTCCAATATCATAGTTTATTATAAATAAAAAATAAATCGAGCAATCTTTTGTAAAATTAAATTAGATTAAAGTATAATTTAATAGATTGTAATTGAGACTTGTCGTCTTATATAAACGAATAAATATATACGTATTTATTTTTAAAATTAAGATTAAAATTAAGATTAAAATTAAGATTATATCTATGTTTCATGTTCCTCTCCAGTCAAAATCCATCAGCTCCAAAATATTTGGGTCGTGTAATAATAGACGAAGATTAAATGAAAAGGAGTGGAGATATTGTGTAGAAAGATGACCACCTGTTCTATAGTAAATTGTTTAACATAGACTCGTTCATTCACAATGAGAAGGACTTATACTTGCTCATAGCAATGCGTCACAAAAGTGCATTGTACGGCATTTCTATACTATAATCGCTATTATTGTATTATTAATTCATATGATTAAACAGTATCTTCTTCAGTTTACATCTGAATTGTCGTTAACGAATTTCAATCCTGATTTAGAAATAATAATAACATCAGATGCTAGCGATTATGACATTGGAGCAGTCATCTGTAATAAATTCAAGGATGGTAAAATAAAAGCAGTTGCACATGCATCTAGAACCCAATTAGCAACTGACAAAAAATATAATCAAATCGTAAATAAGCGATAGCTATTTTAGTTACGGTGAAAAAGAATTCACAAAATGATATACGGTAGGAAATTTAATCTTTAACAGATCACGGCATATTAACTATTTTGGTTCTAAAAAAAGTCCCATTCAGTCCAAGACAGACAACAGGTTGCAACGTTGGGGAACAATTTTACTAAACTATGATTTTAAGGTGGAGTGTTTACCATGAAAGAAATTTGGACATGAATAACGTGTATAAAAATTTGAATACGATAGGAATATGCAGTAAACAATAAAAAATATTCGATTGCTATAGAATATTGCTGCTGCTGCTGATTTTAATATTATGACAAAATTCATATATTGTAAAGAACAAAATCATTTCCAAAGTATTTTTGAATTGAAATCCGAAAAAACAAATTATTATAATTTGGACCAGGTGAATATTTTGAAAATAAAACACTCGTTAAAAAATATTGCAATTAGAAAAATACTTTCAGTAACAAGATGTTCCCTGTGGCATGCTAGACAATTTTTCTTGCCTGAGTCTATCTTACACCTTTTTAATGTCCACCATTCGTCCATGCATAGAATATTGCTGGCAGTTCTTCCATTTATTTAGAGATTCTTGATAAGATACAAAGATAATCTACAATGTTATTGGTCCTGACCAGGCATCTTGGCTTCAGTCATCTTCCTACCGATATATAAAAATAATTATTTTTCTTCTATCACACTTCTTACTTGTGGAAATCTCTTCCGTCTTCGGTTTATTTTTCATTTGCCTCTTAGTAGCATTATTGCCTTGACTGGGATGAAAAGATTAAAAGAAATATATATTATTTGAATGATAATATAGATATTGCTAGCTTCAGTTTATGTCCCTCGTTTGTCTTTGAATGTTAAGTAAATTCCAATAGGCTATTTATCTTGTATCACATCGTTTCCTGGTTGAAATTAATCACCATATTTTGTTCATTTTCCAGAAAGGGCAATTTTCCAAAATGGAGAGAAACATTTCAAAATGGCAGATCGACTGAAATGGTTCTTGATTGTTTCTATTTTGGAGAGCAAATGGAAAAATCAACCTCTTAATGTTGTCATCTGACTGTGTTGTATTTTGTTTGGCAAACATACTAAAGTGATTGTGTAAAAGTGTACCTATTCCTTATTGGAAGTTTGTGAAGGAAAATTCATGTAGTACTGAACGTTTATCAACTGTGCTTGTAAGCTTACATAATGAACTGTATGCACACCATATTATGAATGGCATACACACACACACACATATATATATATATATATATATATATATATATATATATATATATATATATATATATCCTTACTCTGTCCTGGACATTGAGTTCTACCTGGATTCAATTATCTTGGAATTTTTCTTATACAAAATATATATGTATGTGGATGCATGTATGTATATATATTTATATATTTTGCATATGTATGTGTATATTTACCACTAATATTACCTATCTATCTATCTATCTATATATATATATATATATATATATATATATATATATATGAATTGAGCCCACTTGGTCACTGGCGTGTATAAAGAATAAATACGCAAAAATTTGCCTACCTCCGGCGACTGATAGCACAGGAATAAAATATCAGTCGGGTTTTGATTCCGGCTTGAGGCAATCAGATGTCTATCCACACTGATGAGCTGAGATACAGCAAAACAGTCTGTATGTGGATGACATTCTATATATATATATATATATATATATATATATATATATATATATATATATATATATATATATATATATATGATCGAAATAAAAGTATAAAATTTAATATTACAAGACATATTAAAACAATATTAAATAATAAAAAAAAAAAAAAATTCAACAATAAGTGGGGGAAGTAACCGGTTTTCGCTCCCTGCTCGTTAGGCTTCCACGGGAGATTCAATATTAAAACAGAGAAATGTACAATGTGAATAGGTGGGAAAAAAAAAATTAGGCATATATATATATATATATATATGTTTGTATATGCAAGAGGGAACTAGAGGCAGATGACAGCGAGTCCCAACAAACACTCACGTTGTTTGCACAAAGAAGGCTTATTGTTGAGTTTTTTTTTTTTATTATTTAATATTGTTTTAATATGTCTTGTAATATTAAATTTTATACTTTTATTTCGATCATTAAATTTTGTACCTACAAAAATATCTTTAAATATATATATATATATATATATAATACATAAAATGTTAATGCTCAGAGTCGAATCAAAATGAAATGAAAGTAAAGATAACATGTAGAGCTTTTGATTTTAAGATCAAGAGGTCAGTTGAATCCGCTACCTTGGTTTCAACCTTAGGGCATCCTCAGCTGATTTTTTATCAAATGACCTCTTAACGCTTTGTTTAAAAAAACTAATGAACGCTATATTATTTTTTTTAAATAAACAAATGCACGACGTTGGATGTAATAGAAAGGGAGGTGGAAGAAGAAGAAGAAGAAGAAGAAGAAGAAGAAGAAGAAGAAGAAGAAGAAGAAGAAGAAGAAGAAGAAGAAGAAGAAGGAGGAGGAGGAGGAGGAGGAGAAGAAGAAGAAGGTAGCAAGGTATCGATGGGGGGTAAATTGAAATGTAGATTATTTCATTTATCAATCCTTATATGTGCTTAAAAAGAATTTCCTAATATGTAAGCAAGGACTCAACACTTCGGTTTTCTGGTTTAAAAGGTCCTTTTGATCCGGTGATGTTATAATTGCTAATTCTTCCTATTGGCAGCGGTTGCAAATATTGTTTGGTTGTTATAAGGTTTCGCCTATTTAAAAATTTTCTAGTGGATCCCCATTGTTTTCTTTTAAATTCAACACCTCGTCAGGTAGTTTGGTAGGGTACCTAAGATTTAAAAGCTTGAATGACGACATATGATTGTAACATCTACGTTTGAATGTAGTTTCAGTACATCCTATGTAGGTTTTATTTTAGCCATTAATATCTGTTACTTCTGCTTTATAGATTATTGCCTCTGTTTAACAAGCTCCATCTAATGGACATTTATTCTTATTTCTACAGTTGCATAAATTACTAGTGTCAACTATATTTTGCTGCGTGATATGGTTGAGATTTTTGGCGTTTTGTTTTATTATTGTTTCTAAATTACTAGTGCATCTGCAGTTTAATTTAACTGTGTTTTTATTGAATATCTTATGTCATTCTAAATTTTGGGAGAAGTGTTCATTAAGTGAATTGAAAAATAATTTCTCTATTTTACATTTTATCTCTAAATTCAAAGCGGGGTTAAACCAAATGATATTTCTTCTTTTCCCCGAATTGTTCTAGACATGAACGGGATTCAAGAAGATAGAAGATGGCGATTGACGTTGCATTTAAATTTTTGAATATTGTATTTATCAGGGATGCACGTAATTGAAAAGGAGTTAGACTGGCGAGAAGTAAGAGGAAAACAATTTGGAATAGAATTGGCGGTTGTATTTAGCTATTTCAACAGTAAAAGGGTGGGACCTAGATGCCAGTCTAGTAGCACGTTTATATTTATGTAGTCGGGGTACCAAGAACAAAAAAGGTCATCAGAGTAGTTACCATGAAAATATTTGTAGAAAAGGGAGAGGGAAACCACGCCACGTCGATATATATATATATATATATATATATATATATATATATAGGTATGTTTGACTCCCGACCTGACAATTTTTCTTTCAAGAGAGGGCGGCCTCCTTGAAAGCGACATGCTACACACCTCGACATTACAAAATCATAAAAAATGACATAACCAAGAATCCAACTGTTCTTACTGAAATACGTCTGCCAGCTTCAGCCAATGAATAAAGGCTTTTCACGCACTCCTCGTATACAATGGCGTTCTTTATTATTTCCACCGATTTCGATTAGAGTTACTTCCCTTGGATTCCCATATATATATATATATATATATACACTGAGGGGTGTTGTTCATTGTGTTCGTGGCAAATATTTGCACCAATTCCTTGTTATCAGCATTTCCCATAAGTGTGGCTGGTTCTAAACAAGCCTTCACGACTCTAAACAAATCTTTTGTGTGGATAGCCTGCAGTTCAGTTCTGTGTTCTTTCTTTGCTTATTCCACCTGAACAACAAGTCCACTGGCGAGAGAATTAAGGCGATAGAGACAGGTACAGGATTAAAAACTGAACTGAAAGACACTCGAAAACGACGGAAGAGTTCATCATCTATCTATCTATATATATATATATATTACATGAATCATTCATACAAAAAACAGATATAGAAGTTAATGATTAAAATGGCGAGAATACATCTTCGCAAACAAATATAATAAAGTACATTAACCCCGAACCTGTATATGAAAGTTATGATCCCTGTTTATAAAATCCAGAAAAAAAAACAAATCTATTTCCATACCTGAAGATGTCTGTAGAAACAGACGAAAGCTTGTAAAAAAAAAAAAGGCCTTTATGCAACTGGAATTTACCAACAGGGATCATAAATTCATCTACAGGTTCGGAGTTAATGTATTTATTAAATTTGTTTCATGTATTCTCGCCATTTATATCTTTTAATATCTTGATATATATATATATATATATATATATATATATATATATATATAAATTAATTGATTTAAAATATGGTTATTTTTCGCTACACAGTTCCAACCATGTTTCAAAAATAGAAGCTAAAAACCCCTAATTTTATTTTGCAAATAAATTAAAAGCATTAGTTCTATTTCATCTTCAAGCGAATTTTGAGTAACTTTAAAATTTACTGGTTTTAAATAACAGCTAAAATCACGTTTCCATGGTTACAGAATATTCTACTCAAATTGAACACGGGGTTTTTCCTTATGACAGTATCATTGTATCAGTTATTAGCTATATTTTGGTAAGGGTGATTTTAACTGAAACCTGACGTCAGTTGAATGGATGTCGTCTGAATTTAAAAAAAAAAAAAAAAAAAAAAAAAAATTGTTAACGGTAAAAAATTTTCAACGTCATCTTTTAAAATTAAAGATTTTTTTTACAATACTTTTATTTAACTACGATTTGAAATATTTTCCTTTTTAATTTTATTTTACTATATTCTTTTTAAGAACAGTTAAATGTATTAGAATCCATTATATTATGTAGGATTATTTAACATTAAGTTTAAGTATGTATATGAGGTTACATTTTTTTTTTTTTTTTTTTTTTGTATATGACTATGACAGCAGAAATGGTTACTTAATTTCACTGATTCAGTAAACTTTTCTTTATATATAAACCTATTATTATAATATTTCATGTAAGTACTGAGGACATGGGTCATTCAAAAGCTTACATGTTATGGTATTTCATATTAATTTTATTTTACTATAGGTGTTATTTTTTTTTCTTTTTTTAATGCGTGTAGTATTATTTAAAAGAAATTTAGGTTAAATTCATTCAATTTAACTACAATTTTAATTACAAATTCAAAATTACAACTTTAAAATTTTAAAATATTTTCATTGTTTAGTTTTTAATAGACTATATTACTTTTATAACAGAAGGAAAATTACTCATATTAAATAAGATTATTTTTCCATATCAAAGTATATGTAAATTTTTTTTTTTTTTTTTTTTTTTTTTTTTTCCTTTTCTTAAATTTAAATATTATTTAAGTAATATTAATGGCACTTACTACAAAAACTAGCTAAGTCATTTCTCAGATTTAGTAAACTTTATTTATTTATTAATTAATTAATTTATTTATTTCAAATATATGTAACCTAATTAATAATGTTTCATATGTATGTATAAATAACATATGTTAGAATTCATTTTATTTTACTACAATTTTAATTTCAATTTTAAAATTTTAAAAATTATAACTTTAAAATTTTAAAATATTTTCATTGTTAGTTTTAATTTAGACTATATTACTTTTTATAACAGAAGGATAATTACTCATAGTAAGTAAAAAATTTTTTCCTATCAAAGTATATGTAAATTACAATTTTTAAAACTTTTAATTTAGATATTATTTAAGTAATATTAATGGCCCAGACTACAAAACTATCTAAGTCATTTCTCAGAATTAGTAAACTTTATGTATTAATTCAAGTTTAAGTATGTATATGAGGTTACATTTTTTTTTTTTTTTTTTTTTTTTTTTGATATATATATATAAACCTAGATATAATGTTTCTCATGTAAGTACAAAGGACATGGGTCATTCAAAAGCTTACATCTTATGGCATTTCATATTAATTTTATTTTACTATATTTGCTTTTTTTTGGATTCTTTTTAGTGCGTGTAGTATTATTTAAAAGAAACTTAGGTTAGAATTCATTCAATTTAACTTTAATTTTAGTTTCAATTTTAAAATTACAAACTTTAAACTTTTTTGTATTTTCATTGTTAGTTATATTAGACTATATTACTTTATAACAGAAGGAATATTACTCATAGTAAGTAAATTATTTTTCAATATCCAAGTATATGTAAATTACAATTTTAAACCTTTATATTTTAAAATATTATTTTAGTAATATTAATGGAACTTACTACAAAATTAGCCAAGTCATTTCTCGGATTTAGTAAACTTTATTTATTACTTAATTTTATTTATTTATTTTAAATATATGTAACCTAAGTAGTAAAGTTTCATATGTATGTACTAAGAACAGGTTAGAATTCATTTTATTTAACTATAATTTTAATTACAATTTTAAAATTACTACATTAAAATTTTAAAATATTTTCATGGTTAGTTTTAAATGACTATATTACTTTATAACAGAAGGATAATTACTCATAGTAAGTATAATTATTTTCCATAACAAAGTATATGTAAATTACAATTTTTAAACTATTATATTTAAATATTTAAGTAATATAAATGGCACAGACTACAAAACTATCTAAGTCATTTCTCAGATTTAGTAAACTTTATGTATTAATTAATTAAATTATTTATTTTAAATATATGTAACCTGAGTAATAAAGTTTCATATGTATGTACAAAGAACAATGGGTCATACATTACCTTACATCATCTAGCTTTAGTTATAATTTCATTTTTCAGGAGGTGTTTTATCGGATTCATTCAAGTGTTTGTATACATTTATTATAGAGGTGTTTCGGTTAGGATACATTTTATTTAACTACAATTTTTTTAAACGGTGTTTATGTTTTAATACGTTTTAACCACAATTTTAAATAACAGTTTAAAACATTTTTCCTGCCATTCCAATAGACTTTTTTTTTTTTTTTTTTTTTTTATATATATTAAAAAAACCCAACACCAATCCTTTATATATACATCCTAAATCAAATCACCCCCCATCTATAATTAAACATATACCGTTATCTATAAATAAACGAATTAGTACAAATTCAGCTAATAACAAGATTTTTGATGAGCATATCAATGGCTATAATAAGGCTCTAAAAAGATAGTGGCTAAAAAACCCAAAACTAGCGTATATAAAAAATGAAAATGGAAAACATAGAAAAAACAGATGTAGAAAAATTATTTGGTATACTCCCCATATAACCAAATGGTAAAGAACAGATTAGGACATAAATTCCTCACATTAATAGTCAAGCATTTCCTTGTGAAAATAAACTAAGTACTATTTTCAATAAAAACACACTAAAATTAAGTTATAGCTGTACAAAGAACTTAGAAAAAATCATTAAGAACCATAATGCTAATATCTTAAATAAACACTTATACCAAAACCAAAAAAATTTAGACAATAGAAAAATTAAGATAAAACTGATGTAAATAAACAAAAACTATGTAATTGTCGAAACCCTCAAAATTGCCCATACAAAATAAATGTTGCACTGAATCATTAGTATACCAATGCAATATCTCTTCGATTGAAAATCCTGATAACATAAAAATATATATAGGTTGCACTAGCCATGAATTCAAAAAAAAAGATTCAACCAACATCAAACTTCATTTAGAATAAATAAATATAAAAATCAAACATCTCTCTCAAAATATTTCTGGCATCTAAAAGAATCAAATAAAAACACCTACAGTAAAAATGGAAGTTAATAAGAAGAGCTAGAATTTGTAGATCATTAAACGACCCGTGTCCTCTATGTATACAAGAGAAACTATATATTACTAAGTTTATAAAAAATAAAATTTACTGAATCAGAGAAATGAAATAGCTATTATATGCCGTCATTGTCAAAATTTTCCTTAAATAATATAATAATATATAAAAAAAAAAAAAAAAAAAAAAAGTCTATTGAAATGGCTGTTTTAAACTGTTATTTAAAATTGTGGTTAAAACGTATTAAAACATAAACACCGTTTAAAAAAATTGTAGTTAAATAAAATGTATCCTAACCAAACACCTCTATAATAAATGTACTACAAACACTTGAATGAATCCGATAAAACACCTCCTGAAAAATGAAATTATAACTAAAGCTAGATGATGTAAGGTAATGTATGACCCATTGTTCTTTTGTACATACATATGAAACTTTATTACTCAGGTTACATATATTTAAAATAAATAATTTAATTAATTAATACATAAAGTTTACAAATCTGAGAAATGACTTAGATAGTTTTGTAGTCTGTGCCATTTATATTACTTAAATATTTAAATATAATAGTTTAAAATTGTAATTTATATATTTTTGTTATGGAAAATAATTATACTTACTATGAAATTATCCTTCTGTTATAAAGTAATATAGTCATTTAAAACTAACCATGAAAATATTTTAAAATTTTAATGTGGTAATTTTAAAATTGTAATTAAAATTGTAGTTAAATAAAATGAATTCTAACCTGTTCTTGGTACATACATAAAACTTTTACTACTTAGGTTACATATATTTAAAATAAATAAATAAATTAAGTAATAAAAATAAAGTTTACTAAATCTGAGAAATGACTTGGCTAATTTTGTAGTAAGTTCCATTAATATTACTAAAATAATATTTTAAAATATAAAGGTTTAAAATTGTAATTTACATATACTTGGATATTGAAAATAATTTTACTTACTATGAGTAATATTCCTTCTGTTATAAAGTAATATAGTCTAATATAACTAACAATGAAAATATTTCAAAAGTTTAAAGTTTGTAATTTTAAATTGAAACTAAAATTAAAAGTTAAATTGAATGAATTCTAACCTAAGTTTCTTTTTAAAATAATACTACACGCACTAAAAAAGAATCCCAAAAAAAAGCAAATATAGTAAAATAAAATTAATATGAAATGCCATAAGATGTAAGGACCCATGTCCTTTGTACTTACATGAGAAACATTATATCACTAGGTTTATATATATAAAAAAAAAAAAAAAAAAAAAAAAAAAAAAAAAAAAAATGTAACCTCATATACATACTTAAACTTGAATTAATACATAAAGTTTACTAATTCTGAGAAATGACTTAGATAGTTTTATACATTCTGGGCCATTAATATTACTTAAATAATATCTAAATTAAAAGTTTAAAATTGTAATTTATATATACTTTGATAGGAAAAAATTTTTTACTTACTATGAGTAATTATCCTTCTGTTATAAAGTAATATAGTCTAAATTAAAACTAACAATGAAAATATTTTAAAATTTTAAAGTTATAATTTTAAAATTTTAAAATTGAAATTAAAATTGTAGTAAAATAAAATGAATTCTAACATGTTATTTATACATGTACATATGAAACATTATTAATTAGGGTTACATATATTTGAAATAAATAAATTAATTAATTAATAAATAAATAAAGTTTACTAAATCTGAGAAATGACTTAGCTAGTTTTGTAGTAAGTGCCATTAATATTACTTAAATAATATTTAAATTTAAAGAGAAGAAAAGGAAAAAAAAAAAAAAAAAAAAAAAAAAATTTACATATACTTTGATATGGAAAAATAATCTTACTTAATATGAGTAATTTTCCTTCTGTTATAAAGTAATATAGTCTATTAAAACTAAACAATGAAAATATTTTAAAATTTTAAAGTTGTAATTTTGAATTTGTAATTAAAATTGTAGTTAAATTGAATGAATTCTAACTCCAAATTTCTTTTTAAATAATACTAAACAAAAAAGAATCCAAAATAACACATAGTAAAATAAAAATTAATATGAATACCATAACATGTAAGCTTTTGAATGACCCATGTCCTCAGTACTTACATGTGAAATATTATAATAATAGGTTTATATATAAAAGAAAAGTTTACTGAATCAGTGAAATTAAGTAACCATTTCTGCTGTCATCATAAAATACATATAAAAAAAAAAAAAAAAAAAAAAATGTAACCTCATATACATACTTAAACTTAATGTTAAAATAATCCTACATAATATAATGGATTCTAATACATTTAACTGTTCTTAAAAGAATATAGTAAAATAAAAATTAAAAAGGAAAATATTTCAAATCGAAATAAAAGTATTGTAAAAAAATCTTTATTTTAAAAGATGACGTTGAAAATTTTTTACCGTTAACAATTTTTTTTTTTTTTTTTTTTTTTAAATTCAGACGACATCCATTCAACTGACGTCAGGTTTCAGTGTAAAATACATCCTCACCCCTTTACCAAAATGTAAACTAATAACTGATACAATGATACTGTCATAAGGAAAATCTAGACACCCCGTGTTTCAATTTGAGTAGAATATTCTGTAACCATGGAAACGTGATTTTAGCTGTGTATTTAAACCCGGTAAATTTTAAAAGTTACTCCAAAATTCGCTTGAAGATGAAATAGAACTAATGCTTTTAATTTATTTGCAAAATAAAATTAGGGTTTTAGCTTCTATTTTGAAACATGGTTGAACTGTGTAGAATGAAAATAACATATTTTAAATCAATTAATTTATAATTAATGCTGTGTAAATTTACATTGAGCACTATTTTTAAAAATAAAATATCTATAAGAACACCGGATTTTATATCTTACTGTTCTTTTTTATTTTTATTTATATATATATATATATATATATATATATATATATATATATGGTGTCTCAAAAATGGTTTTACAAGCTTCGGGGACTGGTTCCACAAGCCAAAACAAGGACAAAATTACATATAATTCCATATTCGTAAATCATTCGTTTTTGAGTTAATAAGTTTTACGTTAAGGATAGATAGACGTTGTTCAATGCACAATCCAAGATACAATCCAAAATTACCTTTACAAAATTTAGGAGCCGGTTCCTGGCTCCAAAACAGGGTAAAATTTCTAAAAGGCCATCGCTGTACTTCAACATAGCAACTCATAAAAAATGTTCAAAATGTTCTTCGCTTACTTCTACAAACTCCTGCACCCGTCGGATCACTGATTGACAGAACCTTTCAAATACTACCACACAGAGAATTGTCTCGCAGATCCTCATGACAGGTTGATGAAGCGTCTCTGAATTATTGTCTGCTTCATAAACAAATTGTTTTAGGTGGCCTCACAGATAAAAATCAAAATGATTGAGGTCGGGGGGACGTGCAGGCCATAGAATCGGTCCTCCTCTACTTCTCGATCTTTCATGGTAAATCTCAGCCAGTGCTGCAACCCCATCATGCATGAACCACATGCATCTTCGTATTAGCAGTGGTACAACCTCTTGCGGGTTTGGGAATGCGTTCGAAATAAAGTCCCTTTAGACAGCTCCTGTAAGATGTGCTGGGAAAACATATGAACTTACCAGAGAGTCACCCACAATTCCAGCCTACACATTAATCGTAATCGTGGTTGTGCAAATTTCATATTCCATCTCTTCCAAATGTTGCCTTATCCGTAAACGAGACTGAAGAGACAAGCAATGGATCGGCAGTTTGTGCAAAAAACCATCAGCAAAATTTCGCCCGTGTTGAGTGATCAGAGGACGAAAAACTCTGCACACGTTGCAAATGATAGGGATACAGTAGCTGCACTTGAAGTACCCCCCCCAATGCGGTATTGTGAGATGTACGAGATGCTAGGGCTATTTGATGTGTGCTAATACCTGGATAGTCTCTGAGAACCTGTAAAATGCGTTCTTCGCGGTCAGACGTACGAGCGGATGTCGGACTTTCTCGATCCATAGTTTGTGGTGCCATGAATCATGTCTCAGCATCGCGAGGGTTGGATGGATCGGCTGCTTTCGGTATGGAAACGCAATCTGATACACCCGTGTAGCCTCGCGCCAATTATCATTCGTGCGGCCGTATGTCAAAATCATATCTGCCAATGATATGAATATCCTGACATTGTTAAACGGAACACTTCTCAGTTAATTCACTACTAGACACGTTAAACGTTGAAGACAGACTAGCCACAAATGTACATGAATGACAAATATAACCTCGTCTACATGGAAGCACAGCACTATCTACCGTAAACCTTCTTTAACCTTTATAACTCAAAAACGAATTATTTGAAGATATATGTTTATATGGATTTTTTCCCTTGTTTTGGTCTGAGGAACCCGCTCCAAAATTTGTTAAAGTATTTTGATCATAGTGGTATAGTTATAGAACCAACCATACCTTTTTGGAAGAACCGAATACGGAGGACCCAACCAAGGCTAAAGACCCAATCTGCCCTGCTATTTACCTATAGCAAGGGGAGAGAAGAGATGGATCACACTTTTCCTAATCCTATTGTCACATAAATCAATATAACGAACACGGCTGGAATTCGAACTCGGCGCTCTTTTTCCTCAATCCAAGCTGTTATCCATTTCTATGATATATATTTTAATATATATATATATATATATATATATATATATATATATATATATATATATATATAAAATAATAAATATACATATTTTCCTAAGTGGTTATTTTCAATCACCACACCTGACGATTGCCGTCAGAGTTGTGCTAGCGTTCAGGAGACATGTATATTTATTATTAATATAAATTACAGCATTATTATTATCCATCGGGCGCTATGTTATTAGCAGCACCCTCTTGACTGTTGAAATTTTCATATCTGCTCAGTTTTGTATCCAGACGTAAACAAAGCGTATTGATGTAATGGATCCTGCCGGAGAGTCCATATTTTTCTTCACTATGATCTCTCCAATATTCCGGCCAGTATGCAAAAATAAATAAATATTCTATTTGATGATTAAACGGAAAATTTACTCAAATATGAGTCTCCACAAAAATAACGCGCACACAGGTATATATATATATATATATATCAGGTCATCCCATAAGTTCTGTCCGAATTTTGAATAAAGAAAACAAGTGACCAAATGTTACATTTAATTACAGATTCAATCAACAATGTATTTTCCCTGATTATCTATGATTTTCTTCCATCTATTAACAAGCTTACTAATTCCATTACTGTAAAATTCTTTTGGCTTTGATTCGAAGAACTCACAAATGTCAGTTTTAACTTCTTCCTGTGTTGCAAAAGCTGTTTCCTCCAAATGATTCTGTAAGCTACGAAACAAATGGTAGTCTGAAGGAGCAAGATCGTGAGAATAAGGTGGATGAGGAATTTTCTCCCAACCAACTTCTTCGATCTTTTGTCAGGTTATTCTTGCTGTATGGGGTCGTTCATTGTCCTGATGAAACATCACCTCTTTTCGATTCACTAGAGCAGATCTTTTTTCCATCAAAGCTTGGTTCAAAAGCTCTAATTGCTGACAGTATATTTGAGCATTAATTGTTGCATTAGGTGGTAAGAATTCAAAGTGGATTATTCCTTGGCGATCCCACCAGATTGAAAGAAGAACCTTTTGCTGTGGCTGGGGTCCTTTCCCTTTACCAAGCCACTGTCTACGATGCTTAACATTTCGATAAAAGATTCCATTTATTGTCGCCAGTCACAAGCCAATCCAAAAAAGGTGAAACAAGTTGGCGAGAATGGAGCGAAAAGCAGATGTCAACTCGGGATTTGAGGTTGTTTTCAGACAATTCATGAGGCACCCATTTTCCAAGTTTAGGAACTTTTCCAAGTTGTTGAAGATGACGATGAACAGTTGTATGGTTTGAACTGAGAACCACTGCCAATTCCTCAACTGATAAAGCAGGATTTTCTTCAAGGGCTGCTTCAAGAAGCTTTTCATCAAACTCAACTGGACGTTCAGTTCAATCTTCATCTTCAAGGGTGAAATCTCCACCTCTGAATTTTGCAAACCATCTTCTGCAAGTTCTTTCATTCACACATTCCTCTCCATAAACTGAGTGAATGTTTCTAGCCGCTTCGGCAGCTGAGTTTCCTTTCTTGAACTCAAATGATTCTTGGGTACTTCCATGTTAGCAGGGTTTTAATCAAACAAAATTTAATTTTATTGTTCTCTGAAATAAAATTTGATCAGTTTAAATGCATCTAAACATAAAAATAATGTTCAGCTTCATTAGACATTATAAAATATTCTTTAAATTTCGTTCATTTTAACAAAAAGTTATAATTCGGACAGAACTTATGGGATGACCTGATATATATAAATATATATTTTGACTGTAGTGTGTATGTATTTTACTTTAAATAAGAGAAAATTATTATATATGGTTAAAACAAGTGAGGCATTATTTTTTTTTTTTAAGAAATGTTATTATGACAAAAAGAAAAAAAATATTTTATGATTAAATTATCCTATGGTCAAAATATTAAGTTTTGTTCTCGTGAAACTACCCTCATTTGATTATTGTAGCATAAATTTTAGCCATTCGTTGCAAAAGTTTCTCAGAATATAAGTTTGATAATTGATTCAATTCTTTTTTCAATGTCTCTCAGAGCTCTTTTCAATTTTTTCAATTTTCTGTCAAGTTCATCACATGCTAATTCGGGGTGGCTACAAACTTTTAACTGTAGTATATATATATATATATATATATATATATATATATACACACACACACACATATATATATATATATATATATATATATATATATATATATATATAAGTTTGTTTATATCACTGAAACATTATTTTTAGTGGATACCCATATTTAATTAGACGCTCCGTTTATTTATTAAACATTATATTTATTTATTTTCGTCTCCTGAGAAATATTTTGGATTAATAAATAAAATATACATTACTTCTTTAGATATATGTGTGTCCGTGGGGTAGGTGTGCGTGCATTTACACACAATCTCTAAATGTACAACTTTTTTTGGTCATATTGCAAAAATTATATATGGTGTTATACGCATTACAAAACATGTAATTCTAAAATGCATATATATATATATATATATATATGTATATATATATATATAATTATTTATTTAAAAATTATAACATAAATATGTTATAAAATCACTACAAAGATAGCTATATATATATATATATATATACATACATTATATATATATATATATATATACACACACACATATATATATATATATATATATATATATATATATATATATATATATATATATATATATATATATATATATATATATATATATATATATATATATATATATATATATTTATATATATATATATATATATATATGTGTGTGTGTGTGTATATATATATATATAATGTATGTATGTATTTGTGTGTAAGTACATTTACGTGTGTGTTGTGAAACTTATATAAGTTTTATACGTCCATCTTTTCTTTTTCTTTTTTCTTCGCCTAAATTACTTTTCCTCTTTCTATAGCAAACAAAATGAACTTGAATGGTGCTGTCGGGACATTTCTCAAGCCGATAGAAAAACTGTGCATCCAGAAACTGATTGGATTTTGTCCGCTTTCATCACTGTCTCTGCATTTTGGGCCAATCGTCTGCTTCAGACTTTCGCATCCTCCCCATCTTTCGTCTTTTGTTCTCGCGAAATTCTTTAAAAAAGAAAAAAGAAAAAAAAGAACAAATCCCACGTCAGAGAAGATCATGTGATCAACTTGGTAATAAAGACAGACAGAAAGGGAATCGAAGTGTTCAAACGATTATGATTCTTTCATTCGGTTCAAAAGGTATGTTCAACATTCATTACAGAGATGACGAGAGACAGCTTAAATTAGATCTAAATAGGTCTGCTTTTCATTATCGCTTAGAGATAGTTCACATCAATAAAATCTACCGTGACTTAGTGCGTGCTTTGACAACAATATATTAGTAATACCGTTCTTTTGCTGATCGTCTAACGTAATCAATATTTTCGTTAGTCAACATCCAAAGGATTCATGCTTGTAGACAGTAGGAATAAACACTACCATTTATTCAGAAATGTTCAGATAATTTTCACATTATAGATTTTTTATTAACCACATGCGTTCAATTGGAGAGAAAAAGCATCCTACCAGGATGGTGCTTTTGAAACGTTGAAGAATTTATAATCGCTATAGAATTTCAAGACTAAAATTCCATTTTGGGGAGTTAACAAAATCTTTATTCTGTTGTTGATTTGCATAGATTTGATCGTTTGTTCAAAGTAAAAGCCAACCCTCGTTTCACTTCCTGTGCTGTTTTTTCTTTTAAAAAGCACAGATATTAGTTTCAAATATTTCTTGAGCGTATTTTAAAGAATATACTTTCGACATATGAAAAACTGAATAAGGTCTTTGGGGATCTTAAAACAGGGGATTCTACAAAAAGCCATAAAAGAAGCAGTGAGCAGTTTTAACGGTTTATTCCAATGCTCTGAAGCAACTAAATATCATTGAAGTTAGATTAGTTCCGTTATTTGTTGAAGTTAACAAATACTAAGTTTAATGTCGTCTGGCACAAGGCAGTAATTGCCAGTATATTAGTGAGTAGATTATATGACCTTCTAGCAAACTAGCTTGCTAAATATCATTCTATTAGCTTAAAAGCTGCCCTATTTGGTTGCAATTAAGCTAGCTCCTGCAGAGGGTTCATGATTGGACCTTTGGTTTGTTCAGGAATTTGAGAGTCCCTAAGCCATTGCATATTCTCAGCAATGAAAGCTGTCCTAGCTTTCATTTGATCTGGATTTTCATTTGCACTGCACTTTCTTTTCCTCGCTGTAGCCTTGGTCCTTTTGATTGCAATCTGGTACTCTGTTGGTGAAGATTTCTTTTTGCAAGGCATACTGCTGCTGTATGCGATAGACAATAAACTACAGAAGAATTCAAAATTGATCGCTCCATTTAAGTATTGTATTAATATTTAAGCTTACCTTTTAAATCTTCAACGATGACTCTTCTGCCTCCACTTAATTTAAAGACAATTTGATGCACGTAGGTCTCCACTTTCCGTATTTTTATTTTATGGGTGACTTTCACTGGATTTCGCAATTAATTTCGATTACTCCCAAATTTCCAAGTTATAAAAATTGTTATCGTACAACAAAAAAAAAACCGTCAGAAAAAGTCACGTAAAAAATAGAAAAAGTCATGTAAAAAAATCGCCGAAAACAATCGCAGTAATGAAAATTTGGGAATACAAAATTCCTGGATTGCGGATCCAGCCCGGAATTTGTTTAATTTGCTCACGGAGTCGGCTTGATTCCAAAATGGTATGATATGTTGGACTATGGCCTTTAAAAATGAAGTTGAAAAAGTGTGACACACTGACACTCGCATTTATTTATTAAGTAATTTATAGCGAATGCCGTACTATTTCTAAAAGACACCAACCTCAAATGATAAGTCACAACGACTATTCCATTTCTTTTTTTTTTTTATTTCTTCATTGTTTTACTTCTATGTGCCGTGTCTCTTGAGTGATCATGGCACTCAACAATTTTACGTCCTTTGTATGTCTTCGTAATTTTTGTCTTTTTGTTATATCTTCAAAACCTTGTTCTGAATTTACACAAGTTCGCTATATAGATTATTCACTGTTTTCATCTGATCCTCTTGCTTTCAATCTGTCCTGTGAGTGTCAAATTTTCCAAGTCCTCTTTCCTCATTATGTGCCCTAGAAATTTCAACTGACTCTTTCTGATGTTAAGTATAAGTATCCTTCTTGTTTCCATTTTTTATAAAACTTCGTCATTGCGCCACATGTTCAGTTCACGGTATTCTCAGCATCCTTCTGTGGAGCCACAATTCTGTTGCTTCAAATCTCTTCACCATCTGTGATGACATTGCCCAGAGTTCACTGTCATATAGGTGGACCAATATTACATAACAGTTCAATACTCTTTTCTTTGTTTTTAATAAAATATTCCTGTTTCTTTATACTTTGCTTAGCTTTTGGGAGGCTTCTTTCATTATCCCAATGTGCCTTCGGATTTCGGTGTGACACTTTCCACCCTTTGTTAAAACACTTCCCAAATATTTAGATTGTTTGATTTTGGTATCTCCAATTTGTAATTTGTATGTTGGGCTGGTCCTTTAGCTAACAACCATGCATTATGTCTTCTTACAATTTGATGTTTAGTCCTCACTTTCTTTCAACACCTACTGCGGAAGTACTTGTAGTTACCTTTCCATATCTGCTATCAACATTGTGTCATTTGAATATCTTATGTTGTTAAGATCGTGGCCGCTAATAATAAATCTTTCTAATTATCTCAGAATCACTTCCCTTTATAGGTTGAATAAGCCCGATAAGAAGACGCACCTCTTTCTATTTTTTTTATTTATATACACTTAATACTCAAATGATTTTGTACGAGGGTCATTCAATAAATAAGGTGAATTTTTTGGTATAAGGACTTCTAATACAGATAGAAGCTTACTTTTTTTTTTATTTTTCAACGTAGTCTCCCAGCACTATTACACACTTTTCCCATCTATGCACAAGCTTCCGTATTCCCGCGGCGTAAAAATCTTTGTTCTGATGTCTCAGCCAGTCGCTCACACCACTTTTGACTTCATCGTCACTTTTAAACTTCGTGCCTCTCGTGAACGCTTTCAAGGGACCAAACAGGTGAAAGTCTGAAGGGGGCAAGGTCTGGGCTGTAAGGGGGATGAGGGAGCAGTTCCCAGCCCAGCTCGTTGATGGTCTGCACCGTTTGGGCTGCTGTGTGAGGCCTTGCGTTATCATGATGCAAGATGACTCCTTCTGACTGATGATCCCTGCGTTTGTTCTTTATGTCTTTCTTGACTTGCCTCAGCAGTTCACAGTAGTTCTTCTGTCAGACTGAATGAGGTCATTGACTGATTCGATCACCTCAGGAGACGTCACTTCTGTAGGCCTCACAGGCCTGTCATCATCCTCAACACTGCTCCGTCCTTCTTTAAACAATTCAGCCCATTTGTAGACATTTTTTTGGTTGAAACATGTGGCACCATACACAGTTGACATTCTCCTATGAATTTCAACTGGTTTGCACCCTTCAGCAACCAAAAACTTGATAACTGACCGCTGTTCAATCCTGGAGCATGCTTCTTGGTCGACCATCTTTGTTAATCGCCAAAACTCTCAAAGTTTTTTTTTTTTTAATCTGCAAAAGAAATTAAATCCATGTGAAAAAGAAGTAAAATAAAAAATAAAAAAAGTAAGCTTCTATCTGTATTAGAAGTCCTTATACCGAAAAATTCACCTTATTTATTGAAGGACCTTCGTATTTATTAAATTATACACTATTTAAATTTTGTCGAATCTTCATCTTTATTGTCCCATTCGGACGTGCCATATTCAGGTGATATTTGTTTGAATTTCAAATCGAACCCAAAATAGTCAATCTGTATGTTAGCGTTTCTGAAGATTTAAGGATGGAGTCCTCTTCATTACCCACTGTTACAAATAACCATTGACTTATTGAATGTATTCCATATTGATCAAACTAGTAACGATGTTGTCCTGTGATTGAATTGGCTGGACTCAAGCCAGAGAAGAAAACCCATTCGAAAAAAATCCAGTTTTTCTACCAAGTCCTAAAGTGCAGCATACACATATATATAATGCTATGGTATTTGGAATGTACTTGTTGTCTTGCTTCTCAATGATTTTGTGAGTAATAGTAGTTAGGGTATCAGCAGTGGATTGGGCCGATCGAAACCCGTACTGCTTGTTGCTCAAGAGACTGTTTTATCTAGCAGCTCAATAAGCTTCTTGTTGGTTATAGCCTCAAAAAGCTAATGATACTAATGAGATCGATTGGTTCATACTGAGAAGAGGATGAGCGCTCGCCCGAATTCTTGAGAACATTAAATACGCTTGACACTTTCCACGGGCTTAGGAAGGATTTCTTCTTCAAGCGGTGGCTAAATAACTTCGCTAGGATCGGGGATAGTTCTGGGTTGATATTTTGGGATTTTGTCTGTAACAGTGGAATTCTTAGGGTCAAGGCTTTTGATAAGTCTAGAGATTCTCGGGTTATAATGAAAATAATACTGAAATTGTGCACAGTCAGACGTGGTAAGTTATGAAGCGAATTGCCTTTGTCATCTAACGTTGAATTCAATGCAAAGATCGAGGCGAGGATCTTCACAATATCGGTCGAGATATGATCTTGGGACCATTTATGATAGTAGGCACAGTCACTTTGCCTCTATTCATAACTTGGTTGGTGACCTTCCAGAACGTTTGGAACCCAATTTGTTGTGACCCGAGGACGAGGGCGATCACGACTCTCCATAGCATCCTATCTTTCTTCTTAATAATTTCACCGCAAGTAAGGCAATAATGCCACTAAGACGCAAGCGGGCTACTGAGTGTGAGATAAAAATAAATAAAATATAATATTAAGGAGAGCAAGGAGATCAAGGAGAGCAAGGAGAGAAAAAAGGGCAATAATTAAGAAAGAAGAAGATAACGATTGACATTGCATTTAAATTTTTAAAGATCCAAATTGACAGGGAAGCAGGAAGCCAGAAGAGAATTCCCCAAGCGAGAAGTGCGATAGAAGAAACTGTTAGAATAGAACTTGCGGTTGCAGCTAGTCATTTTAACTGTAAAAGGATGAGACATTACAGCCAGTCTATTTATTACTGAGCTTAAATTCATAAAGTCTAGGTACGTGGACTAAAGTTTTCCGCTGATATGAAGACACACTGAGTGACTTCCCTGAGGGTTAGCATCAGCCATGCTGATGGAAGCCTTCTCTTTGTGGATCAAAATTTTATTTTTCACCTTAATACCCCTCCCAGTTTGCTATTCGTTTACACAAACTACTCATTGTTTCCATCTGTCACTTCAGCCATTGGGCAATTATGGCTCTCCAAATCGTCCTATACTTGTTGCACTTTCCAACCTCTGTTAGAACATTTCCCAGAGATTTAAATTTTTGTACTTGTTTAATTTTAGTATCCCCTATTTGTAATGTGCACTTTGGGCTCATCTTTTTTCCTGATAACCATGCATTCTTGCCCCTTTAATATCTCTGTCAGTTCATTTTCTGCCAGCCATTTACACATGATCATTGCGTAACTTCCTTGATGTTTCTCTCTGTTTCTTCAGGGTGGGTGTTGGTATGGTTCACCACAACTTCCTATCCTTTGTAGATCTAAGCAATTTTTGTCCCGTTAGTATCCATTTGAAGTCATGATCCGCCATCCTTTTACACATGCTCATTAGGTAACAGAGTCGCTGTTTTTTTTCTATCCCTTCAAGACTTTGGCAATCATTATTCTTCTTCACAATATCTTATCTTTCCATGTAATATTTGTTTCTTTACTATTGCACACTTTTCTGAAATCCATTTATACAAATTCATTTCTTTCTGTCGTTCCTGAAATATTACTGAGCATGATTTTCTTCAACTCTAGTCGCTTAATGGTCTTTTATTAATGTCTCTTTTCTGTGTAATTTTGACTTTCCGTTACAATTAATAACACTAAGATGAAATGTTTAGATTTTCCAATTAAGAAATTGTTGCTGAATGTAATTGAGATGATAAGCAATAACAAAGCTTTTGACAACAGCTCTTTCTCTTGAAATAACACTTCTTCTTCTATGTTTCTTGTCCCTTCAGGAGGTAAACATTTGTGGCCCTCCACATCTTCTTCACCCTTGTAGTTCTTAATAGGTTTTGTCTTTTTGTTGTTTCTCCCAAACTCTGTTCTAAAATCCATTTGCTCAATCTCATTCGTTATGTTATGCACTGCTTTCCTCTGTCTGCCTTGTGGGTATCAAGTTATCCATGCCCTCTTTCCTCATTATGTGCCACAGAAATTTCGACTATGTTAGGTATAAGTTTCGTTTTTGTTTCCATTTTATCCAAAACCCGGTTGTTGCTCACATTTTCAGTCCATTGTATCTTCAGCATCTTTCTGTAGTGCCACATTTCTGTTACTTCAAGTCTCTTCTTCATTTTTGAGGAGATTGCCCAGTATTTGCTGCCCATACAGGATGACAGATATTACATAACAGTTCAATACTCTTTTCTTTGTTTCTAACAAATTATTTTGTCTCTTAATACTTTGTTTAGCTTTTGGAGTGCATCTTTGGTCATCGCAATACAACTTCAGTTTTCAATGTTGCACTTTCCATCCTCTGTTAGAACATTTCCCAGAGATTTCAATTTTTGTACTTGTTTAATTTTAGTATCCCTGATTTGTAATTGGCACTTTGGGCTCATCTTTTTTTTCCTGATGACCATGCATTCTGTCTTCTTGTAGTTTATACTTAGTCCCTTCTTTTTGTTTTCCTTTTGCTACCTTTTGCAGGAGTTTTTGTAGCTACCTTTCCGTGTCTGATATTAACACTATGTCATCTGTCATTATGTCGTTAAGATTGTGGCTGCCATTTGAACCGATATCCACATTATTTAACTTCAATGAATATTCAAGACCAAATGTTCTCTTGTTGTAAGCAGTGAATGTAATTCAACTGAAATAAATTCTCTTTAATCTCCTCCTCCTCCTCTTCCTCCTGCTCTTCCTCGTCCTCCTTCTCTTCCTCCTCCTCCTCCTCCTCCTCCTCTTCCTCCTCCTCCTCCTCCTCCTTCTCCTCCTCGTCCTACTCCTCTTCCTCGTCCTCCTCCTCTTCCTCGTCCACCTCTTCCTCGTCCACCTCTTCCTCGTCCTCGTCCTTCTTCTCTTCCTCTTCCTCCTCTTCCTCTTCCTCCTCTTCCTCTTCCTCCTCTTCCTCTTCCTCGTATTCCTCCTCCTCTTCCTCACCCTCCTCCTCTTCCTCCTCCTCCTCCTCTTCCTCGTCTTCCTCCTCCTCTTCCTCTTCGTAACAGCAACAATAGCAGAAGAACTGCTGCAGACAAGGAAATCGCAAATTTCCATCTTCATATTTTCAACTTGCCAATCGGAACTATTCTTTGGAACACTTTTTAAGAATATCTATAATCAATATTTTTGATTCTGAAACCAACATTTGTAATTCAAGACCCAGAATTATTTTTTTTCTTCAATAAAATCATTATTTTCATTTCTCGATTTAATATTTCTCTGAATTTATTTTCCTGTTATCAAGTTCCGTTTTTTTCTGCTTTCTTTTAAATCAAACTTTTCGAAGTCAAACGATTTACCTAAACGCAAACAACTGCGGTAAAAGCTTCCGAGAAGAAATGGACTTCGGCTTGTAATCTTACTAGAAAATCTCGCCATCAAAGAACTTCACTTATCCGTCGATACAGAGCGGCTTAACTTTCTGAAATATTTTAATGGAACTTTCAAGTTAAAGTGTCTAAAATGTTTTATTTATTTAATTTTACAGTAAGGTTTTGATTAGGTAATCTTAGAATAGAAATGTAACTATATCGTATTTCCCTCATCTTCCTATCTCCGTACATCCATATATAATTGAGTCATTGAATTTTAATGACATGATATTTTATGAATCGGATGGCACCTCAATGCGGAGTAATATCATTCGCCTCATACTTCATTGTAAATGAGTTCGGTCTTTAAATACCTCCTGCCTTGTGGCACCTACCTTGATGCAATTTTTAGCAAAGTCGTCTCACATTTGCCAGTGTAATGATTTCGATCATCATAACCCTCTATGTGTTTATCAGTCTTATTACGTTTATTAAATAACTGAGTTATGAGATTTTGTTCAACTTAGTTATTATCTACTGCATTCCTGACAAAAATATGGCAACTTCACAAACATTAAAATATAAATGACGAAATATTTATAATAAATACGTCGAGAGAAATCTCTTGTAAACTTGAATTTGTATTATCAACATGTAATACAATAACAAGTCTACGAAAAAGCTTTACTTGACTCATGATATTTATTGTAAGGAAAATTTACAAATGTGGCACAAGGCCAAAAGGAGGCGGAGGAGAAGGTCTTTATCTGTCATAATTAAACTTAGCTAGCCACAATCACTGATCCAAACATACCACAATAATCCTTATACTAAAAAAACACATTCTTACCATTCTCACTACAGACACTACCTCAGAAACTTTATGAATTCCGAACTTCATTGAGTTCATGAGGTATTATGGTAGGAATGTGCAGTTTCAGTGTAATCATTCGACCAAACACTTCAGTCATTTATGTGCCATGCGTAATACACGGGTAGATGATCATGTATCTTTCGATACGTGACTGACGAGGCAGATTTTTCCCTGCAGTAGTTTGCAATTTTCTTTCTGCGGTATTCAAGGCTATAGAGCCCGGTCTGTTCCGCTATTTACCCATGGTTAGGGGGGATAAGAAGAGTATTCATACCTTTCCCAAGGGTATTAGCAGTAATAGATTCAACTGGAATTCGAACTCGGCTCTCCGATTCCTCGATCCGAGTCGCTATCCACTATGGTTAGACACCAGCAGACAGATTTATATTAACTTTTAAAAACTGAATTTAATAACTAGAATCTTTTGTTACCATTTTACCGTGCTATTATTACTGTTCAAATCCCAAACCTCTTTTATGCTAAAATAGCAATATTTTTAACAGTTCCAACTTCTGTTAAAACCCTCCGGACTTTTGTTTCTCTGCGAAATGGTCTAAATGATAAGTTGCGCATTTTCTAGATAAGGACAAAATCCTCGCATTAGACTTTATATTTTAATTTCCCCAACAATCTGTCTTTCCACAATCTTAATTTTCAACAGTTTCTGTCTACGACTGTTAAATGCCATAATTCCTGCTCTGCATTCGCCTATAGAATTTCTCTCTCCTAAAATCATTTTTTTTTTCACAATCCGAATGGAATTGTCTGCGAAGAGCAGGTGCATGTTTTCAGTTTTGAAATTGTTGAGGTGATAAGCACCGCGCTAGACACTTTAAAATACTGTTATTTATCGGACAGGTGTTAGCATCCAATTCCTATGACAGCAAAGCTGTAAACCTTTGCAGACAAGATCTATTTCTAATGAAATGAAATGTAACATCTATAAACAGAGGAAACTTGTTAGAAATCCAGAGCCTGTGTGTGTGCGGTGGGTGAGGGTCCCAGACCATCTACATTTGCTTTAAATCAAATGGATCTTGAAAAAAAGCGCTCCATAAGTCAAGGCCTCGAAATCGAGTAAGATCAGTTGGCGACTGCGCCGTGGAACGATTCTTACGCGAAAGTTCGTTGTTGGAATTGAATTAAGAAATTAATTTTCCTTTTAAAACAATTTAAATGAAGTAAGTATAATGTGTATATATTTTATTTGAACTTTGCATATTTCATCTTTAAAGAAATAACTTTTTCGATTCGAAATTCACAAGTGTCATTAAGAATTTATCGTAAAGTTAATATAAATTTATCATTTTTCTCTATTTTTCTTCAACAATGATAATGTTAAGTATAAATTATTTTTTATGAAAAATTTGTTTTTCTTTAACATAACGGGCATTTTTTTTATAAAAGTACGTTGAATTTTTCTGTCCTTCGTAAATAAGTAGAAGACATTAAAAAATAAAAATGCAATGGTTTTCACTGTAAAATGAATGAAAAATAACACTTATTAAATGATTTATCACATTGTTATGAATAATCAAGAATGGTCTCCCCTTGTTTTGTTACTCTCCTCTTTGAGAGAGCTATTTCTGTTTACTGGGACTATAAAAGTACACTATTATACGCGATCCTTGTATCCCCATTTGAAAGCGTTCTCAAGGCCTACACCTGCTTACTTTTGTCATTACACACATAAAGTTAATGTCAAAAATTAAATTCAATAATAAATTTAATATTTTACAACTATTCTCAAAAATATACCAAAAAGATTTAAAAGAGGACATTGTCTTGTTTATATCGTTTTTCTCTTTTCTCTTTTTTACTTTTTTGCAATTATCTTAAACAGCGAATTTCACAAAAAATGTCATTATTAATAATTTTGTCACAGAAAGTTAATTTAATTTAATTTTTTTTCTTTATGTTATTATCTTTCAACGAATATTTTGATTATAAAATTAATTTTTGATGAATAATTTGTGTTTTCTTTATAACACGTGAAGTATGTTGATATTGTCTTGTCAGAAAACAGAAAAAAAAATTAAACTTTTTACCTTTTTTTCTATAAAAAATTTTTCCAATATGAAAAAATTGAATAAAATTTTAATTTAATATTTTGTCTATGATATTACTCTTCATAACAACAAATATATTACATAAAAAAAAAATTATTATTTACGGGTATTTAAAAAAAAATGTATGTTGAATTTCACTAGCATTGTTGTTAAATATGTAAAACAAAATTAACCAGTTTAATATTTTTACAGTAAATTTAAAAAAAAAATACACTGTAAAAAATATTAAACTAACTAATTTTGTTTCGGTAATCGTATTTTATTGGGAGGGGGTGTTGATTCGCAATCCAAGCCCCCGTAAAATACAATTATCCAAAATTTCATTTTCCAAACTCTAAAATTCCCATGTTTGAATCCCAAATATACCTTCGTCCTGGCAATCATGTCATACTTTAAATTCTGAAATTTAAATTCCGAAGGCCAAACCCTCAAGACCTTAGAATATAAGTTTCACACACTTTTTAAAAAGCACCATGTAAATTTTATAAAATAATTGTTTTGTTAAAAATTTTTAATTTCAGTACCGCAAAACCTTTCTGAAAATGGTCAAAAACTGTTGTGTAGTAGGTTGTGATGGTAACTATGATGATCAAAATAAGATTGGTGTATTTCACCTTCCCCTAGATGAGAATTTTGGCATTTTCTGCTTGACTGGAACAATGGTTATTAAAAGAAAATTACGACCCAGAAATCCACCATCTGTATTTGATCATCTACCATTAAGTGTATTACGTAGTCCTCAACTAAAACCAGGAATAAAAATAAAACTTCTGTTTCTCTGCGAAATGTTCAAAATGATAAGTTTCGCATTTTCTTGAAAAGGACAAAATCCTCACTTTTAAAAATTTGTATCAGAATTTTAATCAACGGGATTTTGTGTCAGCAGTTACATGCTATAAATCAAATAATCAGTTATTCATCCAATATACTCATTTTTACACTGAAGGCATTCCAATGTTTTTAATTAAAATTTTTGAAAACTTTCGAATGTTACCATGCTGGTGGTATATATACAACAATTGTTTCTCTTTCCAAAAGTCGAATATCAATGTTTCAGTATTGATCACAAATCAATGATGTAATTCGTTATTTTAGTAACTTAAAAATTGAAAAAAAGAAAAGATTTTTCAAAAAACATGTTATGTCATCACAAATGATTGGAACAAAACATTATGGTTTTGATATTCTTATCAAGACATTTGAATATTTTGTTATATCTTGGTCATAATATAAAAGACTTCAGGATGATTTTAAATTAGCCAATGTGAGCACATTATTAACTTTCATTAGAAGTTTCAAAATTAGATGACTTTAATTTTACACACTTCTTAAAGCTCTCTTCACATAAAGCCGAGTCTTATGAGATACCAGGAATCCTTAACTATAACATATATATGAATATGTGACCGTAGCATTGTTAGAAAACTTTTTTTAGAGCTTGGATTAATTTACTATGAATTTCTATAGCAAACAAAGAAGACAAATGAACTCGTGAACTGCCCGACAGAAACAGATTTTTCTTGTACATATAGAAGTTTACATGTTGGTTATTATTATGTATTAGTCTCTCAATTTGACATTTAAATCTGAATTAAAACTTTCAATGATAATATTTGTTTATATATCTGATTGGGATTTTATCCACTCTTTTGATAAAAGGCTGGGTTTTTGCTGGATGGAGTTTTGTCCGTTGGATTTTTGTTATGTATTCAAAACTCGATACCTCCGAAGAAGGTCTAAAATGCATTTTTAAAAAGGAAAGATATTCATGCTTTTAGTTCTAACATCAAGGTAATACATTAAATTTAATATTTTTCATTCTTTTTAAATCGTTAAAAATACTAAAATCAACCCTATTTGCTAATTCCCTTTATTTGCGCAAGATTTATAACTGATTTAAAGTTTAATTAATCTTAATCAAGACAAGTATTACTTACTTTTAGTTTAAAATATAACAGAAACGCATTCTTTAACACGGAGGTGGGTGTTTTTTTATGAGATGGTGACGACTCTCTCGATAGATTTATGTTTGGGAATTGATAAAAAGAAAAGATTGTTCAAAGAACACGTTATGTCACCACAATGGATTGGAACAAAACATTATGGTTTTGATATTCTTATCAAGGCATTTGAATATTTTGTTATATCTCGGTCATAATATAAAAGATTTCAGGATGATTTTAAATTAGCCAATGTGAGTACATTATCAACTTTGTCATTAAAAGTTTCAAAATTAGATGACTTTAATTTTATTGGCGATATTTTTAGTAAAATTTCTGAAAATCAGAGAACGTGTATTCTTTTATTTGATGAACTGTATGTCAAAGTTGCTCTACAAGATCACGAAGGAAATTTATTTGGTTTGGCTAAAAATTCTGAGGGATTAGCAAAAATTATGATAAAATGTTTAAATGGTGGACCAAATTTTTATTTAAGATGATCCCAGTTACAAAATTAGATGCAAATTTTATATTAATGAATTTTTTATATTTTTGATACAATCAAAGAATTAAATGAAGTAATTGCAATTGTGTGTGACAACAACTGGACTCATCATTCTTTTGATTGTTTAAAACGTTTTTTGTGATCAAACTGTAGCTACCACTAAAGCACAATCATTATTAAATGGAAAAGATACTGTAAAAAGAGTTAATTTTATTGAAAATGTCTTAAAATTTTGGAAAATTGTCTCTGTCAAAGAAATATATGCTGACACAATGAAAAATGATCCACTGAAAGAAGTGATATCAGATTTAAATGATGAACATCAGTTATTTCTTTCTAATTTGGGGAAACTGACAAAAAGAATGGAAGGAAAGCAAGGAAAATGAAATCATTAACAAGCGATACTAGTTTAGCCATTGAACCTACATCAATTATGTGCCATGCGTGATACATGACTGACGAAGCGGATTTGTTACCGCACGCAGTAGGTTCTCTTTAGCTTTCTGCGGTAGACCAGTTGCCATCCAAGGCTATAGTACCCGGTCTACGATGCTATTTATCTGTAACTGGGGGGGGGGAGAAGAAGAGGATTAATACCTTCTCCAAATGTATGAGCACGTAAGTGAATGTAATAGACTCGAGTGGAATTCGAACTCGGCTCTCCGAGACGCTATCCATTACTTCATTGCAATGTCTTAATGGTTTGCAGATATTTGCTAAACAGTGAGTTTAAGTTTGTCATGCTTAGTGAATTTATCACAGACTATTTAGAAAATAAATTTGGAAAATTGAGACAAAATTTTATAACTTATAACATTTATAATTTATAAAGTTTCAAAATTGTTTTAAATTTTTTCCAAACATTGTCCTCATTAGGTTATTATGTTATTAAGGGAAGACTATATTTACTAAGCGAAAATTGAAAAGCTTAATACAAATCATCGCGCCAAAGATTTTTTAAATAATTTTTAATCTTTTTTATGTGTTTAAACGTACCGGTTTTGAAAGTATGGGTGACCATACACGACATTATCACAAAATAAAATCATGATCATGATAGTAAATTTAAAGTCAACATTCCTAAAATTAGATTATAGAGAATATTTCCAACATTTTTAAGATTACTGAGTACTTCAAAATTATGGAAAAAAAGTCCACCCGTTATTTTCTTAAATTATGTTTTAACAGATAAGGTCTACGTAGAATAAGTGTCAATACCTCGTAAATCACTTCATGAGTGATTTACGAGGTGTTGACAGGAGGTGTTGAAAAGCACTTAATGGCGCTACCGTTTGTTTAAAAATTTATTCCTCTGTTATTTTCAATTAAAGTAAAAAATATTTGTTTCAAATGTGATTAATTATACTTTAATTCTACTCATATTTCTCGAATTAACTTTCAGAAAGTTTTTTTTTTATTTTTGAAAGAGTTTTTAATAAAGAAAAATTCATTGCGGTGAAAGATGGCTAAACAAAAAGGGCAATAAACAGCTATTTTAGCTCCCCAAAATGAGTCGACTCCAACCAATAGAATTTCAGTTTGAAATACACTAGTATTTTGTTTATTAGAAATAGTAAATTTAATCATTTAACTTTCAATTGAAGCTAAAATGAAAGCATCAAGAAAGATTTTTCATTTACAAAAATTCATTTAATCCTTAAGTATACTGAATTATTGGAATTAAAGTTGGGTAATGCGTAAACACGAGGAGATGCTGAAATATTCTCGACCAAGCCAAGAACAATTCCAAACCCAATAAAAATTGGATGTCTGTTTATTTGGCTAGATTTTGGACAGTAAGTCTGACCAAGAACTATTCAGCACTCTCTCGCAATGAATATATTTTTATTATAACAAGGAATTCTTTTAAGTATATGGGAAATAACAAAGAGACAGTATGTTATACATTTCATATTGCTATTTTAATGAAGCAAGCGAAAATGTTTCTTTTAGACAAAAATATGTATTAATAATCTAAAACTAAGTCTAAGAGGACCAAAACCAGCGGCAAGATTCCAGCGTTTTTCCCCAAAGAGCTCAAAATCCCAGCCTTTTATTCCAAAAGAATTCAAAATCCCAGCCTTTTATCCTAAACGAGCTCAAAATCCCAGCCTTTTATCCCAAAAGAGCTTAAAAATTCTAACATTTCATCCCAAAAGAGCTGAAAATCCCAGCCTCATAAAAAGAAAAAACACATTGAGGCAATAATAATAATAATAATAATAATAATAATAATAATATTATATATATATATATATATATATATACAATTATATGTAAAATAAAGTTATTTCACGACTAAAGAATTTATTTAAATCATTATTATTTTATTTTTGAAAGATTTTTTTAATAAATAAAAATTCAGAGTGATTACAGAAAAAGGGCACTAAACAACTGTTTTTAGCCCCCCAAACATGAATCGACACCAACTAGTAGACTTTCTGTTCGATATACAATACAGAATATTTTGCTTACTGGCAATAGCAAATTTGATGCTTTACCTTTCAATTATAGGTAAAATGAAAGCTTCAAGAAAGATTTTTCATTTATGAAAATTCATTTAAACCTTTAGTATGGCGAATTATTGGAGGTAAAAAGTTAAACTTGTGCAATGCGTAAACACGAGAAGATGATAAAAGATTCTCGATCAGGCCAAGAACAATTCCCCACCCATTAAAAATCGGTTGTTTATTAGACTAGATTTTGGAAAGTAAGTCGGACTGAGAACTTTAAGCGCTCTTTCGTAACGGATACATTTTTTATCATAATAGAACAAAGAATTCTTTTAAGTATACTACAGGAAGTAACAAAGAGACAGTAAGTTATATATTTCATATTGCTATTTTAAAGAAGATTAGTATCTCAATTTGACATTCAAATCTGAATTAAAACTTTCAATGATAATATTTGTTTATATATCTGACTGGGATTTTATCCACTCTTTTGATAAAAGGCTGGGTTTTTGCTGGATGGGGTTTTGACCGCTGGATTTTTGTTATGTATTCAAAACTAGATACCTCTGAAGAAGGATTAAAATGCATTTTTAAAAATGAAAAAAAATTAATGCTTTTAGTTCTAACACCAAGGTAATACATTAAATTTAATATTTTTCTTTCTTTTTAAATCGTTAAAAATACTAAAATCAACCCTATTTGCTAATTCCCTTTATTTGCGCAAGATTTATAACTGATTTAAAGTTTAATTAATCGAGACAAGTATTACTTACTTTTAGTTTAAAATATAACAGAAACGCATTCTTTAACACGGAGGTGAGTGTTTTTTATGAGATGGTGATAACTCTCCCGATAGATTTATGTTAGGGAATTTTTCTAGCCGTTACTTCACGAATATGAGTAAATTCATTTATTTCTTTATTTTTTAGAAAATCTTGGATAAATATTTTCTACAACAGTTTCTCTCCACTTTTTTAATTTATGAAATATCGAGGAATACATTTTTGTAGAGCTTAATGTTTTATTTTTAAGATTACTGATTATTTAAATATACACACACACACATATATATATATATATATAATCAGTAATTTATTAAAGACATTTTTTATGTTTAACGTTGTTATTTATAGATACAAGTATTTAAGCAAATTATTTAATAAATAAATTGTCGGACCTTGTCCATTTCTTAATATAATCAGTAATGTTAAAAAAAAAATATTAAATGTTTTATTTTTAAGATTACTATATATATATATATATATATATATATATATATATATATATATATATATAATCAGTAATCTTAAAAATAAAATATTAAATGTTTTATTTTAAGATTACTGCTTATATATATATATATATAAACAAAAATCAGCCAACCATAATCTGTGATACCTATTATAAATTAGGCGAGCAATAGAAACGGTCACCCGTTGACGCAAGAAAAAGAAAAAGTCTGTTTAACTTTTTGAAGGTTCTAAAAAAGATTAAAAATATATTTTAACAATCAAAATATAGTTTCGTCTTTCCTCTTAATAATACCATAAAGATTGTGACTAGAAAACTAAGAAGTAATCATAAAGAAAGCGACATAGAGAGGAAAACAGAAAGAGAGTGAGAGAGAGAGAGAAAAAAGAGTGCTACACAGAGAGGGATTGAAGAGGTTTATCTAAGATAAAGGCACTTGTTTGTTGGGAGGGATAAATCATGTTTTGTGACCTAACGATTTGTTAAAGGCAAAATCACCTCTGAACTTCAAGTGATCTTTTGAATTTGCAAGCTTTTTTTATAATGCAATAAAAATAGATGATATTCTTCTATTCAAAAATCCTATTAAACTCAGACTGTGTTGAGCGGCTGAGAGAGAATGAGCGGTGTAGGAAAATGAATAAAAAAAAACAAAAGATAGAGGAGGACTTAGAAAGACAAAGAGGGAATTCAATACAGAGAGGGACTGGAAGAGGACATGTTAAATAAAGGCAGTTGTTTGTAGTGAAAAGTCAAATTTTGTTTCCTTACCTAAAAGTATAGAGCGCAGCATTAAAAGAATTAGTAGTAAATTCATGTAATTTACACGGCTGAAGTAAAGGATGTTTCATTAAGACAGATCAGAATCAGCAGTAAATAAATCAGTGCTACTGGTGAAAAATTTATTTATTTCTCTTTTGGATCATGTTATTTAAGTCATGGAAATTATGTGTGAAAAATAATATCGCCCAAATGTCCCCAAATCTGAAAGGAAAAGAAAAAATCACTAGACGTTAAAACATAATTGATATTTAAAATCGGTCCAAATTATTGGAACACCTTTAACATAATATTTCTTATGTACAATTCAATTGCAAAATATAACGAATTAATTACTTATGGTGTATGTAAGAATAGCTTAATACGAAGTGGAAATTATACCTGAACTCAACCGTTTCTTTTACAAATGTTGAATTATTAATACACTTCATAATATTTTATATTCTGTAACTTTTCTTTTCTTTTCCATTAGATTCAAATCGATAACATTTAAGATGTCCTGGGTATGACAATAAAATACATATGGCTGCAAAGACTCTGATCAAGAGATTGGGGGTTTTAAGGAACGTGATGCCACCTCTGTTGTCCCCAGGACCCCTGTTTAGCTCCCAGCTATGAGCAAACAGTGAACCTCAAAACAAAAATCTTCAATATTTTTTTTTTTATAATAAAATGAGTAACAATATATGTTATAGGAGAATGACAATCAATACAATACTAAAAAATATATAAAAATACATTTTTATAGTAAAATTACCAACAATACATTTTATGATCTACGAATTATATATCTAAAACAAAAATAACTATTACCCTGAAAGAATAAAATTATGTACAAAATATTTGTAGTTGAAAGCATAAAAATGTATACAAAATATTTAGATTTCGGCTTTAAATAACCCATAGAGATGTTAATATGCCGCTAAACAAAATCAGCCAACCATAATCTCTGATACCTATTATAAATTAGGCGAGCAATAGAAACTGCCTAATAAAATAACTATCACGTAACTTATAAACAAAGGAAATGACAGTGTTTTGTTTTCGTGTATGCCTCTCTACTAGAATAGCTAGAGAATCCATATTGCAGGCGCCTACACGTTTCTGTTTATTGAATAACCATAGAGAAAACCTCTGGTTTTTAATGAAGCTATCTTAAGCGAGCATTACTTAAAGTTTGTGAAAGAAAACACATAATCTGACGTGATCAACAGTTTTGAACGCTCAACCTCTCGGCCATAATAACTTGTAACTTCGTACGAGCAAAAGGAACTTATAATATTTTATAACTAAGATTTGGAAAATATCGACAGAATATTTTATGTGATGCATTAACGATTCATCAAGAAGATACAGTTCAAATCTCTTGGGTACATAATGACAATAGAGGGCTTGAAAAATATTTATGTTCACAGAACAGGTTAAAAGAGAAATGAAAACAACGTGAGCTGGTGAGCTTGGGTAAATTGATGTTAGAACACGGTTTAGGAGAGATAACAAAAAGACAAAATATACTAAGAATCACAAAGGACAGGAAGTTGTGGAGAGTCATGATCGCCTACATCCTGAAGGGACACAGCACTTAACAGAATTCTTTTTTTCCTTCACTTCTTCGTTTTTTGTTGTTGTCACTGATACCGACAATGGAGACATGGAAACCTGAATTCCCTTGACAAATTACCTGAAAGGGGAATAACCCAAGAAGAACAAATCTGAATTAAAAATCAACTCAATGTGGGTTTTGGCAACTCCAACCCATAAAAATCTACTTATATAGACTCTAGTGTAGTGTAAATGAAATGGTACAAATAAAAAATAACGAAGAAATGTATCTTAATAAAAAAAAAATACATTTTGGAAATAAATAATTTTTCTTAAAGCAACAATTAAAAACAGTGAACATTGGCGATTGCTAAAGTTTTTTTACTTAGACTAACAATTTATATCTACAGCAATTATACCAAATTAGGATTCCTTCCTGTTTGTTCTTTTAAGAGCCTTTTGGTATGTTTCAAACATGAAGAGAAGAAAAAGTAAAGAAAACTGTCACTCAAAGTGAATTTCTCATGTTATAACCAGGTAAGCCTTAACAAGCAAACATTTTTATACTGAATCTATTGTACGAGTTTATATGACAAACGTTAGCAGACAGACTAATCTTCTTGTAATTAATGGTCGACAGTAAAATTGCTTTTGCGAAGAGTGATGTCCTCTTTATTACTTATTACATTTTGGATACGAAAAATAACGCTTGCAATTATCGAAGTAGACTATCCTTCCCATGCTGAAAAATTTCTTTGCTTTATTATCAATCATAAGACCAGCCTTTATGCTATAACCAGTCATATGACAACCCTTAGCTGATACACTGACCATTCTATGATAAATCTTTCAATATGATATAACCTTGAAGATTGACTGCCCTTTCTATGCTGAATCTTTTGATACATTATGACCAGTCATATGACCGATCTTAACTGATAGACTGACCTTCTTGCAACTAATGGTCTACAGTAAAAAAAAATACTTGAAATTCCCCACTTGTTTTTTTATAACCTGTTGGCACAAAGCCAGTTACAAGTATTTTTGACTTTGTAAAAAGAGAGAGTAATCTTTACCAGAGAAAACTGAAATCTATCGATAATAACAAGTCGTTTCTACTCTTTATTCTAGAATGAGAATCAAGTGTATTTGAACTAATTTCTAGGGAATAGATGTAAAGACGTGAAATACTTTGAAAGGTGGCTTAGCCAAATCATTTCAAACATGAAGATGACGAAAAATTGATTTCAGCATAAGGTTACAGCAGCTTTCGTTTCATTTCTAAACTCAGATAAAATCTACAATACGCCAGTGGCATGATTTGCCACAAGAGAAAATGAAAATATTACACTTTGCCAATATAAAAGCCGGATTTCATTTATAACAATTATTTTTCCATTAATTGTACAGCTTTTTTTCCCCAAGTAAGCAAAAAAAAAAAAGTTTTATTGGAAAATCGCCAAATTGTTTCTCTGTACTTTTTATTTTACAAAACAAAATTTGTATTTTTACGTTTTTCATTCCTCACCTGAAAAAAAATCACTTGAAATTTTCTGAAGAGAAAAATAAACTATAAAATTTGGAAACTGAAATCCGGGTTTTCGAAATTTCTAAAAATGCTTCTGTATTTTAAGTTGTTTTGCTTGATTTCTTCATTTTTTTTCCCCCGTTTTCATCGGAACTGACAACGGCGACACATAAACCTGAATTTCCTTGAGAAATTCTTTGGAAGGGAATAATTGAAGAACAACTCTGAATTATCTGTCTATATTTCCACATCTTTATTATCATATTCACGACGTTTCAGCCGTTGTATATTTTGGCCTTCTTCAGGATCTGTCTATATTTCTGAGATGAGGTATTTATACTATTTATATTGTTCAGACATTTTTCCTCCATTTTTATTTTCATATCCACGACGTTTTGGCCGTTGTACCCTCCGGCTTTCCTCAAGAACACGTGGATAAAAGACTTGACCCAAAGAATTGTGAGTTGGCTACTGCAGTGGTGAACAAAAACTTGGACAGTTGAGTTAAAGGGAGATAACTGAGACAATCGGAAGAGGCATGGTATGTGAAACTAGAACAATCTATCCCTGGTGGACGAAAAAAGTGGTTCAGTTCGAAATTCTAGTAACCTGATGAAAGCCGGAGAGTACAACGACTGAAAAGTTGTGAATATGTCAATAAAGATGAGGACAACAGTCTGAAAAATGTAAATAATGTAAATAACTCTGAATTAAAATTCAGTTTGGTGTGGAGATGACAATTACAGTCCATAAAAATCTTCTTATATAGATTATATGGAAACTGGAATGGTATAATTAAAAAAAACTTAGGAAATGTCTCCTAATAAAATAAAATATATTTTGGAGATTTTTCTTATCACTATAAAACATCATTGAACTTTGAATAACAATGAACGATGAACAGCACAAAGAAGCAAATCAATCAAAAACTGGGACGAAATCGGAGGTCATTTTTTTTCTTGGTGTTCGTCCACCCAACTATTTCACGCAGTTATTTGAAGAAATTAGCATTTACTGTTAATCGATTTTCTGGTTTCCCTCAGAGTTGATTTGAATTTAGGATTAAACTCATCCGAAATCACATCATCCTAAAATATCTTTTCTCTTCCAGTTACGATCTGATCACTTATGCTGTAAATGGGGGCCACATCTTTTTAGTTCCTTTGATCCAATCAATTTTTAGATGAATTATCCTGATTATATGGATTTCTAGTTGAACCGTCATTCGGATCTTGCCTTAAGACCTTTTGGCCGTTGTACCCTGCAGCTTACTCGATAACCCACTCGGATGTTGGAACCGAACACTTTATTCAATTCATAGTGATTGACTGTTCTCATCCTATTTTCTGTCCTTGGGACATTATCTATTAATTGTCTCTTGTCTTTTCGCCCCATGTGTTGCTTTTACGTGTCCTTTAATGAAATATTGTTTATTACTTCACCATTTGCCCGAAACAGGAACTGAATTCATGACTGTCAACAGATAAGATGAGCATAATGGTCTGACTAGAAAGACATGATAAAGAAATGTAGAAGCATTTTCATTTTTTATGGAAAAATTCAATTTGAGAAAATTCAAGAGAAAATTCTGAGGCATGAGAATAAATAGCGACAGGGTTGAGTAATGGTTACCGGTTCGGATTAAGGAATTGGTGAAATGAGTTCGAATTGTGGTCGAGTTCCTTACATTCACTTACGTGCTAATATCTTAGGGAATGTACGAATCAATCTCTCCCCCAGCTATGGGTAAAATAGGAAGACAGACTAAGTTTTATAGCCTTGGTTGGCAACCGGTCTAGGAGAAGAAAGCTCTGAATTCAAACCACCTGCTGCCTTGTTGGTCGTGCCTCTTTAAGCAAAGGCTAAGAGAAGGTAACTTCAAAAACAAATCCACCTGTGAGAGGAAGGAACGGAGTAACGTCGACATCCTCGGTACAAAAGAAACAGGCCCGCCATTGCACTATTCTGCTTTGAATGTCGCCATAAACCACAATTGTGACCACAGCAGCGGCGCAAAATGCGCTGAATAAAATGAATGAAGGAAGGAATGAAACAAATAAAAGCAGACTTAATAAAAATACAAAAACGATATACATGAAAACATATTTTTGGATTGTAAGAGGGCACTTCAACGTGATCTATTTTTTTTCACTAGATCAATTGCGACTAAATAATGAGTTCGATCAATCGTGGGCATTCCATACTTTCGCCTTTGTGCCACCTCTAAGCTATGCTTAGAAAATTACAATATTTTGGATTTTAAGAATTTTTGTAAGAGTATATTGCATTAACAATTTTCTTTAGTGATAACAAAGGTTTTTCTAGATAGAAGCCTTGCTATTTAACCCATAGCTGGGAGAAGAAGAGATCGATCCGTCCCTTAACCGAGTGTATTTGCGCGTAAGTGAATGTAACTAACTCGAGTGGAATTCGAACTCTGCTCTCTATCCGTTATACCACGTTTACATCCTCCTAGAAACAAAATGAAGAAACTTGTTTCTAAAAACGAGACACAAGGTTGGCTAATATTTAACACGTTAAATGAAATCGACAAAGCGAGTTCAAATTCCGGCTACGATATTTTAATTCCACTTCGGAACGGGTTAAATATATACCTTCAGTGTTAACGAGGGGATTGGGATTTATTTCTTTCTTTTTTTTTCTTTTTCCCCCCCCTCTCTCTCTCTCTCTCTCTCTCTCTCAGTTCTATGTTATTTGACCAGGAGTTGGCCAACACCAACTTCACTAACTAAAGGTCGGAAAAAATCATAAATATTGTTCAGCAACGTATTTATGTAAATCAAGATAAATGTTCACTTAATGAGATTTTCAATTTTCTATAGAAACCGCCATCTGTTCATTTTAGCCCTATTTACGACAAGTTTTATGCACGCAACCAGTGTCGCTGCAAGGGTCTTGTAGACCCCCCCCCAACGAATCTATGATACAGGGGGGGGGGACTACTACTACATCTCAATTTTCATACGCTAGTATTCATATAAAATAAAAATATTATTGTAACCTAATTTTGTACAATAATGGATCATATGCAATATAGGTAAATAATTCAATGAGAAGAATTGAAAATAAGTACAATGTATCTAAATACAAATTATAGACAGGTAATAATAGATCATTCCATCTTAATTAAATCAACAATGTTTTGTGGTAATTTTTAACATCAAGTTGAGATTTTTCTTGTTAAAATATTGAATAATTTTGGAGAAAAAAATAGTCAATTTTATAAAGTGTTTTTCGAAACTTAACATGAGCAAACTAAATTCACGGATTTGGACAAAATAAAAAGACCCCTTGAATGACGTCAAAATCCACGATCCTTTTTCATCCTTTAATAGGCTCTTGAGATTTGTTTAAGTTGTTCCGTATATAAACGTAAAAGTTAGAAAATGTTCATAAGGTAACCAGCAAAGATTGGAAACCCCAATCAAACATGAGCACCCTCTCCGGTCGTGATAACAATGATTTTTACAGATCCAAGCATTGCTATTTAACCCAGAGCTAGGAGAAGAAGAAATGGACCCGTACCTTTACATGCACGCAAGTGAATGTAACGAACTCGAGTAGAATTCGAACTTGGCTCTCTATCCATTACACCACCCTCACATCCTCCTAGAAACAAAATGAAAAAAACTTATATTTAAAAACAAGGCACAGGGTTGACTAAACAGTTAACATCACGCTAAATGAAATCGACAAAGCGAGTTCAAATTCTGGCACAGATAGTTTACATCCTCATGGGAACGCACCGGCACTGATTGTATAAGGGTTTAGTGTTATGCAAGTATGTATTTTTGTTTTTAATTTTCTTTTCTTCATAGAATTATTAAACATTTTTTCAAATATTTATTTGCCTCGACTCATATTACGAAAAGAATAAAGATTTTCTGACTTATTTACCTGAACTCATATTGGGAAATCATTAAAAACATTTACAAAAACAATTTTAATTAAAATTAATTTTATTTTTTTTATTTTTCAAAATTTTCCATGAAATAAAAAAAAAGAATTTTAATTAAAATAAATTTTATTTGTAAAATTCACGAAAAGATTAAAGTTTTTTTAAAATTAATTTTGAAAATTTTCATTAAATTTTCTCCGTCGTTTTTAAAAAAAGACAAACAATTTTTTTCCAGAAACAAAAATCTTCGGATCATTTTCAGATTTTTTTGGAAATTTGTACAGAACTTTTTCTGGTAAAACAGAAAAAATTCCTTCCTCATTGCAAAAATAAAAATAACCAAATTCATCTCCACAAAAATCGAAAATTTCTTTTTCAGTTTCGACGATTTGAAGAATTTGGCCATTTTGATTCCAAACGAAGAAATTTGACTTTCGAAATCTTGCCCCCCCCCAAATTCCCGTTCGTGGGAACGGCACGAAGGAGGGGGAAAGAATACAACCCTAGAGATTTGTCAAGTTGGATTCTTTTGATTTGATTTCCTTCTTTAGAATAACAATAGAATTATTTAAAATCAAAATCACAAATTCCAACACTACAATTTTTAACTTACACCTCATCTTAACTTGTTAAAAAAAAAACAAAAGAAACGAAGAAATTAGGTATTTTTTTTTATCTCCCAAGTTCAACTTAAAAACTAAATTCTCAAAAATTGTAAAGCTATAAATCTAATTTTTAGTGGCAGTATTTATCACACCAATCCCTAGCTTTCATATAGTGCAATGTCGATTTTTCTGGTATAGGGAAGAAATAGTATAGATATCCAGAAATTTAACATTTTGTTTCCATTAACCTTTTAAAAAGTTTTGAATTAATTTTTCGAAGATTAGCTTAATGTCGTCCATATAAAACTAGATCTGATATTCACAGGACATATTGAAGGTAAGTGGAACAGAGGAAAACAAGACATAACCTATTTGTGAGCGGATGCCGAAACAGGGTTTATGGAAAAGAACAAAAAGACTAAATTTATTAAGAGATACAAAGGACAGGAAATTGTGGAGAGCCATGATCGCCTACGTCCTGAGGGGACACTGTACATAAAGAAGAAGATTATGCATGCAACCATCACGAGATTGTTATATAGGAACAATGTGTCGCTGCCGACACTTGAGTTTGAACATAGATCGCCAGTAAGCAAATTGAATTAAGTAAATTACGCAACCATAGATGAAACACATATATGGAAGGTAGCGTGAAGCCTAATTGATCGCTATTACTAGTCTATCCTCTATTACTATTCGGATCGCTATTTCTACTCCTATATTACTATATGGACCGCTATTCCCTACTCTAATCACTATACTATTTATCTATTCGGATCACTATACGGATTACTGTTCGATCGAGCATTATCAAGCAAGTACTATTAGTGTGAGAGCTATTCGAAGTCGTCTGACACCAATATTGTTCAACGGCGTACTATAGTTGTATCTGCGATTGCAAAGTCTCTACTGCAACGAGCATTACGAAAGTGGCAACGAGTATACATTCTTTCTTTTTATGTGCCATGTCCTTTCAGGACGTAGGTGATCATGGATCTCCACCTCTCTCTATCCCTTGCAGCTCTCATCAAGTTACTTCCCTCTGCTTCCTCCCACAGATCACGTTCTGTCATCCATTTGCTTAAGTCCTCCAGGTATGTCACGCGTTTTTTCCCTTGTCTCTCTTTCCCTCTATTCGACCCGTGAGTATCAGATTCTCCAGGCCCTCCTTCCTCATTATGTGTCCCAGAAACTTCAGCTGCCTCTTCCTGAAAAGAGATAAAAAAGAGATTTCCAGATAGTTGAAACAATGCAACCTGTCTCTTTGTCATCGATTCCAACCAAAATCGTTTATGTTTCCGCGAGTGAATGGAATAACAGATATAAATCCAGTGATTATCGCTCTTGAGTTTTTACTTGTGCAATGAGGATTAGATTTCTTGAAGTTTCTGCTAATAACAAAATCCACAAAGGATAAAGATTAAGCAGCAATGCGAACTGAGATTAAAATAAAAACGATGAAAAGACAAAGAAATATAGGAAGGATTTTAAATGTTTAAAATATGTGCCTCTACAAAGAATTCGAACCTGGACATCCAGAACGAATTAAAATTCTTTAAATTTGTAGTGACAGCAATGAAGTAATTACTTAATAACCCCCAACCCTATTACTAGACTATGTAGTCGTCTGGAACCAAAATAAATAACAATTAATAATAAAAGAAATATTAATATTTAAGCAATGAAATACTTTAAAATACAGATAAGAAAAATGTAACTAAAAATAAAGAAAGAAAAGAACAGATTATAAAGAATAGTTATATAAATACAGAATACTCCCAATATGCATCAGAACAAGTGTTTTATCGCCAAATGAAACAAAAATCAGAATTTTCTCTCATTTCGTTTTCCGACGGCTGAAGGAGGCAAACATCCTGGACGGTTCTCTGATAAAGCATGTTGCCATCAACCGATAAACAAAATTTCTTTATTTGTATACGCATATATTTTCTTTAAAAATTCAATCATTTCTCTGAAATGTATACTAAGGCATTTTATTGTTTTTTGTCTATGCTTATTTCGTTGTATCTCGTATATTATGTTGTTTGTAATATAATAATCTTGTTTGTGGTTTGATGATGTCGTTTTAACCCCCAAAACATACATATTTAAAAAAAATACATTCAGATAAGCCCAACTCATCACCAGAACACCCACAAAAGATTCTTGTTTGAATGAGAAACTCAAACAGCACCTCCTGTGTTTTTGTTTGTACCCCCACCCAAGTCATGTCAAAAAGATGTCATTTCAGTTGGAAATTTACCCTGCAAATCAAGGAACCAATATCAGTTATATAGGCGATCACTGTCGCATTTTTTTTATCCTTTTTTCTCATTTTTATGTCTGTTTGTTTTCTTTTTTAAACAAGGAATAAACGAAGAACAATCTCTAAAACATCGATGGAAACAAAGATCGCTTAAAACAAACATTGTACGAATATTGTAAGTGAATATCTTTTTGTTTACTACTTGAATACTTGCTCACAAAGAATAGCACCATATATTAGTTTTACATCGGATTCGTACCAGAAAATGTTACCGATGCCTTCTTACGAGGGGTACAGAAAAAAAGCAAAAACAACAACAACAACAAAAAACAGAATTTGAATGTGGCGGGCGAACTGGACCAAGTTGTATATTGCGCTGCTACGTGTCTCGAGTCTATACTAATCTGAAACAGAATGTCAGGATCACCTGATTCTGGAGAGACTTTTTTTCCATGTAGCCTTTGTCTGGTACTTGAAAGAACTACTTTTGATATTCGCAATGACTGATATAAAACAAAACAAACAGAAAATATGCATATATTTTCTCTTAGTTTTTATTGTATTCCATTCATGAGCTTTTAAGCTAAGCCGCATATATGTGTGGTATTCAAAAGTTATTAGGTTGGTGCAAAATAATGACGTAATAATGTCGTTTTTGACGTATTTTTAACGTATTTTTTAACGTCAAAACGACATTATTACGTCATTATTTTTGCACCAACCTAATAAATGTAGTGAAATGTCGCTTAAAGACCAAGCACAATCTGGCCGGCCTTCAACAAAATGAAATGACAGAAGTTCGACCCGCTACTAACAGAGACTATATTCAGACCATTGTAAAATGATTGGTTTGGACTTGAGTTCATGCTAGTGAATGCTTACAGAAGATTTGAACATGAAGTCCCTTTCCGGTTCGTTTAGTCTGTCATGGAGTTCATGTGAACCGATTGTAGGTTTACATAGGTTGAAAAAAAAACAAAAAAAAAAAAAATACAATCGTTTAGATGAATGTCACAATTTGATGGAACAATCTCAAAATGACTGGGAGATGTTTTTTTCCAAAGTTGTTTATGTTTATTGGGGCATACTCGTTAACTTCCGAAGCGAATTTATTTTATATTTCTGCGGCAAAAAAATAGATAATGTTATTTGTCGTATCTCCATTGGTTATCTAATATAAATTTGTGCGAAATTTCTGTATCTCCATCACCTGTAGTTTTCATTATACGTAATTGCTAAATAATTTTCTTAAATTATACAAAAAGGCAGCATAAAGCAAATATCAAAATTTTTTATATAGTTCTCGAAATTTTATGATTCCGTTATTGTTTACTTTTGTATCTAGATGAAAATACAACTGCTATTTTTATAAGTGTGTGCGTTTTGTATTGAATAAACTGAGTTTTGTTACGTGCATTAATTAAAGACAGTGAAAGAATTAAAGCATATCCATGAAAAACTTTTAAATTCTTATATATATATATATATATATATATATATATATATATATATATATATATATAACAACTTTTTAGACGTTTTATTTGACCAATTCAGCTTTAGCACTGAAAAACGATTATTTTATTGTGATAGATGGTTACAAGCGAGAGGGGAAATGGCATATACTTATTTTATTTCTCTTTTCTCTCTTTTCCTTTCAACATATCATTTCTGTTGAGTTGACCGATTAAATAGGTCAATGTTTGATCCTTATCCCCTCCTTCCTCAATATTAGTTTTGATAGAAAGAAATATAAAAATAATCCCTCTCTAAAGTCGACCATGTCTCTCACACCACTCCTCGCTACCTTCTCTTTTAAATGACATAAACTTAATACTACCCGTCAAAAGTGTAAATTTTCATTTCATTTCACCTTTTTAAAGTGATGTCTGAAGATCCAGGTCTCTGGTGAAATAAACTATTACAATGGAGGCTTATAGTGGTCTGATTTTCTTTAAATTATTAGCTCTGAATTTACATTGAGCTCTCAGGATTTCATCCTCCTTGGGACTACCCATACGGATTACCAAGTTTTTTGTTATATATATACATATATATATATATATATATTTAATTAATTGATCGAGTCTGATAGAAATCTCAACAAAGCACGGGACGGCCGTTTCGTCCTATATTTGGGACTCATCAGCAGTGCGCACCCACTACCGAGAATTGAAACCCTGACAGTTAGGTTGTTAAGCGAACACCATACCAACTGTTCCAAATGGTGACGAAGAGATTGCAAATCAGACTCAACTTAGCGCCGCTCGCTCACATATTCCGTGGCGGAACTCAACTCTTCCTGCATTCTGTAGATGTTTCTATCAGACTCGATCAATTAATTAAATATAATTATCAAATCCTCCTACTAATTACTATCTATCTATCTATCTATCTATATATATATATATATATATATATATATATATATATATATATATATATATATATATGATCAGGACTCTCTTATTGATTATTATGTTAAAGACAGAACCAACCACACGTTTTGGAAGAGGTGAATATAGAGAAACTGGTGCACATAGTTTGACACATGGCCCCCAAATACCCCTCCCCTGCCTTTGAATTCAGAGTTGTCCTTCTCCTTAAACAGGTACCCCACCCAACGTTATACTCTGTCCTGCACAGCTGGATTTATACTTTTTCCGGTGCACGTAAGTGAAAATTAACAACTCGGTTGTAATTCGAACTCGTATTTCTATCCATTACTCCAATGCACCTCGATTAGCATATATATACATGAACATTGATGTCAACACTCAGGGTGACAGACTGTTTATACTAGACTCAATCTTCAGGCGGCCTGACAATTGCGTGTAACATGAAACAGCCTGTCGCTTTTAAGTGTTGACTTCAGTGTTCACTTTTATATATATATATGTGTGTGTGCGTTCACTTTTACATATATATATATATATATATATATATATATATATATATATATATATATATATGTTCACACGTGGTAGAGCGTTACAAATAGAAATAAGAGGAATAGTTTATGCGGATATGTGGGGGGAGGGGGAGATAATAATGGTTAATCCTAGACTTGAAGAGATTAAGGAGTCGGTTCTACAAAATAGCGACTGGTTGAAACATGGTCGAGTATAAGTTACATATCACTAATGGAATACAAAGGGAGTGAAGGTGGTTCTTGCATGTCCACACCTTTTATGCATTAAACCTACACAAATGGTCTTGTAATTTAATTTTCCTCGTTTGTAACTCAATTCAATCCTGCAATACATCGTGTTAGGATGCTTGATTTTAGGCCATTTCAACTCTTTGTGTATTATTTAATGTGAACTGTTTGTATTGAACTCTAAGCGAGGATCGATCTCATTACAGAATAATAATGATCAATAAAATTAGCTTCGTTACCTCTTACCCCACACCAAGATGCAACTCTCGGGAAATGTACAGCTAAATTTCACTAATTCTTCTCATTGGAAAGTAAATAATTCTGAAGCAAACTTCAAGATACGTTATTCAGAATTGACATTTTAGTGTTACGACTATTCAATTTATCAACAACGAATCTGTTTATTTCTTTTTAAACAATTTAAGAATGTTTTTGCGAGAGCTTTTAATTAATTTTTCATTTCTCGTTTTATGACTGAAAATGTTTTAAAATCTTTGTTCTACTGCCTTCGAGAGTTTGGGCTAAGCCGCTTAAATCTAAAAACCTTTCAACAATTCTACTTCATTCGTTTTATCAATATTAGGTGAAAATAAGCAGAAAGGTTTCTTTAGAAATATCTCCACTAGCCTCTTCCTGTCATAGCCTAAAATGCAATCAGAATTAATCTAAACAATACAGAAAGGTATATTTGAACATTCTCGGTGCTTTTCAATATTTGTATATTACTTAAAATGCCATAAGCTTTGTGAATCAATCTAAAGTTGAAACGAATTGAAACTTTCTTTGGTACGATGATAAAATACATCGGGCAGCAAGGAATCTGATCAGAAGATTGAAGGTTTTGAAGAGCGTAGAACCACCTTTTAATTGCTGTTGTTTTCAGATCCACCCTGACCCCTTGTGGTAGCACCCATTAGGATCCCAGCTATGGGCAAATATTTAATATACAAACAAAATACTATGAAAGTATAAAAATTTTTTTTTATAATAAAACTACCATTAATACATTTTTTATATAAAAAGGACCAACAATACATATTTATAGTAAAATAACCAACAACACATTTTGAAAGCAAAATAACCAGCAATACATTTTATCTCTAGTTGAACGTATACAATTTCATTCAAAATATATTTAGTGGAAGGAATAAAATTGTGTTCAAATTATTTAGATTTCAGCATTAATAACCTATAGAGGTGTTGATATGCCGCTAAACAAAATCAACCAGCGAGTTGAATCTTCTTTTTACTAATGTTCCCTCAATATAAGGCCCAAGAGCCGTTCAACATGATGTTTTAGGAGCGTAAGAAAATGAGATAATAAGTGCAGTTTATGAGGTTATGTCGGTGAGATAATCGTTAACCCTAGACATGAAGAGGTTAAGATTGTTGTGATCGGAAGACCACAAAGTAGCAGTTCTTGGGAAGAATCTGTTTGAGTGGAACTTCCTCCTTACAAATGAAATATGAAGGCAATGACGATGATTTGTCTCAATGTACGTGTCATGGCGGATCTTAGCCGAGAAGGTTGGGACTGCTGGAACTAAATGCAGAATATTTGCCATGGAAACAGCGATAGATTAGAGAAAGGCTTGCAACGTTTCATTGTAGGAAATGAGTTGCGGGTTGGAAATTAATTCATCACCCAAAAGCCAATTTAGACGCTTTTGAACTCTGTCAAGACTTACAAGGGGGAAGCCTTTCTTCATATAAAAGGAAATTAGATATTTCGAAAATCTTAAACATATTTCGACAAACTTCGTAATTTCAAATTGAGCAAGTGAAGAAGTGTTAAAAATCGCGAGTTTATTTGTACAAGATATTTTTTAAAAGAAAAATGAAAATAAAAGTTATCAAAACGTTTTCTGGTTGATTATAGCTCTTAGTTGGTTTTATTCGCAGGTCCAATGCTTCCAAGAAAATTAAAAATCGGCATTAAATGACCCTTAAGAGTGTTGATATGCCGCGAAACAAACAAACAAGCCATCCCTCCCAAAGCCTGTTCTGTCATCCATTTACACAATCTCTAAAGTAAGTTATTCCATTTTTTCTCTCTGTCCTTTTGCTTTCAATATATCTTGTGAGTGTGAAACTCTCTAAGCCTACTTTTCTCTATCATCATTTATTCAGTTAGTGCATTTTACGTCACTGTGGTCACCACTCTCCTCCAGCTCACAATTGGGGTTTATGGTGACATTAAAGTCAGAATTGTGTAGTGGCTTGTCAGTTTGTTTGTTTTTTTTTTTTTTGTTTGTTTGTTTTTTTTTGTTTTTTTTTTTTTTTGTTTTGTTTATTTGTTTTTTTTTTTGTTTTTTTTGTTTTTTTTTGCACCGGGGATATTTAGGGTACCCTGTCCCTCTTTTCAGAAGTTAAAGAGGCAAGACCTAAAAGGCAGCAGGTGGTTTGAATTCCAAGTTTTCCTTCTCCTAAACTTGTTGCAAACTAAGGCTATAGGCACCATAGCTGGTAGGGGGAGATGCATTTATACTTTTTTCAAGGCTAATAGCACTCAGGTGAATGCAATGAACCCGACTGGAGTTCAAACTCCGATTCCTCAATCTGTTACTCCGCCGTAATTCAACCTTTCCCATTATATTTCCTAAAAATGTCAACCGATTTTTATTTTAAAAATAAAAAACACTAAGGCATTTGCTGCCCTCAGCGGAAGTTTGTGTTGGATTCGCAGTGATAAACAAATAAATAAATAATTAAATAAAAATAAAAATGAATTCCAAATGCTGATTTTCTAGTCCTGCATACTTTACAATTGTAGAAGCTTAGAGAATATGAAAAGTATTAATATTATTTTTTTATCGGATAAAATTCTAATATGTGATGCGTCATGAGCCCCCATTGCAAGGCATTTGTATTTTTCGATATTGTGTCCTTCTCTGATTTCATAAATCATCATTTCACGATGGTATTCACCTGAAGAATTTGATGAGGAACAGAGAGTAAACAGTTTACTTGTGAAATTCTTATATTGCAACTATTTCTTGGAAACAAGATCTTGAGAAAGAAAAAAAAAATAACTGATAAACAGTTTTCAAAATGCCTGCAAAGGCCAGCTGAAGTGTAAGTGTCGCTTGAATTTTTGTCAAATATTTTCTGACGTGTTGCCAGGTAAATCCAAAAATTTATAAAATATCGCACCAAAAAGAAAAAAAACAAATATATTCATCATGTCTTATATATATCTTATATATATATATATATATATATATATATATATATATATATATATATATATATATATATATATATATATATATATATGGATAATACAAATACAAAATGTGTGTGTGTGTGAGTGTAGCTAAATAGAAATGTTTGTATAACACATATTTAATATATATACAAAGACACACAGATACACACACGCACACACACACATACATATAGACATTGTATATGAATATATGTGTACGTGATGTGAATATACACGCATATTTATGTGTATGCAAGTCTTTATAGGTGTGAATATGTGTAGACGTATACAAATTAAGAAATACACATACTCATTATATATATATATATATCTGTGTGTGTGTGTGTGTGTGTGTGTGTGTGTGTGTGTGTGTGTGTGTGTGTGTATTTCTGAGATGCAAACACAAAACGCATCTAGTTGCAAACACTCAATGTTTACAGAAAAAATATTCAGGCTGATGTGAGCCAAAATTTAAGTTAGCTTTTCGTTTTATGGAACAAAGAGCGTCTTATTTCAAATTTCTACCAACAAGTTACTGATTGCTAATGCGCTATTTTTTATGCTTTGATAAAATAATTTCCTTTGGACAAACATGAGAATTTTAGAATATCTTAACACAAACAAATGCGTGTACACGCACACGCTCTCTCACACACACACACACACATATACATGTATGTATATATATATATATATATATATATATATATATATATAGTCGAGGAATCAAAATGGAATAATAATAAAAAAAACGAAAGAATATTAATCTACAACCCAGTGTGTCTAAAGGTTTTAATTTTTTATTTTCTTATTGTTTCAATATATATATATATATATATATATATATATATATATAATTTTTATTTAAAATATGATTTCAACGCACCATAAGAGTTCTCATGGTTCAAAACAAGAGCCGAAAACTTCAATATAATTATTTGAATTAAATTGAATTATTTTTAATTCAATTTAATTACAGCTCTTGTTTTGAAACATGAGAACATGGTATGTAGCGTTGGAATCATATTTTTAAATAAATAATTATATTTAGGCTCTACTTTTGTATCGAGCGCTATTTTTAAAAAATAATAACAAAAATACTAAAGAACTTTGGATTATTTACGTAACGAGTTCTTTCCTATTTTCTATATACTTTTACACACACACACACACACACACACACACACACACACATATATATATATATATATATATATATAATGTATATTGTCTTACTACTCTTGTAATAAGACAATGGAGAAAAGCTTTTATAGACACCGCATTTCATATCCGTCTGTAGGTTGAAATTAGAAACAAACCCTGTGAGTTTTTTTTTTTTTTTTAATGCGTTATAACTATCGGAGCACTTAATATATTTCATAGAATCTTGACCACGATATCAGACGAAAACGAGGCGGTTTTGCAGAAAACATCTTAATTATGCACAAAAATATATTTGATACAAAACTCCACTTCTCATCTGCTAAAATGACGTCAGAAGATACGCCTACTAATGCTAAGAAATTCAAAATGTTATACTGACATCACAATGAAATCTATTTAACTTTGCAAGAGTTTATGGAAAAAAAATTTTTTTCAAAGGAAGTGAAAATGGCGAATGATGATGAGTGTTGAAGTATGACCAATCTTAAGTAGTTTTCGCTTGTCGAGGTCAAGTTGGTCTCAATGGTATGCAGTGAATGACTAAATATGAACCAATTATGAATATTGGTTTATCAAGACCATCTTAACCAATTTCTTCGTTTTAAGATCTTTCCTTCCCAGTATGCAACTGAAGTTGCTTACCAACTGATGGATGTATTTCCGTTCTTTGTGCACTTAAAATTCTCCATTCTGAAAATGGCTTAGTGTTTACTGCAAATGTCATCATTGAACTAAAGTAACTTTAGTCTTAAAAGGAACGTGTCATCCACAGAATCAAAATCCGCTGGAACGTGTTAATCGTGTCATAAAGGATTCCATTCGTCATGTGGTAGTCCATATATAATAATTCCAAAGACTGGAAGATATTAATAAATCTAAGAGGAATATTCAGAAGAATATTTCTATCCTTCTGGAATTAAATGGTCACCATATTCAGCCATGTTTTGCAGTAAGGCTAAACGTGGAACAACACCTTCGTCACTCCTGTTTTAACTATTATCCAGCATAAATAATGAAGTGAACTTATGTACGATTTAAAAACAGAAGGTAACGCCAACTATGTAATCATCTTTTGGTATTGAAAATATTAAGCAACCTTTTATGAAAATCCCTAATTGCCAAAAAGAAGAAATCGTTCTATAGATAAAAACGTCCTGTGCTTATATTAAAGCAGCACACATAATATTTCCCCCATGACACAATAGTCAGTGCATTATTGGAAATAATTAGCCGTAAATAATCAACACTGTCTTTGTAATCTGCCACATATATTAATGCCAACTAAGACTCTTTTTACATTTACAAAAGTAACAAAGTAATCGTTTTAAGTAATTAAATTTTTAAGTAATTAAAGTTTTAAGTAAGTAATTCAATTGTTCTAAGTAACATAAGTAACGAAGTAATCATTCTAAGTAAAACAAGTAGCGAAGTAATCGTTCTAAGAAATATAAGTTGCAAAGTAATCGGTCTAATATTTACATTAATCGGACTATTGTCCTCATCTTTGTCGCCATATTTGTCACTAATATCAATATATAATGTCAATAGTCCGACTAATGTAAATACTGTACATAATACCTCATCTCAGAAATATAGACAGACTCTAATCGGTCTAAGTAATATAAGTAACGAAGTAATCGTTCTAAGTAAAATAAGTAGCGAAGTAATCGTTCTAAGAAATATAAGTTGCGAAGTAATCGGTCTAAGTAATATAAGTAACGAAGTAATCGTTCTAAGTAAAATAAATAGCGAAGTAATCGTTCTAAGTAATATCAATAGTGAAGTAGTCGTTGTAAATGACACTGTTAATTAAAATCAGTGCTGCTGCGTATAACTGTGAAAGGTGTTTATTCGGTGGCCATTACTTACACAAACACTTTGAACTATGCCCTCCACGTCGTTTAGGTATGGAAGATGCCAGTATAGAGATGTCAGTATCTCTACCTAAATATGTCTCTTACTTTGGTGACGAAATCTTCATTAAATGCAGATGCATTTATAATTATTATTATTATTATTATTATTATTATTATTATATTCAAAGATCTCATGAAATAATTGTTCATTATTCATAACCATTTCCTGAACTTCCTTACAATTATAGAAATTGCATGTAATTTTATGACAAGAACGAGGTTTTCATGAAACATTCATGAAACTTTCCTTGTTTCTTGATTTTACTCTGAAACACACGCTCGTCGCGCGCGAGTAGCTTAGCTGTTATCTGCGCAGAAACTAGAATTGGCGTGTCAAATTCAAACCCCAGCCTAAATCTGCTATTTGCTTTCGCACAAATACTCTTGAAAAGCTGGAGGGATAAATAACAAGGTAAACTGGTTTTGGTTGCCAAAACAATGTAGAAGCGGGGGGCAGCTTTAAATCCAAAACAGGTCGCTTTGGAAAGAGTAGCTTCACCTCGTTCAAAAACAATTTGCTCTGCAAACAGCAACGGCAACACATAGGTATGTCTCCACTTTTCAGGCTCGGGGAATTTTTGTCCTTAAACCCAGTACGCTCTCGGGGTCCCCACATCAAACTGGCCTTGTGTCACAACCTGACTCCGGAAGGGGTCAAGTAAATACCTCTTTCCCTGAGTGTGGACATGCTTAGCATACATATAATGAAAGAGGTTTGTAAACTTTTCTTCATATAATACATATAATTTATTTATTAACTATCATTTTTTACAAGAAATGGATATGAGAAGTAAGCGTATAGTATGAAGTTTTATTTAAAATTCGATATGGCCAACAGATTTCGCTACCAGCTTCTCGAGCCGCCCAGGAATCGTATTAATTGATTTCACCAGCAACTTTTGTGGTATGGAAGACATGACTTCTTGTATAAGGCCTACAAATTCTTCCAAAGTCTTGGTTTCGTATAGGAACCCCAAAGAAAAAAGTCACAGGGTGTTAAGTCAGGATTGGCATATCGCTCATCCATAAAATAGGGACTTATTTTTCAATCATTCTCTATATATGTATCCGTGTGTGTGTGTGCGTGTGTGTGTGTTGATCCGGCTTATTTTTTATTATTGTTTCAAATGTTATTTTTCTTTGATAGCCGTAATTAAATAGACACTGTTTATTTCTAATAGTATTTATGTCGAATACCGGTCTGCATACGTGAGAAAACTTATTAAAATAAATGTGCCCCCAGGCAAGATTCGAACCATCGCCCCCATTGTAGGAGAAACCACTGTCTGATCCGGCAAGATTCTATTTACCTTTAAAGCACACTCACTCGTTCAGGTTATCTCGAAATGTCATATCTGCTCAGTTTTGTATCTGAAATGTAAACAAAGCAATATCTCAAGAATGGATGGATATTATTTCTTAATCTTACATATTTTTATTAATGCAAATGTTATTTTTAGTGGCTACTCGTATTTAAGTAGACGCTCCGTTTATTTTAAGTAGTTTATTTTAAGTAGCTTATTTTAAGGAGTTTATTTTCAAGAGTTTATTTTAAAGAGTTTATTTTAAAGAGTTTATTTTCAGGAGTATGCTCAAACCGAGAGCATGAACCTACTGGCGCTGTTCAAACTGTTGACCATGACATATGCGCTCTATAATCTCTGTAAGGTCCGCTCAACATAGTTGCAGTATAAACTACATGTAGAATACAGATGGACTATTGAAAAACACAAATGTGCCTGAGTAGGTGTCATCAAGAGGGATTGGGTTGCCACCCTAACAGACGAGTGTTCTCGGAAAACGAGATTAGCCAGCCATTAATGAGATAGCTAGCTAGCTAGCTAGCTAGATAGATAGATAGATAGATAGATAGAGGGAGAGAGAGAGAGAGAGAGAGAGAGAGAGAGAGAGAAAGAGAGAGAGAGTTTGTTTAATGTTTGACGACCTATCAATTTTTATGAGATCATTTACGGTCAAACAATTGTTTTTTGAGGGTTTTTGGTGGGGATAAAGTTGGATTGCTTTCAAAAAAATTTTTTTCTGTGTTGTCTTTTTGTAAAAAAAAATATCCATCGCTTTCAGAGTTGTGTTGTTTTCGAAACTTTTCACCTGATCAAAGGTCCTTTTTTATCGTCAAATATTTAATTGGTATTATATATTTGTATGTATAAGTGTAGTTTAACTTTTTTAAGAAAGGTTAAGATTGTATTGGGTTTTTTTTTTTTTCAAAAAGTTCTTTCAAGTTGTTAACACTGTAAAGAGATTACCGAATATATGTTTAGTCACTGCAATTGAGTAAGAAGTGTTTTACGGTATAAGAAAGAGAGAGAAAGAGAGAGAGAGAAAGAGAGAGAGAGAGGTCAATACTGTATGGTGGCCCACAGTTTTAAGCCTCAAGCGCTCTTTAAGTGTAGAAATCGCGCTTGGGATGAAACTTGCAATCATTATGCAGTGTTGATTTCTATTTCCACACTGGCAATACCTAAAAACTCTCTTTATCAGATACCTAGCATCCTCCCCTATAATATTGCAGATATATATATATATATATATATATATATATATATATATATATATATATATGTATGTATGTATGTGCGCGTTCGTGTGTGAGGTTACACATGTCCTTTCTTTGGCATGTAATTCTTGCGTAAATATCACTGAAGTTTCATATCACATTACTAGCCGAACACCTGTCTTGCAAACATTTTATTAATGAATTTATATTTAAATAAGGGTGTATAAATGAAAAGATTTGAAAGTGACAACATTTTACCTTTCACTGAAACAGACAATACACAGTTCTATCTTCCCGCCTCCTTTCATTTTATCACTGAAACCAAGTAGCGTCTCTGAGTTTTCGTGTGGTGAAAAACGGAATAGTCCATTATTCATGCGCTGTTGGCGGGGCGTAATGTTCGTGCGAAATAACGAATGGCGGAACAAGAAGAATTATAAGAGATAAGCCATGGGATTTTTCTTCTTATTTTTCTCGTCAGATTGATTGATTGACAGATCGACTCATGAAAGAAGGCATCTGAGAATGAATTACGAAGAAGAAAAAAAAGATGCAATTATCTTGTCTTTTCGCCATTCCTCTTCCGCCTTTTATTTCTCAGTAATCGTCTCCGTAATGGAAAAAATAAAGTCAGTCATCTGCAGGGTGCGAATGATAAATTGTCGTCTAAATGGCGCCAAAACGAAAATAATACTGACATCTCATTTTAACAGATACATTCACCAAAATTACACAAAAACGTCATGAAATACGAAAGAGTAAATTTATTCAATAAAATCGCCATTGGATTCTACCACGGCCTCCAAACGATTTCGGAATCTCCTGCAACTCTTCTGGACGTTGTTTAAGTCGGTGAATGCTCCTATAATCCTTGCCTTTAGTTCTTCTTACAAGGAATTTTGTGAGTCTCTCGCTTAACTGCACCCCACACTTAATAATCAAGGGGGTGCAGTCTGGGGAGTTATGTGGCTAGACGTAAGAGGTAGCAGAAATTGTCTGACAAATATGACTGGGTTCTCCTGCTTGTGTGGCATGGTGCAAAGTCCTTTTGCCAAACATAGGGTCTTCCAGCAGCCACCCTCTTGACTCAGGGCAGAACTACCTCCTCAAGGTACTTAATGTAGGCCTCTGTGTTAAGTTTCAGTCTCTGTGGGATGATGAACGGATAGCATACCATCACCATCACTAGTGATCATTCCAAATACCTTCGTAATCATCATTAAATTCATCCAACTCTTTTTGAGTTCTTTGCATAAATGCCAAGCAATACAGCATGCCGTTCCCAAATTTCTGGTGGAGTTGCATCATTCTGCTCTTTCTCTCAGAAACGGTGCCCAACTGACCCGACTATACTGTGCAATGGACAAATTAAAAAACAACGACACGCATGCGAGCAATTAAAAATATTTTATAGCGACAATTTATCCATTGCACCTTGTATCAGCCAGAAACAAATCCTTTTAATTTTCGCTATTACTTCTTGTTTATATCCTTATTGGCACATTTAGAATTCTAAAAGCCGTTAAATATCTTGACTTTTGATGAATTTCTAATATCAAAGAAAACCGATTATTCTTGTAATTTGAAATACTCAAATCCAATCTCTCCAGAATGGTTGGCAAAATTTTAAAGAATTTACTTCTAAAAACAGTTCCATTGTTCAAAATACGCAGACACCCGCACACACAAGAAGATAGATAGATAGATCGATAGATAGATAGATAGATAGATAGATAGATAGATAGATAGATAAAAATGTAAATCTCATGTCTATCACCTCCTATACTAACGTGAGGGTTCTAAGTTCCAACTTTCTTGATGTGGAACACAATCTTTTTCAGTTAGAACAATTCCTGTTACTTTCTAAAACTAGCATCAGTGCCTCAAGCCCACCAGAGGATCCCGTAGTTCCGGGCTACTCATCTCTTATAACAAAACACGGTCACCTAAATCGTTACGGCCACGGACTCGGAGCCTACATAAAGGATAAGTTTCCCTATGGCAGAGAGGGAAAAAACGTGGACCCTGATCATCCGTATATGTGTTTTTGCGTGGCATTTATCCATAGTACCACATTTTCTTTACTCTCTATCGACGAAGGGACGGTAATCTTCGATCGAATATCTGAGAATTTTTATAATATCCTCACTCAGTTTCCTTCAGCTTACATTCATATCTGCGATGACTTCAATATCCACCACAAAGAATCGTTCGTCCACTCCAACAAAACCGATGACGAAAGTCGATATTGCAGAGACTTCTCCATCGAACTATAAACTAACCCAGATCATCGAAGAACCTACCCGTGTCCCGGACGTGACGGCACATCAGGCGAACCTCATCGACCTCTTTCTAACCTCCTGTCTCGATAAAGTTTTAAAAGGTTTTACCCCCTCCCCCTAGGCACGCCAGACCATCCCTTAATCAATGTCCAGATTGATGTCAAACCTAAGGTATCCTCTGATGTACTGTGCCATAGAACAATTCTTTTCGCTATGGCAAGACAGACAGGGACAGCTTTCCCCTTCCAGCCTTATTTAAACATGCTGCTTCCAAAAATGCAGCCCCTGTTACTGACTGAATCCTTTTTTTGAATGAAGGGTTATACCCCCCAAAGAATCCCATCAAAAAACCAAACGTTCAACCCTGGTTCATCCCTGAATTCGCTGCAGCTATGACTCACTGAAAGTACTACTTTAATATCTATCTTAAGGAGCGAAGTAGTTCGGCCCTCATTGCATTCAGAACTGTCCGCAGGTTGCTGCAAAAAGTTCTAGAAAACACCAAGTTCAGCTATGTACGAGCAGTCCAGACTAAGGTTGAAAAGAAAGAAATTGGATCCCATGGATTCTGGAAGATCACAACCAAATTATAAATAGAGGTAAAGCGGCTGAACCCAGAATTATAAAATGTTCAAAAGTCATATTTTTCTCGACAGACAAAGCAAACCTTTTCGCCTTGATCTTTGTCTCGAACGTGAGACGGCAAAGACCATCCTCTCCCCAACTTCCCATGTCTCACTGAACACAATCTCAGTAATATAACCATTACAGCACGAGGAGTCTCTAGACTTTTCGAAGGTCTTGGCTCTCAGAAAGCCACTGGCCCAGACAAAATCCCATTGATATCAACCTGGAATTATCCCCAATCGCTGCTTGAAGGAGAAATCCTTCCCCAAACCTGTGAAAAATTGTCAAACGTATGCTCGGTTTTCTCGAAGGCGGGCGTGCGGTCATCCCTTTACCATTACAGGCCTATCAGTTTCCTTAGTACCATCAGTAAGCTTTTATGCGGCCATAATCAATAAGAAGGTCGTCAAGCACCTTGAAAAGGACAATCTCTTCATCGACGAGCAGTATGTGTTTCAATAGGTCCGATCCACTGCCAACCTCCTAACACAGAATCGGCGAGGCTCTTGACGACAAACACAATTCGAGGGCTTACCTCAACGGCTTTCGACAAGGTGTGACACAAAGGTTTACTACAGAAGCTTTCTAGTTATGGAATCATTGGAAGGATCTTTTCGATCATAATATCCTTCCTAACTACCTGAAGATGTTTATTAATGGCCAGTACTCCGGACTCCAAGATGTCAACGCAGGCATCCCCCAGGGGTCACTCCTTAAGCCAACCCTTTTTTTGATTTACATAAATTCTCTACCTAAGAATATACTAAGATCATTTGTAAACATCTGTGCCGATGATACGACTATGTACGGGCGCATCTCTAAAACACTTGACGATCAGAGATTGACAACTGACCTCTCTTCCGATTTTGCACAAACTACCCAGTAGGGGAGAAACTGGCTGGTTACATTGAATAATCTTGAAATCCAAACTAATTACATTCGATCATCGCTGATCTGACTCCGAACTCTCATCAATCGGGATGAATGGATGTCCTCTCTAGAAAGCACCGTGCCTTGAAAAACTATTAGGTACCTCACCCAATTCCTTCCGTATTTCACTCGGACAACTTCTTCCCTGTGGAACTGACTTCCAAAAGACTGTTTCAAGGCTAGGATTAACCGTTATTTTTCTCTCCTATACACATAAATGGCCTCCTAACGTAACCCTCTACCACGAGCGGCCTTGTAAAGGGTGAACCTTACTTAAAAAAGATTGATTTGAACAGACATACATACATTGATAGACAGATAGATAAGAACAAACTTAGAAAGAAAGAAAGAAAGAAAGAAAGAAAGAAAGAAAGAAAGAAAAAGAAAGAAAGAAAGAACGATATCTTTGTACAATTACATTTATGATTCACAGATTGGACCAATTAGTTGATTGCTTTTACCGTATGGGAAAATCTGTCGATCAATAAAATCCGATTGCCTTTACAAAGCAATTTAATAACAGGAAGATGGGTGTGGGGAGATTGATGTCCACAATTCTTCAACTAATTACAACAATGTTTACATGAAAAGTAATGAAAAGATTAAAGAGAGTATAAAGGACTACAAAAAAGCTCATTCGTTGTCATGGAAATGACTTTTAAACCTTGTTCTTATCTTGACTCGATTAGCCTTCAATTAATGCTGTCATTAAAACCAATAAAAAGCCTGTTACGTTTTGGAAACTTTTCTTAAGTAGTTTCCTTTTCGGGTTACTTTTTCTTTTTACTTTTAACTCTATTTTTTTTTATGTAACTATAAACACTACTAATTGAAGTAATTTTTTTAATTTCATTTTCACAAGCAAAATAATAGTTTATAAAATTGTTTATGTCTGTGACATAAATTTTTTCGATTAAAAATCATTTTAAAATAATCTTTTCTTCTATACATTTATTTTTACTTTTCTCCGCTTCATATTATGATCCTAATTTTTATGGGTTCTTCATTTCAGCTATTGTTCCCGTTAATTTCTGTTTCAATTTCTGAAATAGTGATTTATCTTTATTTTACACTGACGAGTATCATCATCTTATTGGCTATAGTGACTGTGCTGTATGTCGTAGCTGACAATTTGCCGCGAATTTCGAACTGAACACTTTATTCAATCTATCGCGGTATATCATTCTCTGTTATATCTCGTACAAGATATAATAAACAAAGTAAACCCGAGTGTGGTTTTCAATAATAATTTTATAATCGGATGTAGGTATGTCAAAATACAGAGACAGCGTAGGAGTAAGCTAACCGCAATGGTGTTAGTAAACGAAGACCTTCTTTTTTGTCGCTCTCTACTGTTCACTGTGGTCGTACTTTATCGGCCACCAGAACGTCCATTATCGTGAATGGGGAAGTTGGGTTATCTCATCACAACATTCTCATTCCGCTGTCCATGCTTAGAAAATATCTTCTATCAGAAAACTCTTCTTACTTAAATGCACCAAAGTTTTTATTGGTTAATTTTGGTAATGGCATATCTGCATCTATGGGATATTTAATACCAAAATCTAAGTACTGAACACAGTTTTATGGATTCAACTACAGATATTAAAAAGTCTTTTCTTTTTTATATGAAAATGCATTGCTGGTAATTTGACTTACATTATTCTGTTATCCTTATCGCCATATTCACATTTCAGGTGATTGGAATTTCGAACCAAACCCTTTATTTCGTCCACCCGGGGTAGATTGTTCTGGTTCCACACCTCTTCAGAAAGTCTCAGTTATTCCTCTTTTAAGTCAACTCTCCAAGTTTTTGGTTCGCCACTGCTGTAACCTGTACTCTTTGGGTCTAGTCATTGGATCTAACCGATGCATTTATCCACTGGACTATATCGACATCCGTGTATGAATTTCTGGGACTTATAAACCTAATGTTCAGCAACTTTTTTTTTTTACCAGTGCTCATATTGCAATTTTTCTCTTATTATTATTGCATATTTTTTACCAGAGCTGTATATTGCAATCTCAGAGATATAGACAGATACTAGTATTTTTACTATAAAAATGTATTTCACGTATTTCTACGATACAAATGTATTTTTATACTTTCATACTAGTTTGCTTTTGCTTGGGGTTCACCATTTGCTCATAGCAGGAACCCTAACAGGTGCTACCACCCTGGGTCAAGGTGAACCTGGGAACAACAGTATAATTAAGAAGTGGTTCCACGTTCCTCAAAATTTCCAATCTCCCGATCAGAAGCTTTGCTGCCGGATGTAGTTTATCATCATACCCAGGACTAAAGAATGGGAGAAAAAAAGAGATTAACAGAAAAAAAAATAACGAACTAAGGCAAAAGATTCAGACTACGTTCTGTGAACTCCTCAGCAAGTTATGCCTAGAAATGAAGCGATATGCGATTTCTTAAGAATTCTGAAACATTCAAGGTTGCAGAAGTCCTCTGGCATTTTCTGATAAAAGCATTGATTAAACTGTATCTATTTAGCTCTTTGTCATGAGTTCAATCCTCTCCTTGAACAAACGATAATGGAATAAAATTAACTAATGTAGGGGTGATTATTTCGAAGGCACTGAGCATGAGTACAAACACCGGCTGATTGTATATTTCAGTTCAAAGTTCACGAAACAAGAAGACCATCATCAGAATATTCCATCTCTGATTAAGTGTGTCGATGGTGATATTTTAAGTGTAGCTTAACTGTGACACAAGGCCAATAGTATGTAATTGTTCTAGCGAGACTAGCTTGCATGTCGAGGTGCCATAAGTGTGTGTGTGTGTGTGAGTATTATTAGAACATGTAATGTGTTTCTCTTGAAAAGAAGATATTTATGAAGCATTGCGGATCTGTGGGTGGTGTAGTGGATATATATATATATATATATATATATATATATATATATATATATATATATATATATATATATCCATAATATTCATTCCTCTCTAACTCTTCAAATTTCGAACGTATAACTAATTCTAATTTCTATATACCCCCACTCTATAACCTCATTACACTATATTAATTATGATTTCTAAACTTTCCCCAACTCTAAGTTTCCCTTCAACTCACTTTCCTTTTAATCACTTACATCCTTTTATTTGAAATTTATTTTTAAAACTCTTTTTATTCTTCATTTAGTTTTAAATTAAGATTCCATTCTTCATATAACCCGAAATTAATGTCATAAGGTTAATATTTGTGTTTAATTTTATAAAATGTCTTCCCTTTCAAACAAATTCCTGCCACCCCTCCCCTGACTCATGTCTCGTGACTTTCGTCTGACTAAAATATTGAAATGCATAAATTCTATATTAGTTTTTCCACTGTTCTTTTTTCTTTTCTTTTTTCTTTTTTTCTTTTTTTTTCTTTTTTTCTTTTCTTTTTTTCTTCTTTTTTTCTTTTCTTCTTTTCTTTTTTTTCTTTTTTCTTTTCTTTTTTTTTTCTTTTTCTTTTTTTTCTTTTTTTTTTTTTTTTTTTTTTTTTTTTTTTTTTTTTTTTCTATTTCTGACACAAACTCAGTCCACGCCGGGGTTGATAAGACAAACGACCGGTATCTTCGTCTTGAAGGAAGCTCTTCGCCATATGAGGTGATTTGCGATTTTATTATTATTATATAATCCTTTAAATTAAATTGAGTTGAAATTAAAAAGGGCTCCGTTCCATCTTCAAGCCAAATTTTTGTTGGAATAACGTATATCTGAAATTTACTTGTTTTAAAAATTGAAATCAAAATCCCCATGGTAACAGCTAGGGCGAATTGTCTAAAATGGGTAGGCGAGTGTAGGGTGTTAATGATAAGTAGCGGTATAGAGATACTTTCAAGGTGTCAAGTCGGGGAAAGGTGGGATGTCAAAAATGAAACGGAAGATGTATTGGCCATCGTCTAGTTTGATTGTCTATGGAGATTTATTTATTTTATTTTATTTTATTTTATTATGAAAGGGAATTGTGCATATAAAAAGAAAAACTTTCGTAACGTTTGTTTTTTGACGACTTCATAAAGGGTTATCTTTTATGTAAGGTATTTAAACTACTAATTTAGGCTATGGATTATGAAGGGTGTTATGTTGTATGCATGTTTGTAGTTAATTATTCCTACTATGAATCTGATGATTGGGCTATTTGTTAAACAAGTTATATAATTTTTTTTATTTCAAACCAAAAATCTGATGATGCCTACAAAAAACCGTTAACTCGTGTCTATTATTTAATAGATTATTATTATTTAGAAGTTTAATAATGTGCAATTTTTCATGGAGGCACAAAGGGCATGGGTCATCCCAAGCTTTACATATTCTAGCCTTGTCAATAATTTTCCATTTAACTTTTGGTGTCTTATTTGTTTCCTTCAGGTGCCAAAAATATTTTGATAGTGATGTCTGGTTTCTTTTGTTTATATTATTAAATGAGCACTTATGCTGCCTCCATCTATCTTTAAAATTATTCTTCGTGGACCCAATGTATATCATATTAGTGCTAGGGCTCTCTGTTGATGAAATAGTACATTGGTATACCACAGAATTAATACAACATTTATTTTCTAATGGGCAGTCTTCTGGGTTTCTACAGTTACATAATTTTTCCCTATTATCATCTGATTTTAGTGTAGAGTTTTTATTAATACTGTTTTGGCATGGGGGTTTGTTCAAGATCTTATTATTGTGTTTTTTTATTATGCGTTCAAGATTATCAGAGCAGCTGTAGCTCAATTTTAGGGTGTTCTTATTGAATATATTACTAAGCTTACTATTGGTGGGGAAGTGTTTATTAATTAGAGCTAAGAATTTCTGTCCTAGTTTAATACTAACCCTTTGGTTGAACGGAGGGGTGTACCATATGATATTTCTTTTCCTGTTTTTTTCCCATGTCTGGTAAGTCTAGAGTTACGTCGAGGAAGTTAACCCTTTTCAAATTAGAAGAGACAGTTATCTTTAAGTTTAGTTTCTTAAATTCACTAAATATAATTTTTCTGATTTTTTCAATCTTAAAACTAGTAGAACCATGAGCCCGTCATCTCTATACAGCCCGATGTCCTTAATATCAAAGAGATATTGAAACATGAGACCTCTTATGTAGCGATTTGGAATCATATTTTTAAATAAATAATTATATTTATGCTCTACTTTTGTATCGAGCACTATTTTTAAAAAATAATAACTAAAATACTAAGGAACTTTGGACTATTTACCTAACCAGTTCCTTCCTATTTTCTATATATTTTCACATATTATATATATATATATATATATATATATATTAATGAAAAAACAGACCACTTTAAGGTACCATTACACTAATATATATATATATATATATATATATATATATATATATATATATATATATATATATTTTAATAAACAATAAAATCATAAATCACCTCATATATATATATATATATATATATATATATATATATATATAGGGGGTGTATTTTCTTACTGGTGCATTTTTAAACTATGAAGTACTTATTCATTGTATTTTGTACAAACTATCGTGCTCGAATTTTAAGTGTTTCTTCACTTCGGCTGTTTTTATGTATTTTCTTAAAACATTAAACTAGTTACCACCATAGATTGGTTAAAAATAAGTATAACATTTATATGAACAAATGACCCAAAATATATACAAGCAAAATTTTATTGCCAAATTCTTTATGCTGTTACTAAGAGGAAATACCAAAGGATATTTTGATTATTAAATTTTTTTTTTTTTTTTTTTTTTAAGCATTTCACCCCAAGCAAGGCGAGAAGCCACTAGGATGCAAGGGGTTACAGAAAATATAGAGCGAGATCAGATAAGAGTGATAGAATAGGGTATGAGGAGAAGAGTAATGGATAGATCAAGGCAACTGGAGATGTCGATTGACATTACACTTAAATAGTTGGAGATTATAGCTCTCAGGGAAACTGGAATAGGGAATGGAGTTCCACAGGCGAGAGGTGCGAGACATGAAGCTATTAGAGTAGAAGAGACGGCTACATTTAGGAGTTTCGACAGTGAAGGGGTGAGAGCGGGATGCCAGCCTCATAGGGTGCTTGAACTCATGAAGTCTGGGAACCAGTGAATGAAGCCCCTCGGAGCAATTGCCATGAAAGTATTTGTAAAACAGACAGAGAGAGGCGACGGTGCGTCTGTGAGAAAGTGACTGTAGACGAGATGCCAAAGCAGGGCCATTTATATTGCATATCCGCCTCTGGAACCTATCAAGAACCCCGAGGCAGACAGAAGGGGCACCAGACCATATATGGCAGCAATACTCCATGCAAGGGCGAATTGTTGATTATATTTTTATAGAACGTTCGGAATTTTGTTTAAAATTCTTGTTTTTCCTGCGTTAGCGGGTCGGTGGGGTTTGACCAAAGATTCGTATAAGAATTTTATCGAGATTTTATTTTTTTTTTTTTTTTTTTTGCGATGAAAAGACATTGATTTGTAAATCCTTGAAAAATGAAATATTTGTCAGATTTTAATGAATACTTCTGGACATATTTACAAATGATTGAAATGATTTTTAAATGTTCTATTTTTAGAAAAACTTGATAAATATATATGTTTTCTTTTACGTATTTAATTTTATGAAATTTCGAGAAATTAATCTTTGTACCACTTAGTGTGTATATTAGTTATACACAGATCTCCTTGGCGAATTTAAATCGTTATTTCTTTTGTAAAACAGAAATCGAGTTACTGAAAACCTTCTCTGAAACGTAATATAAAAAAAATACATACAATAAAACTAAAACATTAAAAAGCTTTTAATTTTTTTTATGAATGAGATAGATTATAGATACTATAGTCTTCAGAAAAAATGTTTTTTTGATGAATAATGAATTTTTATAAGAATTGTTTTTATTTTTTAAAATTCTATTTAGAATAACTTATAAAGTTTCAAATCTTTCAAATTTCTTTATTAATTTTTATCGGTTAGGTGATATTGTTTTTAAACAGAAACTATATTTAATCATAAATGGAAAAGCTTAGTACAATTCAACGACGGCCAATATTTTAAAAAGAACTTTGAAAATTGTTTCTCTCTCTCTCTCTCTCGCACACACACACGCACGCACACACACACACGCACGCACACACACACATACTCTGTGTGGGGGGGGGCGTGTGTGTGTGTGTGTGTAAAGGTGTCGATCTTTGCAAATACGGACTTCCGTATTCCATACAAGACATTATCAGAAAATAAGAGCGATAACTATAGTAAATTTAGAGCCAAAATACCTAAAATCTAATGAAACATTAGCTTACGGAGAATATCTTATCTAATTTTTTAGGATTACTGACTAGTTAAAAGTTATATAAATAAGGCGCTTACGTTATATTCCTCAAGTAATTTTTACAGATATCTCCACTAAACTTTCGCCTGTCATGCTGTCAAACTATCAATACCTTACATAAACACCTACTGCCGTTATAAAAATTGAATTTTTGCAATATTTGAAATTTAAAGTAATCAATATTTGTTCAAATCAGATTAATTAAAGCTTAAATTAGCTAATATTCATCAACTAAACTTTCAGAAAAGTATATTTTATTTTTGAAAGATTTTTTAACTAAAGAAAATTACATTTTGACGGCAGATGGCTAAAAATGGCGCTAAAATCGCTGATTTTAGCAATTTCAAAACAAAAATTTCTTCCAGTCAATTTAAGTTAGTTTTTGAAATGCAGCGGAGTATTTTGCTTATTGGAAATATTAAATTTAATCTATTAACTTGTGATTAAAACTAAAATAAAAGCTTCAAGAAAGATTTTTCATTTTTAAAAATTTATTTTAAACCTTAGGCCTCGAGTTTCCTTGGAGGTACCTACATTAAACTAAATTCATATAGTAAAATAAAAGAAAATAAATAAACTGGATATATTTTTCGATTTTTTTTTTTTTTAAAATTCAAAGATTATTCAGTTTTTCTTTTAATGGCTATTTATTTAATTTATATTCATTTCAGGTAATATTTTCTTATATTATTTTCTAATTCTCACGATTTCGAAATTAAATTGAAAATGTATTTGCATTTTCTTTTTAAAAAAATGTCACTGTATATATATTTTATTAAAATAAAATAAACTGTATATATATTTTGATTTTAAATGTAATTTTCAAATTGTAAACATTTTCCGATATTTTATTTTTATGGTCATTTACTAATTCTAGAGCATAGATCCTATTTCTAATGAACACATAAAGTACACTAAACCAGCTGCAATCTGAGCGTCGTGTATCAGCAAAGTTTCGGCCCATTAAGCTCAGTACTTTTCCACACGGTGGGCCCGCAACAACTGGATGATGTTACGTTGCAACCGGTCTGTTTTGTTAGTTGGACGCGACTCGATACGACTTTCCTAATAATCCACGCACTGCCTGACACCGCTTTCTCGGCACAGGTCTTTATTAATTTATTCGGCTTTTGGATCCAAGCACACCTGAAGAATCTCTTTAAGGAAATCCTCGACAGCCAACCACAAACGGCACCAGGGTTCAGCCGTAGACCCTCTCACGGACCTCAGCAACCAGTTCCTCATACCGAAGTATCTTTCTTTCATGAGACCTTTCATTCCTTTCCTCCCATACAACCGTCAGCTCGCCAAACAGATGTTTCTTCTCATTATCAAACAACACAAGATCTGGCCTCAGTCCAGACACAATAACCTCCCTGGAAGTGTAACGTCAACTAACACTGTCTACTTCCTTGAATCCTCTGACCTGGTCTTTTGCCTTGTGTCAGTCACACCTTGCTAATGTTAAAATGAAAATGTCACAAGTGTTCTTCACTTTCTCCAAACACAATTTTCTTACAATCTTTTAAAGATATTATGGATGATAATAAGCATAACATCATTCTAAGTGTTTTCTGTTTTCTTGTTTTTATGTCTCAATGATTTCCATTACAGAGACCGCTACACCGGGTTTTTAATAAAATTTACATTTAATCTTCTGTTTAGTGAATGATGAAAAGAGAGGTAGTTTTTTTTTTAAGTGTGAGAAGAGGGCCGATGAAAATTCCAAATTTCTTGCAATGTATGAAAAGGTGTTTCATACAGTTAAGAACTGTGTGCGATTAAGAAAATAGACATTAGTCGTGTAACATTTGATGAAACTTCATCTCCATCTCTAAAAGTAGAAAGAAAAACATTCGGCAAATCTGAGTCTTTAAACAAATCTAACATTTGTGATGAAGAAGAACCACTTCAACTGACCTTCAATTACGATCGCCAATGCCAATGTGTTGCAGTATACATGACTTTTACTTTGAGCAAGGTATTGATATTACATAACAGTGATATAATTATGCTTTTAGCTCCAACCAAAAGTAGAAATGGCTATTTTTGATATCCTATGTTGGATGACATTCCGCAATTGGACATATATCTTTAGATGGGACTTTGATATAATACCACTTTCAAGAGATGACAGGATATGGAATTTTCCCAGGAATATTGGCTATAACAGAGGCTTATAAGCAAATTCGGACTGCAAATCGCTATTAGAAGAGGAAATGTAGGAAGACCATTCCAACTACTAGAGAAATTTTTTCATCAGTTTTAATAAATGTATTCTTATTTATTTCATTTTTTTTAGTTTAAAGATAATTAATTTAAAAATTTACATTAAGCACGTGTTTGAACAATTCGCCAAGGATTAATTTCATGAAACAGATTTTCTATGTTTTGTGTTCATTATTGACAATTTTTAGCAAATCAAAATTTGCATAATTTTCCAAAATTAGAAAAATTCATGACAAAAAATAACTTTAATAAAATAACTTTTATTAAATTCATCAAAAATCGGTAAATGTTTCCAGTCTACACCTCCAAAGGATACTTTTTAAGGAAAAGTTCAGAAAGGTTTACTTCTGATCTGTTTATCCCCTACATGGTGTAAATGCAATTTTTTTTCATTAATGTACTACTGAAAAAAGATTTCTTTATTTCCGTTATAATATGAATCATTGCAAGAAGTTGCAAGGCATTGACTTTTGAAATGAAACTTATATGAACAGCCAGAATTATTCTTCAGTATCATGTTTTCCTTTTTGACAACGCAATTTTTGCTAATGTTAAGGCTGGTCTGATCTAATAATTATTGATTCCATTAGGATTATATTTCTTTTACTGGAAGACAACCTATATGACTTACATTTATTACGGTTTTTCACTTCTTTGAAGACTGCATCTTCAGCGATACAGCAATGTTGAAATTGGCTTCCGTCCCAATAGCACACAAAACGGTAAATTTTCTGATGAAACTTCAATCGTCATAATTCGGTTGCTAATTTAGTTACCAAGATGAATTCAATATCATTTTTATGTTTTGTCAAGCTCTCTATATCTGTATTAAAGGTTTTTAGATATATTGAAAATAAAATTTTACGTTCGGGTACCTATTTAAAGGCACCGTGGGGTAATGGAGTGAGGAATCGAAGAACCGAGTTCGAATTCCAGTCGAATCCATTACATTCACTAACATGCTAATACTCTTGGGAAAGGTATAAATCCTCTTCTTCTCCCCTCAGCTATGGGTAAATAGCAGGACATACCGAGTTCTGTAGCTTTGGATGGCAACTGGTCTACCGCAGAAAGAAATGGCAACCTACTGCGGGAAAAAACTGCCTTGTCAATCATGTATGGAAAGATACATGATCGCCTAAGCGTGTATCGCACATGACTGATTTAAAGCGGAAGCATATTTTTGATTGTAAGAATATTTATTGTTTTGCGAGTGAAAATTGCATTAACAATAATAATTTGAAAATTAAAACATTTTTCCAGATGTGAGTCCCACTATTTAACCCATAGATGAGGAGAGAAGAGATGTAGTCATACTTTTCCAAAGAGCATTTGCGCTTAAATTAATGTAACTGCAGATATTACAATGTTCTCAAATGTATGCTATTCCAGGTCATACACGTTGAAACACTGATTCCGTATGGTCACCGAAGTTAAGCAACCTCAAATCTGATTAGTAACTAGATGGGTGACTTCGATGTGTGGGTGGATGGTGTAATGGATAACGACTTGGAATTGTCAATGAGAAAGCTAAGTCCCAATTGCAATTACGTTCGTTATATTTACTTATGCTGAAAAAAAAAACCTTGAGAAAGGCATGAATCCAACTCTTCCCTCTTAGTTATGGATTAATTAGTTAGACTTGTATTACAATATTATTATTATCTCAAAAAATCATCCAATTTAAAAATATATTCCCTGGTTTTAAATAACCTGCAAAAGGTTGATAAGCCGTAAAAAAGGAATCAATCAATCAACAATATTGCAGATCATTCCAAGTACCAAATCAAATGTCAGCTTTTATTTGAAAGACTGCAGAATATTCAATAAAGAAATTCATCAAGCAAGTTTTCAGCTGTAATTCTCTAAATTTTACTTAACTTTTTAATCACTAATGTCTACTCGTTCGACCAAAATAATATAAGAAATATGAAAGTAACAATTTCACCAAGAAGGCAAGAGAATAATGTTCGATTTGGCTTCCTGTGTTCTTATTTGGTTACATTGAAAGCGTTCTGTTTTTTTGTTTCATCCGACAATAGATTTAAAAACTTATTGCCAAACACCAAAGAAAACTATTGATTCCAATTCATTACTTTTCCCAAAGGATTTAGTATCGGTGGAGAACAATTACATATGTACAGGGTGCGATGGATAAATTGCCGTCTTAATTACGCAAAAATGAAAATAATACTGACATCTCATTTTAACAGATATATTTACTAAAATCACACAAAAATATCTTGAAATATTATAAATAAATAAAATTTATTCAATAAAATTGCTATTGGTTTCAACCACGGACTCCAGACGACTTCAGAATCTGCCGAAACTCTTCTGGGAGGTTTTCTTGTTTAATGCTGCCATAATCCTTACGTTCATTTCAAGTTTGGTGTTACAAGGAGTTTTCGATGTCTCTTGCTCAACTGCGCCCCACATATAATAATCAAGGAGGTTGCAGTCTGGCAGGTTAGTTGGCCAGATCTAAATTATCTGATAGCCATGACTATGTTTGAGTGGCATGGTGCAGAGTCTTGTTACCAAATATAGGGTCTTCCAGCAACCATCCTCTTAACTCAGGATATCACTACCTCCCCTCGGCACATGATGTAGGCCTCCGTATTGATTCTGAGGCTCTCACTAACAAATTCGGAAGTTCTTTTCTTATCAGAACGATCAGTGAGTTTTCCGAGCTTCCGTACCTTCGTAATCACCATTAGAATCATCCAACTCTTTCCGAGTCCTTTTCACTGCTTTCAGATTGACACCTAAATACCCTGAAATTTTTGTATTGGGGCTCTTTTTTAATATATGTTTTGGGCATTTAGTCTAACCGATTTCATTTCTTTAGCATTGTCATAATAGAAAGTCTGCCAAGAAAGGTGAAAGGTTGTATGGACCTGGAATTAAATTTAGTGTGGATTATCTATCGATTTAAAACACTTCGTATACATTTTCGTCTAAGTAAATTGTTTTCCCTTTGGAATTAGAATCGCCTTCTTTTTTTCTTTTTAAATAAAGATTATACTAAATCTCATTAAGGTAGCAAACAATGCACTGAACGGATTGTTTGGTGAAAAAATCTTTTTGTGACTATATGAATATTTAATTAAATTAGTTGAGTCTTCTATGTATCCCTTGTGCTAATTATTACAAATGATAGAGTAAAATCATCCTTCAAGTTTTAGCAGATGATTTTGTCTTTTATTGTTTTAAGTGTAGTAACAAAGTTGAAGTTGAGTTCAGATAAATTCTTTTCAATTGTAGTTGTGATAGAGTTAGTGGGTAGAACAATATATTTAGATTCGTTGTGTTTGTCTTGAAGGACTACTTTTCTAAAAAAAATATATATATAATTTAAAATTAACATTCCCAGACAGCCCCACTCCTTGGTCATGTGTAGTAAAATGTTTACCGGCCTGAATGTCCAAGAAATTCTCTGTGGCCAAATCGGTTAAGGCACGTCAGGCTATATAACAGTTCCCTACAGGTTCGATTTTCTATGAAAATTTCTCGGACATTCAGGACGGTAAATGTTGTTTAATACTGTTTATTATAAACAGAGCATTTACTTAAATATTTCTATCTATAAAAAGAATGTATAAGCATAAAAATGTCTTAGAATAATTGTCGGACTTTGTCCATTTCATAATGTGTGACGTCATTTGTTTACATTTGGATACGCATTGAGCAGATATGAATGTATGTGAGAGAATCATGGAAGATTGTAGTTTAAAGACAGTAAAATCGACCTTGCTAACCGAACGCTACTCTGTGGCCCAATCGGTTAAAGGCACGTTAGGCTATATGACGGTTCCGTATAGGATACAGGTTCGATTCCTGTCGGAGGACGCATATTTTCTACGAAAATTTCTGGGATATTCAGGCCTGTAGATGTTGTTAATATTGTTTATTATAAACATAGCATTTACTTAAATATTTGTATCTATAAAAGAACGTATAAATATAAAAAATGCCTTATATATATATATATATATATATATATATATATATATATATATATATATATATACCCAAATGAGAGAAAGAACAGATGAAGTAAAATTCTGCTGTTCGTCGAACTTACTTTTTAAAAAAAGTGCTCAATACAAAGTAATTGATAAACACTTCTTCAGAAATAATCCACTACTGAATTTTTTTTAAAGTAAATACACTAAAACTAAGCTATAGTTGTACATATAATGTTGAAAAACTTATTACAAAACATAATAACAAAATACAAAAATTTCAAAGTAACACTGATAATGCCAACAAGTGTAATTGTAAGTAACTAAAATCTAACGAATGCACATTGGAAAACCGATGTCAAACTGATTCTCTTGTTTACCGAAGTACTATTGCTACTATTGAAAATCCAACAATAATTTTTTTTTATATAATTAGTACCAAGAAATCTTTTAAAACTAGGTGACATCAATATGTTTTATCTTTCACCAATAATGCGTACAAAAATATGACGTCACTTTGTATATATTTTTGGAACTTAAAAGAAACTAACAAAACCTCTGTTGTAAAATGGAAAATCGTAAAAGAAGCTAGAACCCGTAAATCTTTAAATGAACCTTGTTCCTTATGCTTACTTGAAAAATTAGAAATTATCCGATTTGCCGACAAAGAAGTGAGCAAAGAAGTGAAGTAACTGTAAATTGCAGACACAGTTTATCTTTTACTTTACAAAATAGTCATTTTTTATTAGGTAATTCCAGTAAAATATGATCCACACTCTACCAGTAATTATCTTATTTTGTTTATTCAGATTTAGTATTGCTGTCCAGTTAGTATTATTCGTATTTTATATAGATGTGCCACATTTTTAATTCTATCTACAGGTTCCTTTAGGAAGCTTCCTGAATTTGAAAATTAAAAAAAATCAGTTGAAATTAACTTTACGCGTGATTATACTCCTTCCCCTCACCTCAGCGTCCTTTGAAAAACTGAACATCACATATATGTCTACAATCATAATACATTTGTTGCTTACATGTTTTCCGTAAGTGTCAGTGATGACCTGTCTAAGTTCCGGTTTATCGTGTCATAAAAAACAACTTCCCTACCTCCACCCTCTGAGCTTAATTTTCTATTTAGCGTAGATTTTATTTGGTTGATCAAGGCAAAGCCACAAGTCGATTTTTAATTCTAACCTTGTGTTTTCTTACCCCCTTTTCTTAACCCCTGCTTTTATCTTTCGGAAAAGAGGTAGGATTTTGTTTTTGAAATTTTTAAAAAATTATTTAATCACCATTAATTACCATTCGTCTGAAGAGGTACAATATAGTACTGAAACATGAAAACTATTGTGTAGCGATTTCTCTACGTTTTTTGCTTTAATATCTAAAATAAAACAATATATATATATATATATATATATATATATATATATATATATATATATATATATATATAAAAGAACTGTGTAGCGAAAAACATATTTTAAATCAATTAATTTATATTATATATATATATATATATATATATATATATATATTCGTATTTATCGGATCTGTAATAGTATCTGAAACAAAACTGAAGCTGATGATATAAAGTGGAAAAGCTTATAAACGACGCCTTTCGCCGACGTCTGTTAGGCTAGGTTGCTTCAGATCGTAATAAAAGACAAATCTGTGTGTAAGGAAAATGCGTTGGGATTTTTTAGGATAAGAAGTGCAATTAATTACCTCATCAGATCCGAAAACCAGAGACCAGAAATTTGTTTTGTTTATTTGTTTTTATATATATATATATTAGGGCCGTTACCGTCTTCTGGATTTTTAATCAGACCACTTCAAGTAGATCTCTGTTTTTTCTCTGTATTAGCCTGCAAATTCCATTGCGTCATTATTGCTTTGGCTATAGTAAGTCAAAACTGTGGTCAGATCTGTTACAGTGAACTACCTGTGTGTTTAAAGTGTTGATATGCAGTAGACCTCTGCGATGCCGATGTACACTTTTTTTTAGGTTTCTAGATGTTTCACCGATGTAGACTGTTGGGTATTTTGTACATTATATTCTGTATATTCCTGCCTCTCACCTGTTGCTATCTCGTTCCAGTACCCGAATTACTTCCTGTGCAATGCCAGAAACAAAGCCTACAAAATCCACAGAAGAAAAATACAAAAGTCCACAAATATCAATAATCCCAATGACTATAATCACATAATCCTACTTACCAACCCCATAACAGTCATCGTCGATAACTTATCTAACCTTAATCTAAAATTCGTCAATAGCACCTCTAAGACAATTAGTGACAAACACCAAAAGAGCTGTAAAATTTATACTAAGTTTATGCCAAAGATTCCAATAATGTTTTATTCTTTTTTTAAATTGGTTAATATTTTTGCTTAATTGTCTGTTTTTGTATTATTTTCTTAGGTAATATTGGTGCCATATATGGCCTGGTGCTCCCGCTGTACGTCTTGAGATCCTTGACAAAACCCAGAAACATTTAAATGTAAGCGTCTCTTCTTCTCAAACAGCTTATTCTCCTGCACTTCCCGTCTGTGGAACTCCCTTCCGCTTACTTTCTTCCTCGATGACAATAATCTTCAAATATTCAAGTGTAATGTCAATCGACATCTGATACCCTGTTTCAACAAAACATAAATTGCATTTATTTCCTTTACCGTTATCCGCCTTAGCCCTGGATATAATTTCCCAGTTGTTTGATGGTGAGATTCTATCATTCTTTAATTGTTAAAAATATTTAGAGAGAGCAGTGCTAGTTTTGTATTTCAATTATTTAATGTTATTCTATGAAGGTAAAAAAGAAATTTCCAAATAAAAATAAAATTTAACATTATTAGCGGAATGTATGTTCGCTCGATATATAATATTATCGGCCATACATTGGCGGATATATAAGATACTCTGTTTCATGCTTGAACACAATCTTTCGACCAGAAGATGGCGTTCTAGAACGAAACAGACTGTCGCAACTCGATCTTAATCTCTGGGTCCACATTACTTATATTTTCATACCATATATCGCGAATATTTCGTACTTTTAGCTCATAGTGATAGAATATCTTAAAACTATATTTTATGATATATATATATATATATATATATATATATATATATATATATATAACCAGACTAGACGATGTCATCTTCCGCCTTAAATTTAGACACCCCAACCTTACCCTGACTTGACCTCTTTGAATGTAACTGAGATATTGATGCAAATTATTAACCCTTACGACTCTTTTTTTTTCCAAATAATTGCTGTAGCCGCTACCATAGTAATTTTAATTTTAATAATGAATATGCTTATAAAAAAGCGTAAATTTCAAGAATTAGTTATTCCAAAAAAATATTTTGCTTGATGATGGAACAGAGCTTGGTACTTTAATTCAAATAATTATATTGAAGTTTTCGGCTCTTGTTTCGAAACATGAGAACTCTTATGTAGCGATGGAATCATATTTTTAAATAAATAATTATATATATATATATATATATATATATATATATATATATATATATATATATATATATGGGAGTGTATGCGTGTAAGTATATATAAGCATGTGTGAGTTGTGTGTGTATTTATTGAAAAAAAAGGTGACAAAGTAAGCGTATTATTTTTCAATTTCTTTCAAGAGCTTTTATGTTGGAAGAGCATCAACCTAAGCAAACAAAGGCAACTGTTGGTGGCTTTTTTCCTTTTCCACGCCGTTTCCTCATTAACCGAACGCTCATAGCAAAGGTTTTCAGGCAAACAGCCAATTTATCGGAAATGGAAAGCTTAGAAATGCTCCCGTTTCCCGACAAAACTGAAAGTCTATAGACAAAGAATAAAGATAAACTACCTTTATTGAAATTGAGAAGTGGCATTCGCAATCTTTGTGTCAGTACATTGGCTCGATTCCATACGGCCGATACTTTTCGTATTGGTTGTGGGTTAGTAAGTGTAAATCTTTACAATAAGAAGATATTCCAATGTGAAATTAGTTAACAAGTACTTCCTTTACATTACTCGGACTATTGTTCTCATCTTTGTTGCCTTCTTCAGTTGGTTGGAATGTCGAACTGAACCCTTTATTTCGCTCACTGGGGTAGACTGTTCTAGTTCCACGTGCCATGTCCAATGGATGTCAGTTATCAGTTATCTCTTGTTAATTAATCTCTCCAAGTGCTCCACTGCCTTAACCATGTATTGAACTCACAACTCTTTGAGTCCTGTCACTTAAGATCACATGGCACAGTGGAAAAAGGCGTTGGTTACACCCAGTGACAGGACCCAAAGAGTTGTGCGTTAAGGCAGTGGAGAAATTGGAGGGGGGAATTAACAGGAGATAACTGATAACTGATATCCATTTGACATTGCACGTGGAACTAGAACAGTCTACTCCAGCGAGCGAAATAAAGGGTTCAGTTCGACATTCCAACCACCTGAACAATGCCAGTGCGTACAACAGCCGAAACGTTGTGATAAATATGGCAACAAAGGTGAGGACAAAATCCAAATAATGTAAATAGTGTACATAATACCTCATCTTAGAAATATAGACAGATACTGAAGTACTTTCTTATAAACTTAGAAACAACTTATGATAAACATCTAATATGAATGTCGTGTCAGTAATGATACCCAAACTTTAATTTTTGCTTAAGCAAATATCTATTCTAACATCTGGATCTTGCGGTCACATAGGTTCCTGTACGATCACAGAGGTTAAGCAACCTCGAGCCTGGTCAGTATCTAGATTGGTGACTGATTGGGGATACTAGCTGCTGTAAACTTGGATGTGTGGGTGGTGTAATGAACAATAGCTCGAAATTGTTAATCGGAGAGCCGTGTTCCAATTCCAGTTGGGTTCGTTATATTCACTTACGAGCAAATATTCTTGTGAAAGGTATGAATCCACTTCTTCTCCCTCAGCTATGGCTTAATTAGTAAAACGTGTATCACTAAACCATTATTATCTTCAAAACTAAAATAAAATTGTGTATAAAAATATTTAGACTTCGGCATTAAATAACTCATAGACGTGTTGATATGCCGTTAAACAAAACCAACCAAGCAACCAATATTTGATGATGATCAAGCAACACTGATTGTCGGTGACGATATACTTGTTTTCACATACCCTAAGATAAAATATATACATTCAGCCTATTTTATTACGTGAATATACTCTTGAATCTTTCATATAAATTCATATTGATTTACATTTTATTCATATTATAAGAACATTAATAGTTAATCAGAATAATTTATACTTCTCGGAAGAGGCATTGTAATAGCAAAAGATGCTTTTACAAAGCTCAACTAAGTATTAAGAAACAGGAAAAGTATTGAGCTGCATTATTATATAAATCCTCCTTTTTTGGCGATGAATGCTAGACAATTTCTCCTATCGGGACATAACTGACTGAAATCCATTTACATGCTAATACCGTTGGGAAAGGTATGAATCCTCTTCTTCTACTCCCAGCAGAACAGACCGGGTTCTATAGCCTTGGATGGCAACTGGTCTACTGCAGAAAGAAATGGCAACCTACTGCAGGAAAAAATCTGCCTCTTCAGTCATGTAACGAAAAGATACATGATTGCCTATGCGTATATCACGCATGGCACATAACTGACTGAAATCCACTTACGTGCAAATACTCTTGGGAAAAGGTATGAATCCACTTCTACTCCCAGCAGAACAGACCGGGTTCTATAGCTTTGGATGGCAACTGGTCTGGCGCAGAAAGAAATGGCAACCTAGTGCTGGAAAAAAATCTGCCTCGTCAGTCATGTATCGAAAGATACATGATCACCTAAGCGGGTATCATGTTAATGTTACCAACGGCTGAAATTTATAAAATATTTTTCTTAAAACAGTTTTTTAGAAAAATAGTCTTCTCAAGTCGGCAACTATGGTTCTTTTTAGCATTGATAATAACTTTCCTTCCTAACCTTTTGTTTAATGTAGTGTGGAAGGTCAACATATTGTTTATATCAGTATTTTCTCTTCTAGTTATATATGCTATCAATTTTAGCTGTTGCTCTTGGATACCTTCAAATTTAAAATATATATATATGCCTAAGTCTCTTAGAACCCTCCCTATTTTTGTCGATGCCCACAAATCGTAAGTTCTTTCTCAATGTTAGATGTTAATTTCCACTTATGCGATAAAAACATTTATTTCGTAGCTGAACTAAATTTCATCCATAGAGAATACAACCTGACCTGTTAGAGAAGACGTACACTTGGATGTTTAAACTATTTGCTAGCAACACTGGAAAGATGAAGATTACATATTTATAGGCACCAAGCATTAAATAAACGTAATAATTTTCAAGAACTATTAAATTAAGAACTATTAAAAATTAAACATTTTCCTCTTTAAAATAAAGACACAATATGAAATCCTGGGATTGTTTGACCAGTAGAATATTAGTTATGACTCTTTTTTTCCCTGTAGATTACCCAGATCGATAGGGACGATTACATCGCATTTACTGAACCTATGGAGAATAGACGAGATGTTGACGCTGAATACAAACCAGTTCTAAATAATACGAGATAGACACGAAAAGAATAGCCTGAAATCTTTTCGTAAATACTCATGATTCTTGAGTATACCCTAACCTCTATCTGTTTTCACTCCTTCCTCTTAATATACTACAATGACAGTTAACATAGCATGGTCTAAAAGATCTTTGGTCCAAATAACTTATATGCATTCATTATCGGTATAACGTAATTGGAAGTCAACACCAGACCTGATTTTCTTCTTTTAATTAGAGGTAGGCCTATTCCTTTTTAGCGCTTTAAATTTATAATAGACATCTCGACTTCAACTAATGTAAAATTTAGTACCCCCCTTTTCCATTTTCTTTTTCAGTAGGAGCACATAGACATTCCTATCACTTCTCTTGAACAGGAGTAGAGGTTCATCCTTTGTTTCCTGTTTAAGAAAGGGTCCCCAGTTACTTTCCTTCACGCAGGCCTTAATAGGGGTGCTGTCACGAATCTTTTGTGATATGTATGGATGGTGGCAACGACTTTTCATTCTACCGGGTTAGCAGTTTTCTGGTTGCTGCTCCCGACTGGTAGTTAGGAGCCCGAACCCCTGCGTAGCAACTTGAGAGTTTTTTTATGATCAACAGTTGCATAATATCGGGGTTCTTGCAGTGCTATATCGCGCATGAAAGCGTGTGTCCCTGCAAACACTTCCGATGGGCATCCCCAATGCAACAACACTATGTTGCAGTCTGCGCCAGCTTCCTTCCTGCACATGTTACATTTGATGACCGACTGCTACTCCTCCCCTAGGACTTTCCTTTACCAATATAACCCCCGTCATGGCTATAAACAACCAAATGTTAATCTTTTATCTCCTCTTCTGATTTATCGATTCCTGACTACCTTCCTCTCCTTAGAAAGGACTCTAATGGCCATATTCCATAGCCTGGGAGTTTATGTCCGCGAACATTTCCCGATCGCTAGGGAATTCTCTCTTGAATATCCAAACCATTCTTACATATGTCTCCGTCCCTCTCTCTCTAGTTAACTCATCTATATTTTCTTTCTCTACCTCTCCAGTTCCTATCAAGACTATTGCGTGCTAGAAAGTATTTCTGATAATATAGACATGATCATCTCCCTAAACTCGTTTGCAAATATATTTGTGTTCGGGGACTTTAATGTCCACCATACCATGTGGCTTAAACACACTGTCTAAACTTTGAACTTCTCAACCATTCAATTTCTCACACAAATGGTTGACTTTCCCACACGTTTTCCCAGTAACGTTGACGGAAACGCCATCTTAGCAACTCTGATCATGTGGTTGCGTCTGTAAATATCTCCTTCCGCTCCTGCATCAGCTAAGAATCTATTACCAATAGAATATCTTACTGTTATCAACGAGTATCTTTATACTCGTTTCGTGATTTCCTTCGTGCCGTCCCCTAGAATTAAGTTTTTAAATCATTCTGTTCAAAATGCACGTCTCAAGTCTCCTGAGTAGAAAGAAACATCGGACGCTTTCATTCTAGCAAGGAAATACCAAGTTAACCGCTTTCATCACTTGCATGCTCGGTCGCTATATCTCACAGGAACCACTTCTTCCGGTTGTACCAGAGAGAGACTCGTCTGATTGCAACATATGACTTTTTGTCTTTGCAGGTAACGAGTGCAAGCGTGCCCTCAAACAAAGTAACTGTTTGCTGATAGAATGAAACAACGTATAGCATTTCACAAGTTCGGTTCTAGAGATTAACAACAGCAAATCCTCAATCCCTCCTCTATTCAATCAATTCGAAGTCCTGACACCTACAGCAGATAAAGATGAATACTTCGCTCGGAAATTCTCTTTCAACTCAACAGTCGTCTCCTTTGGAGCACCCACACCTGATTTCCCCCCAATAGGACAGCGGTTCTAGTGAGTGATATGCGTATGATCCTGTTAATGGTCTCAAACACCATTTCTAAGTTAGACTCCCATAAGGCAAGCGGAAGTGACGGGATACCAGCCGTCGTCCTAAAGAAATGTGTTCCCGAGCTGGCTTCAGTGATCTCCAAACTCTACAACTATTGCCTCACATCTTCCTGCTTTCCTCTGTAGTCCCTGTTTTTAAGAACCCCGGAGAATCTTCTATCTATCTATTAGTCTCCTGCCACTTTTTGGCAAAATATTCGAAGATTTAACCAATGCTGAAGTTTGTTAAACACCTTACCTCTCTTTCAAACAAACGCGGGTGTCCCCCAAGGCTTTATCCTGGGTCCTACACTGTTTCTGATCTTCATCAATGATCTTTCTGATGTCATCAGTTCCCAAGGAGGCATTTATACTGATGACAGTACCATTTACTTCTGTCATAAAATAATTCCGCCAGAGATAACAAAGTTAACCTGGCCGCTGCACTTGAAAAGGACATCCAATCTGTGATTAACTGGGGCAAGAAATGGCTCGTTAATTTTAATGCTTCCAAAACGAAACTGCTCTCATTTAACCACCATAGAGAAACTTCCCTGCCCGCCATCAGCATGGCTGATGCTCGACTCTAGGAGACCGTCTCACTGCGCCTTCCTGACCTCACGTTTTCACCTGACTTGAAGTGGCATGACCACGTCGAATCAGTAGCTGCATCCACTGCAAGGAATGTTGGGTCACTGTGTCGTTCCAAAAGGTTTTTCTCTTCAAAGTTCATCCTGCAAATTTACAAATCTACCATTCGTCCGTGCATTGAATACTGTTGCCATATCTGGTCTGGTGCTCTTGTTGTACATATCAAGATTCTTTTCAAAATCCAAAGAAGGTTCTGTAATGTAATTGATCCGGACTTGGCCTCTCGACTTCACTCACTTTCGCACCGACGTGACGTGGCATTCCTCTCTTTTCTACAACTATTTTCATGGCAACTGCTCTGACGAGCTTTTTTTCCCCTGGTGCTCGATCTATGTGAGTTTAAGTCTGCTACTAGATTGGCATCTAGGTCCCACTCTTTTACTGTTGAATTAGTTAAATGCAACCGCTACTTGTAATCCAACAATTTCTTTTCTCGCACATCCCACCTGTTGCTTCCCTGATAATTACGATCTTCAAAAATTCAAATGCAACGTCAATCACCATCTACTATCCTCTTGAACCACGTTCAGCATTTATCCTTTTCTCGCCCCCCCTTATAACCCGTCTTTTTCTCGATCCCCCTTATAACCCATTTTTTCTCCCACTTTCACTGTTATCCTCATGGTACCAGTGGCACTCCCGCCTTCCTTGGAGTGAAACCATTAAAGAAATAACCAGATACTTCGATAACTGACCAATCAGAAGTTAAAAGTGATTCGTTAAATATAATTTAATAACGAATTCTTTACATTAGTTTTCTAAATTTTTATCATGCAAATAGAATCCAGTATTCTTTTAAAAGTAACTCATACCATGAAATAAATAAGAAATTATTTGTTTTCTTATAGGCGTCTCGTCTTTCCATTCTTCATGAAGGAAAAAAATGTTTCCCCATCCAAAATGTAATTATTGATTTTACCACCTGCATCTCTTGGACGTTCGTATGATTACTTATGTAAAATAATTTATTATTTACAATATTTACATTCGGACTATTTTTCTCATCTTTGCTGTTGTTATCAGACCGTTTCGGTCGTATTGTTGCCCCCCTCCCGGTCTTCACCAGGTGTATAACGATCCAGGTAACCTACAGGGAATTCCGAACTGAACCCATTATTTAATACGGGATAATAGACTAATTGTTTCGTGAATTTTGTGACATAGTAATTGTATGTCAACCCTTAGTCAGAGCAGTGTGTACATGGACTGAGTCGAAACAGGGTGAGCAATAACTGTACTAAAAATAAGAACTAGAATACATATCCCTAGATATGGGTAGTGGAACAAGAACAGTTTATCCGTGTAGATCAGTTCAGTTCGGAATTCCTTGTAGGGTACCTTAGTCGATATACGTGTAAACCTGATGAAGGACGGAGCCTCGATAGTAAGGCTGACCAGTCTAACAAGGTCAAAATAGCAACTAGTGTCCAAAACGATATCAAGTTCGTCGTTAACTGAGGCAAAGGATGGATTGTTAATACCTCCATAACTAAACTTCTCTCCATTAATTTTCTGAGAGACCTCCCCCCCTTTTTTTGCCTTCCACCAGTATGACTGATGCTAACCTCCAGAAAAGCGACTCGTTACGCCTTCTCGGCCTCACCTTCTCGGCTGACATGAAGTGGAGAAACTATATTAAATCCATTGCTAGTTCAACTGCTAAGAAAGGTTTTCAATTTTTCTCTCCAAAATCTATCTTACATATCTATAAGTCCACCATTTGTCCATGCATAGAATATTGCTGTCGCATTTAGTCCGGTAACCCTGCTACCTACATTGAGACTCTTTGATAAAATCCAAACAAGAATCAGCAATATTATTGGTACTGATCTGGCGGCTCGGCTTCAGTCACTTACCCACCACCGTAAGGTTGCCTCTCTGTGTCTTTTCTATAAATATTTCCTTAATAATTTTTCGGATGAGCTCCTCTGGCTCCATGCTTTCCAGCCAAATTTGATCTGCAAAATTTAAATGCAATGTCACTCGCTATCTACAGTCCTTCTGATTACTATTTTCCCTACCTGCTCTTTAATGTTTCTGATCTTAATTCTTACACACTCTATAACCCCCTTTTGTCTTAGTGGCTTTACTGCCTTGCATTTGGTGATAACGCGTGAAAAAATGCTCTTGCTTCATGTCCTTTCGTTTTCGCATTCAGCTTAAAAAGTATTAATTTTTACCCTATTCACTATTCGAAACAGTAATAATAATCTCGTCCATTTTAAATTACTGAGAGCAACATTGTGAAATATCGTAAAACATCTATAGAGCGAGCAAAGCTGTCCTGGTAGAAAGCTGTATTTCAAAATTTATCTCATCTTTTCATCATATTAAATCAAAAACGTTCATTCTCTTGTCAAATGGGCAAACAAAGAAGTTACGTTACAGGATATTTTCAACAGGTTAAATAATATTAGTAGAGAAAAGAAAACTGCCTAATCGAAGTGAGTCATTCATAATTAATTATTTGATTAATAATCCTTTCATTTTTTTCACTTGTTTTTTTCTTGCAACTCGCATAAATAAAAAGATAGTGAATATAACGAATCTAGCTTAAAATTTGGATTCGGCCTTCGGTTTGTTCAGGAATTTGAGAGTCCCTAAGTCTTTGTATATTCTCAGCATTGGAAGCTCTCCTTGCTGCTGTGTCATGAGGATTTTCATTTGTACAGGACTGTCTTTACCCCACTGCAGCCTTGGCTCTTTTGATGACAATCTGGCCCTCTCTTAGTGGAGAATTCTTTTTGCGAGGTGTACTCTTGCCGTATTCGATAGACAACAATATATTGCAGAATAACTCAAAATTGATTGCTACAGTATTGCATTAATATTTAAGCTCACCTTTTAAAAGTCCGACGATAATTTTTCTGTCGCCATTTTACTTTAAAAACGATTTGAAGTGTGTTAATCATTAATTTCCTTACAAACAATTATTTTTATTCCATGGGTGACTTTCGCTGGATTTCGCAATGAATTTCGATTATTCCCAAATTTATTTCCAAAGTATAAAAAATTGTTATCATAGAAAAAAAAAATTCATCGCAAAAAAAATCCTGTAAAGAAATCGCCGAAAACAAACTTGGGAATATATTTTTAATTTGTTCACGGAGTCGGCCTTATTCTAAAATGTAGTAGTAAACTTGAAACAGTGTGATACACTGACACACTGACATTCGAATTTATTCATATAGAGGATAAGATTTTATAAAGTTAAAGAGTTATGCCCCTTTAATTGAAAATGTGTGACAGATTTTTGCATTTCAAATATAGAAGATAAAGCTATTGAAAGTTAGAGAGTTGTCCCCCTTTAATTGAAAAAGTGTGACACAGATTTTTGCATTTATTATACAGAAGATAAAGCTATTGAAAGTTAGAGAGTTATGACCCTTTAATTGTAAAAGTATGACACAGGAGATATTTAAAAGCTATGTTCCTTTAATTAAAAAAAAAACGTGTGAAACACAGAGAAATATTCGCATTTATTATATAGAAGGAGGAGATGAGATATTTCAAATATATAGAATTATGTCTCTTTGATTGAAAAAGCATGACAAGGACAAATACTTTCGCATTTATTACATAAGAGGAGATGACATATTTAAAAGTTAGAGAGTTGTGTCCCTTTAATGGAAAAAGTGTGATACACACAAAATATTTTCGCATTTATTATATAGAAGAAGATATTTAAAAGTTAGAGAGTTGTGTCCCTTTAATTTAAATAGCGTGAGACACACGGACATTTTCGCATTTATTATATACACGGAAGAGATGAGATATTTGAAAGTTAGTGAGTTGTGTCCCTTTGACTGAAAAAGCATGACAAACACAGATGTTTTCGCATTTATTATATAGGAGGAGATGACATATTTAAAAATTAAATTGTTGTGTCCCTTCCTTTGTTTCAAAAAGCGTGATACACGCAATCATTTTCGCATTTATTTTTTATGGGTAAATTTGAATAGATACTGGTTAGCCTTCTTGTTTATATATCAGTTCCCCCCGACCTTTAATCTACGCCCTTTCGCAGACAATAAGGATAATAAATAATAAGCATGCGGTCAGCTCGGCTCATAGCTGAAGATTCCTGAGAAAAGCAGCATCAAAATATGAGTCTCCTCTCACTGAACCATAGCACTGGAAAGTAACTGAAATTAAGATATATAGAAAATCCCATGCAAAAAGGAATTCTTTTTGTCAATGTAACATCTAATATTAATAATGATATTCATGACAATACAAAAGATGTTCGGTTGCCAAGGGATGAATTCTCAGAAAGAAAATAGCAATTGTTAAAAGAATTGATATACTATTCAGATCTCCTGAAATAAATATCTCTTACATTCAAGAAGATATTGGTTATCAACGTGACCTTTGAACTGTGGATATTGTTAGATGATGATGACAAAGAAACATCAGCAATGTGGTAGTTTCACTCAGACAGATTTAAGACTGCAGAACTGTCATTTGGTGGAACAGGCTCCCGAGAGGATGCTTCTACGATCACTAAAATATTAGTCTCTCAAATTCTAGAGTCAAACTTTTTCATTCCTATATGTCCTCATAATATTCTCTTCTTACTTCATCCTTTTACGCCCTTATAACATTTAATAATATCCTATTATGAGTGATTTTTGAACATTCTATTAGATGTTCAATATTAATACACATTTTGGGGTAAAATGATTAAAAAAAAAAAACTCTTCCGGTGTTTTGCTCTCCAGAAAACTTTAATCTTCAAAAATGCTGTGTAAAGTTTTCTCTTCTGAATTCATAACCCCTGTTCTTTTATTGTTTTCTCTCCTTAATAATTTTTATCTTTTTTTCTCATATTCTCCTACATTCAGTAAACCCTTGCGTTTTAGTGGCTCTATTGCCTTGCTTGCGGTGAAATGCTTATTGTGAGACCGGAAACTACCTACACAATAGACTCTTCCAGGTCTATATTAAGTATGCGACACAACACTCTAGGCAGAGAAACACAGAGAGAGACAGTGAGAGCCGCGTACGACTACCAGTATTGGACACTAACATATAGTAAGCTCCGCTTACACTATCTCTGTAACCTGTTGTTAATATATCTTTCTTACATCTAATCCGCGTTCCGTGTTTTCCTTCTGTGGTCCCAACTTTGGCCCCACATCATTGGCAACGAGAATTCTAGAAACGCACTCTCGGCGAAACCTAAATACCTTACCAATCCCACATCTGGGTGACGAAGAATTCGAGAAACGCATTCACGTCGAAAACCGCAATACTTTGCCAGTCCCACATCAGTGGCGACAGAAAGATTCGAGAATTTCGTTCTCACCATATCAATAGCGACAGAGTACTCAAAAAATACACAAACTCCACGCGTTCCCACAGCAGTAATGAACGAGAAATTAAGCTGGTATTACTACATTAGCGATTTAAACGCAACACCCAGCGTCTACATCTAAAAAAAAAAAATAATAATATATATTCCAATACCAAACATCAGTGACGAACTAGCGATTCGACATCTACGGAATATTAAAGTCTGTCCAAATAACATTACGAGAACGATTTCTTACACACTCACACACAGCGAAAAACCAGTGCCAAAGTACTACCATTGTACTCAAGTTTTCGAAAAAAACTAATTTTTTTTTTTATGTAACTGAGTTGAACTCGTGCATAAAATTATTCTCCCCTCAAATTCACTGAGGTGAGTTTTCTCTTTTTATACATCACTATAAAAAAAATACATAAGTGTGGTGAAAAATTATACAATTACGTTAAAATTAACGGAACCACGGAATCGCAAAAAAGATGAACACATAATTAGTTTAGTTTAACAAATTGTCTGTCCAAAGCAACCAAAAATCGCTGTCATTTTTGTTTGTCTAAATATGGAAGATTTTCAAAAAGTAATTGCCCAAATGCTAAAAGCAAATTTGAATCAGCAACAAAAATCAGAAGAAAGACAACAACAACTATTTTTAGAATTACATAAACAACAAATGGAATTCCAAAAAATTACGCTTCTGAATGCTGAACTACAACAGAAACAACTTAAAGAATTATTCGTAAATGAATTAAAAGGCTCAAACTTTGAAAAAGATACAATATTCTCCCAGAGTATAATCTACAATTCAATGGAAACATTTGAATACGTACCAGAGAACGACAAAACGTTCGAGGATTTTTATAGGCGCTACGAAGTTATTTTCAACGTAGACTGTGAACAATGGTCCAGTAAAAAAAATGGTACGTCTTCTATTGAAAAAACTGGGAACTACAGAACATAGTAGGTTCGTAGACATCATACTACCCAAGAAAACCACTGACTTGGATTTTTCGGAGACTATTAAGCTCCTATCGGAACTATTCGGGCCTAACACAACCTTGTTCCACAAACGTTGGAAATGCCTGAACACAGTCAAAGACAACCAGCAAGATTTTCTAACGTTTGCAGCATCGGTAAACAAGCTCTGTAATGATTTTAAACTAGCCGAACTGACTGCCGATGATTTCAAGTGCTTGATTTCCGCACAAGGTCTAGTATCAGCAGAAGACGCCGAAGTCAGACGACGGGTACTGACCAAGCTTGAGAACGAACAAGGATTGACTCTGCAAAAACTGGCAGAGGACTCCGCTTACAATATCTCTGTAACCTGTTGTTAATATATCTTTCTTACATCTAATCCGTGTTTTCCTTCTGTCGTCCTGACTTTGGCCCCATATCTATATATATATATATATATATATATATATATATATATATATATATATATATATATAATGAAATGGACAAAGTCCGACAATTATTTTAATACATTTTATGTTTATACATTAAGTAAATGCCCTGTTTATAATAAACAGTATGAAATAACATTTACCGACCTGAATGCCTGAGAAATTTTCACAGAAGGACGAATATTTTCTGTGAAAATTTCTCGGACATTCAGGCCGGTAAATTGTTGTTTAATAGAGCATTTACTTAAATATTTGTATCTATAAAAAAGAATGTATAAACATAAAATGTCTTTATATATATATATATATATATATATATATATATATATATATATATAATTATTATTATTACAGGATCTCGCCTAAAAGCTATGGAATACCGATATCAAGATATATGTATACTCATCTTGGTTGTAATCCTGACAACAATATTGCGACCGTTGTTCTACACGTTAACTTTATCTCTTTCAATGAAGGCGAACAATTTTTTCTCATTTCCTTTTCAATGTTATCATCCATATCTCCTGTCAGCGAATATTACTCTCTGATCTTAATTATTTTTTAGTCACGTCTTGATTTCTTCCACTAAGGAACGGTAAATTACCATCCTAGATTATTGGGCTCAAAACTGACTTTTTTTTTTCGTTTTTTTTTTTTTTAATGTGCTTTTTATCACATAAATGTTGGTGAGACACGAGCAAATTTTAATTCCGAAAATGCTGCCCAAATAAATAAAAAAAACGTTTGAAAATCACTACCTGAAAGAAATACAAAAAAATGTACTCACAGCTAGAGCTCACACATTACGAAGAGCTTTATCCATGTCAAATGCTTGTGACCTTTGTTTTTTTTTTTTTTTTGGGGTAAAATGAACAGTAGAAAATATCATGAAGCCATTTCTAATCTTTTGGTCTCTGGTTGGGATCCGAAGGAAATATGTATACAACTGAAATCAAAAGAAATAATAATCTATCAACAGAGATTGAACAATACAGACATTATTATCAAAGACAGAAACTAAGTTTGTACACTGACACGAATGTATCAAATGACAAAAACATCTCTGCGAAAGTTTTTGAAAAACTAACCAAACACAAAGACCTAAAGATGAAAATAAAAAAAAAATGTGGTACTTAAAAACTAAAATGCCTCCTGTTTTGGTTTGAGTTTTGCGTTTAATAAAGAAAGGACCCCCCCACACACACACCAAAAAAAAAAAAACAAATGAAACGTCGTTTTTTTGTTTTTTGATGATTTTTTTGTTTATTTCTTTTATTTTTTTTATTTATTTTTCTTGCGTCACGATAACAAACAAATATTCTTACAAACATAAATTGTATTTTTATAATATAAATATTTAACTCGGCAAATTCAAAGTTAATTAAAAAAGACTTATATGTAATAATTGTCTCTATTTTCTACCCTTCAAATAAATTGTCGATTTAATAACTGCATATTTTATTGGACTATTTTCGAATTACGCTAAATAATCTAATATCAAAATCTGAATATTTTTCTTATAAAGCTTTATAGCAAGAAAGTAATTCCCTTTCATATTGCTAAGTTACCTAGAGTTTTTGTTTTTAAAAAAATATTACTTTTTGTGAGGAATTTCTGTTTTAAAGTTAAAAAGCTGAAGTCTGCTTATGTTTAACGAGAAGGTAATAATTCCAGCAGTGACCGACTGTTTGGAACTGACTGATTTTTTTGTTTGTTTCGTTTTTCATCTCGATGGAGGTCTGGATCCAAAACTTAATAGCGATTGGTCATATTGTTTGCATTTGCATAAAAGACACATCAACAGACGATCTTATACAAAATTGCTTTTCATCGCTACATTGCTCTTGAAAATAATAAATGGCAGACAGATTATCTGTGTTAATACAAAACGCTTATATTTATAGAAAAGAGAACAAAATACGCAAAAAACTGAATTGATATGAGAGACAGGAAAAGAAATAATTACTTCCTTTCTGTCGTACATGTTGATTCTTGTTTCTTAGGTGATGGGCTAAATATGTTTTGCATTATGGGATACATCTTTCTCTTTACCAATAAATTAATGCCACCTTAATGGTGTCCATACATCAAATATATTCTGTCTGAAATATCATATGCACTGCGCTTTTTCCATATTAATCAGTCATGTTACTTGACGAAGAGAAGGAAGAGAACAAAATAACTATTGGAGATGCAATAAATGGATTAGTCGGCCGGAAACCTGTTGATAGCCATTCATGATAGACGTCGAAAAATGACGCTAATTTCTGCCCGGAAGTGGAAAATGGACCGAGCACATAGCAAAAGAAATTATAACAATAAATTGTCCTACATATTTTTGTTTTTATTTTTCTTAATGCAAGTCAATGATTGAAATCTTCAAAGGTGTCATTTATCATCAATGCTTGAATGGAGTCCAATGAAAAAGCAATGGAAAGGTTCTAAAAGCTTCATGTATGACTGCTTTATTGGAAAAAATCGACACCAAAGTCATACGCCACCTGCATCTTTTTTTTTATTCAGTTTCCTCCACATATTTACTAAATTGCCTCTAATATCAGGAAGTTTGCAAGGAGCATCTGAAGTCTTTAGCACTGGACCGGAAGTACAGGAAAAAAGAAGCAGGACTAGAGGCTATTGTAACAGAGAAGCTCGCAGCCTTTAGACGATTTCGGCATTGGTAAAATTAAAAGTCTAATAAATGAAATTCACAATAGTCGTAATATAGCGAAAATCCTTACTGGATCCATTTTCATAGCGCTGCCAAAAAGTCAAATGAAAATGAATGTGATCTCCATTCGACAATCAGCGTACTGAGTCAAATAACGAAACTTATCAGAATTCGAATTAATAGAGAACAGAAATATGAAAATATGACAAGAAAAGAATGGTTTCGTTAAAGACACTGGAATAAAGAATACGATATTTATGCTCAGAATTATATCAGAAAGAGCAATACAAATGCATTAGCATGTATACGTATCTCATATAGATTACAAAGATTCTTCAACACAACGAATGGTTTTGACAGCTATGTTTTATCGACCTATTTGTGAAAAATATTAAAATAAACCTGAAAATGATACTGGGAGCAAACGGATAGAAAATAAATTAATCACATACAAAGGTGTATAAGACAAAGATGTGTCTTCTCCCCGGACTTATTCAACAAGGCGATCGTGCAAAAGTCCTACCAGGATTTATTATTGGTGAACACAATCTAAGCAACATGTAGGTGACTGAGTGTTGATTACTAACACAGATATTAAACTGTAGAAACTTCTCCAGAAGTTAGTAAAAGAAAGGACTAAGCACCAATTATAAGAAGATAGAATTTATGGTTGACATCAAGAGGAACAATCCAAGATACGAACTAAGAATTGGAGATATCGAAATCAAGCAAGTACGAAAATTTAAATCTCTGGAAAGTCTTCTAACAGAGAACGGAAAATGTGACACCGAAAGACGAAGGTGTATTGGAATAGCGAAAGAAGTCTTCTAAAAGCTAAGCAAAGTAATAAGAAACTGAGAAATTTCATTAGAAACCAAGAAAACACTACTAAACTGTTGTTGAATATCAATTCACCTCTATGACATGTCGGACTATTTCATCACAGATTAAAAAGAGGTTTCGTAAATATTGTTTGAAAGTCAAGTGAATATTCCATGGACTGAACATATGAGTAACGAGGAAGTTTTATGGAATCTGGAAACAAAAAATACATTTATAATTAGAATCAGAAAGAGACAACTGAAATTTCTTCGCTAAATAATGAGGAAAGATGGCCTGGAGAATCTGATACTCACAGGACATACTAGCGGCAAACGGAAGCAGCTATCTAACGTCTCCTTCTTAAATCTTGATCTCTTAAAGTCTACAGTTAGCCGTTATCTTTCCTGCATAGACCCTAAGAACTTTGCCATTTCTTTCGCTAATACAACAATACATCGTAACCACCTACCTTGAGTGGCTCTTGGGCCTTATATTGGGTGAACATTAATAAAAACAGATAATTTGATTCAGAAACATTTGAAAGTTTTCTCCTTCTTTAGAGTTCTATTGTAAAGGTATAAATAAACATATAATTCGAAGGTAGACTTTATATATATATATATATATATATATATATATATATATATATATTTGTTCAAGGTTCCTATTATGAGTGATTTAAACACTGTTTAAATGCATTAATTCAGGAATAAAGAATGATTCTAAAATCGGCCATTATTTCCCGAACAGCGTAATAGTTAGAAAAGCATGGAACGGTTTCCAATATAAGATAATGATTAACAGTCGGCAAATACATTTGAAATGATGGACGAGTAGGTAAGATATAATACTAAAGCTGACAATACTAAATAGGTGTCATCTTCTAAATAAATAAACAGCAAATTCTACCTGTCCATCTTTATGTTTAAAATCGGGCCACACTTGCTCTACATAAACATATTATACCATTTTGAAATCAGGATGAACCGTGGATTGAAAATCTGTCCTTCTGGTGCTTGGAAATCCAGCATTGGAATTTGTTTCAGGATGAGAAGGGAACAATTAAAAATTCAAATTTTAAAATAACTGTAAAAAAAATAGTGAATTTAAAAGCTTTTAATTTATACTGAGTTTAAAATACCACAAAAACTTTGTGAAATTAAAAAAAAATTGTTTTAAGTTCACTTTCAAATATTTCCAAAACTGTGAATTGAGAAAATCAATTTTATTTATTCAAAATGTAAAGAGACCAGAGTTAAAGTAGAGTTTTTGTGACACGAGGTTTTGAAGTTCCACAGAGTTTGTGAAATGAAGAACTCATTTTCCAGACTTAATTGTTCTTTTCATTGGAATTAGACTTATAGCCCAACTCAGAGTTAAAGTGGGATTTTGAAATTCCAAAGTTATTTCTTCAAAATTATCATAGCTGTTTTCTTAAATAGACCAGAAGTACCTTTAGTCTTAGATGGGAGCCCTAATTAGATCTACGCAGGCGCTAGCTTAAAATTCTGTACGGTGCGTGGCTTTTAACCTAGTAATGATTAAGATAAACACCTATCGAAACGACCGCCGTCATCCTGAGCAGTCGAAATATTAGATTCCAACAAAAAAGCTGTGATTGACGTTGAATATATATATATATATATATATATATATATATATATATATATATATATATATATATATATATGTGTGTGTGTGTGTGTGTGTGTGTGTGTGTGTGTGTGTGTGTGTGTGTGTGTGTGTGTGTGAAAATATATAGAAAATAGGAAAGAACTGGTTAGGTAAATAATTCAAAGTCCCTTAGTATTTTAGTTATTATATATAAAAAACAGTGCTCGATACAAAAGTAGAGCATAAATATAATTATTTATTTAAAAATACGATTCCAAATCGCGACATAAGAAGTCTCATGTTTCAAAACAAGAGCCGAAAACTTCAATATAATTATTTGAATTAAATTGAGTTAAAATAAGCTCTGTTCCATCTTCAAGTGAAATTTTTTTGGGAATAACGTATTTCTGAAATTTACGTGTTTTAAAAATTGAAATCAAAATTTCCATGGTAACAGCTAGGGCGAATTGTTTAAATTGGGTAGGTGAGTGTTGGGTGTTAATAATAAGTATCAGTATAGAGTTACTTTCAGATGTCAAGTCAGGGAAAGGTGGGGGTGTCTAAATTTTAAACGGAAGATGTATTAACCCTCGTCTAGTTTAAAACACGTAAATTTCAGAAATACGTTATTCCAAAAAAAATTTCGCTTGAAGATGGAACAGAGCTTATTTTAACTCAATTTAATTTAAATAATTATATTGAAGTTTTCGGCTCTTGTTTTGAAACATGAGACTTCTTATGTCGCGATTTGAAGCATATTTTTAAATAATTATATATATATATATATATATATATATATATATATATATTAATTGATTTAAAATATGTTTTTTCGCTATACAGTTCTAACCATGTTTTCAAAAATGGAAGCTAAAAGACCCGAATTTAATTTTGTAATTAAATTAAAGAAATTAGTTCCATTTCATCCTCAACTTTTAAAATTACTGGGTTTTAAAGACACAGATAAAATCATAATTCATGTTTTCAAGGTTACAGATGAATCCAATTTACTAGACGAGGGTTGTCTCGGTGTCTATATTTTAATGTATCAGTTATTGCTACGTTTTGCTAGTAGGTAGGGATGTATTTTTCAATGAAATCTAACATCCGTTAAAAGCGTGTCGTCTGGATTTTTTTTTTAAAATTTTTATTGTTAACGGCTTAAATTCTTATGGCATTTTTTTCCTCGTATATTTAAAGATTTTTGGGGGGTGTTTAGGTTAGAATACTTTTTATTTAACGACGATTTGAAATATTTTTACTTTTAATTTTTAATATACTATATTTCTTTCAAGAACAATTAAATGTAATTAGAATCCCTTACAGTTTGTAGAATTATTATCACATCAAGTATATTACGAATTTAAAAATTTTTATATTTAAATATTATTTAAGTAAAATTTTCATTTCTCTGATTTAGTAAACTTTATTTATTTATTTAATTACAATTTAAGAAGTTTAGGTTAGAATTCATTTTAATGAACAACAATATTTATATATATATATATATATATATATATATATATATATATATATAGGGAAGAGGTTATAGTAGTTCCAATGAGAGAAAAGTGTGTATAATAAAAAGAGAGAACCGCAAACTCTTTTGGTTGTAATGTGGATTTAAAAAAATATATATTATGCTTTATTTTCCATAATTTTGCTACACGCGTTTCAGGTCTCGCGACCTTCATCGAGCGAAGATTGGATGTTTCTATATATTATTAAAAGGAATTATTTTTTCTTGTTTTTCGATATTAAATATTCTCGCTATTAGACATTCTCTTTTTTTTGTGTTACTGACCGAAATGTCTTTCTTGAACTGGCAGTGAAAGAATTCTGCGTGAAGGATAATCAAAACAATTAAGACTGGTCCGAGAAAGGGTGAGAAAGATATTTATATTCTAATCTTTTAATGACCCCTCAGTGTTCTTAGATCTATTTTCATTTTTCTGTTTTTGTCAGCATGCCTACGTAAATGTATATTCCCTCTCCATACATACATACTGTCTTATTATAAGGAATTAGCATACACATATGTACACATGCACACACACATACGTACACTTACACACATACACACACTTCCTATATTGTGTAGGTTTCATGTGCGTCCCGTGAGCATTTTTGTTTTCGTCAATATATATATATATATATATATATATATATATATATATATATATATATAGATATGTTGATAGATGTGAGTTTGTGACCCTAGGTTTCACGCTTTAGCGATCGTCAGACATACTGATTAATGTTTTAAAAAATTTGGGTTTATCTAGATTGCGTGTATTGGTGTTATTGTGGAAGTGGTGGGGAAATTTCGTCGTTTTGTCATTCATCGTACTAACGCAAACATCGATGTATGCAGACACATATACATACTTGGTCGTCCGTCGGGACTCATACATATCTAAACATATGTGGGCAGTTTCATTGTGACACATGTATGTATACGGGTGGTGTTATGTCTATACATACGCATTTGTATGTTGAAATGTTGAAATTTAAACATTGGAAGTGTGGCGGAAATGTCTCGTTAATGTCTCGTGAATGTATACATGTCATATGTATATTTCCGCTGAAAAATATTTCCTCGCATGTATGTATATGCGTGTGGTGGGGTTTGTAAAAATTATGATAGGTAAAAATTATTATTATTTATATTTATTTTAAATTTGTGAAAAAAAAAAAAAAATTTGTTATATTTAAAGCTGGTTATTTGTTTGTTTTTGGTGACTGTGTATATGTAACAGGTAGAAATTTGTAATCCTTATTGGTTAATTTATATGGTGATGTTTAATATTCAATGTGCTGGGTGAGAGGGTAGTTCAATTTAATAACGGGTCTATATGATATGATGTGATAGTAATGTTTCAAGGGATTGGAGACAATGATAATATAAGCTAATAGTTATTGTAAAAACAAAAATTGTACTAAACAAAAAATCAGAGATTATCTCCAAATGTAGGCATGAGAACAAGTACCTATCATCCGAATTCATACCAAACGGATAAAACATACAAACCACCAACAATCACAATTTAATTTCAAGATACCATTAAAATAATTGCATCTATCATTATTATCATTGCACCACCATTAGTAATCACTTTTACCACTTTACAATATCTATTAACTAATAATATTATCATTACCACCAACACACAGCACCACCACTTACACATCACACCCACTATTAACATATAAATCCACTACAATCTTTATTACTCCCCCAGCATATTTAATACTTTAAAACAATATGATCAGATATAATTTCCATATGTAACCATGAGAACAAACACCTATTACCAGGCAGCTTTAATATAATAACAATAATAATTTTGTAATTAAAAATTAAAAATTATAGCAATCTTCAACTACCATAATTTTACATAGAATACCTATTATCAGGATTTATACCAAAATAAATTAATACATATAACAAAATAAAACAAAAATAAAATAAAACACCAACAACCACTTTTTAGTTCAAGCTACCACCACTATAACCACATTCATGGTTTTATCATTCTCCCACCACCGTTACTAATCATTTCTACCAATTTACAATAACTATTAGCTAATTATATTATCATAAATAATATGTTAGCTCTATCTCTGATATTGAGCGCTTTTTAATAAGTATCGCGGATATAATATATAAATAATTATACATATATATATTTATTTATATTTATATACACTTTTCACATATATATATATATATATATATATATATATATATATATATATATATATATATATATATATATATATATACACACACATACGTACATATACATATATATATATCACACACACACACACACACACATATATATATATATATATATATATATATATATATAATTAATTGTTAAAGTTCTATTGACTTTTTTTATTTTATTTCAATTATTAATATGACTTTGTCGGAATATTAGATCTCAAATAAATAAGCTGTGATTGACGTTGAATATATATATATATATATATATATATATTATTTATTTAAAATATATTTAATTCGCTACATAAGAGTTCTCATGTTTCAAAACAAGAGTACTTTAATTCAATTTAATTCAAATAATTATATTGAAGTTTTCGGCTCTTGTTTTGAAAACATGAGAC